>JAJSOF020000005.1:162241826-162799497 GCA_025594305.2 Periplaneta americana | reverse complement strand
TTTTAATAGCGTGAATGGTTTTCGTGTAAATTTAATTTAATTGAAGTTTTCAATAAAATTCACGGTTTTCTTGCGGCTTAAATAAAAACATTAAAACGTATTATTATTTACTGCCATTAGAAAGTCTGAAAACCCAACTGAATGACTAAGAGTAGGAACTGTGATGTTCACACGGAGTGCGTGTGTGTTTCCGTATATGAACCAGCAACGCGTTCTTGCCAAACTGACCAGAATTTTAGCTGACGTTCTAATTAAGCATGTTTATAATTAGAAAACATATAGGCCTAATACAGCCTAATTTTATTATTCAATGGTTCTCTTAATATTGCAGTAGGCGAACACAGATTTTTCATACCGTATCTCAAGCAGATGTTAAAAATACACTAGGAAGATATATTTCAACATCGACTGCGAATGTACAACCTGATAGAGAACACCTGACATCCATTTCAGGGCTGAGCGGGCTTTAAAGCCTTCTGAAATGTGTATATATAAAGCTTAGATGAATGTGGGAGAAATGAATGGATGAATAACAAATAGAGAATTGCATTACCCACGCGCATAATGGCATCCCACGTAGATCTACTTTGCTAACTTCAGAATTAAATTTTTCGTGAGTGGGAAGAACAACGCCCTTGACCGCATTTAACCCGACGAACTGTGGATATAATAGTAAGCATGGAACCACTAAAGCAACCGAGAATAACGTATATGGCGGGAATATAGTATAATATTTTAGTAGATAAATTGTATATCTCACTTTCAAAATCTCATCTTAATGTGGTATATAGTTTAATAACTCAATAATGGCTATAAAAGGAGAAAATATTTTGTCCTGACTAGAAATGTACCTTTACCAAAGTTCTTGAAAGTAAGAGGTAATGAAACATTACTGTTTTTAGTATTTATTGAGTAGGAAAAGGCTTTCGTTAAAGTAAGAATACGGAAAATAATGTTGAAAATTAGTCTTCCAAACACTTTCATACCTAACGAAAATAAGATGAAAATTGAAACAAATCAAGAAACAAAAATGACGAAAAAATGTTTGTTAACAACAGAGTGGATTAAATAATTTCCAATATTACACTATTTTTTTAATTTACACAAGAAAAAATCATGGACCCGAGTATAATAATTTACAGCATGAAATTTAATGAATGTATATATAATGGATATAATAGTAAGCATGGAACCACTAAAGCAACCGAGAATAACGTGTATGGCGGGAATATAGTATAATATTTGAGTAGATAAATTGTATATCTCACTTTCAAAATCTCATATTAATGTGATATATAGTTTAATAATTCAACAATAGCTATAAAAGAGAAAATATATTGTCCTAACTACAAATATACCTTTACCAAAGTTCTTGAAACTAAGAGGTAATGAAACATTACTGTTTTTAGTATTTATTGATTAGGAAAAGGGTTTCGTTAAAGTAAGAATACGGAAAATAATGTTGAAAATTAGTCTTCCAAACACTTTATAAAAACAATACAAAGCTTTCATACCTAACGAAAATAAGATGAAAATTGAAACAAATCAAGAAACAAAAATGACGAAAAAAATGTTTGTTAACAACAGAGTGGATTAAATCATTTCCAATATTACACTATATTTTTTTAATTTACACAAGACAAAATCATGGACCGAGTATAATAATTTACAGCATGAAATTTAATGAATTTATATATATGGATATAATAGTAAGCATGGAACCACTATAGCAAACGAGAATAACGTATATGGCGAGAATATAGTATAATATTTTAGTAGATAAATTGTATATCTCACTTTCAAAATCTCATCTTAATGTGATATATAGTTTAATAATTCAATAATGGCTATAAAAGGAGAAAATATATTGTCCTTACTACAAATTAATGTACCTTTACCAAAGTTCATGAAAGTAAGAGGAAATGAAACATTACTGTTTTTAGTATTTATTGATTAGGAAAAGGCTTTCGTTAAAGTAAGAATATGGAAAGTAATGTTGAAAATTAGTCTTCCAAACACTTTATAAAAACAATACAAAGCTTTCATACCTAACGAAAACAAGATAAAAATTTAAATAAATCAAGAAACAAAAATGACGAAAAAATGTTGGTTAAAAACAGAGTGGATTAAATAATTTCCAATATTACACATTTTTTTTTTTTAATTTACACAAGACAAAATCATGGACCCGAGTACGGTATAATAATTTACAGCATGAAATTTAATGAATGTATCGTATTCTGAGATGAGTGTTTCACAAGGTAAACTCTCAAATACAGTAAATAATGTTAAAATGTTCAATCTTAAGACTTATCAATTTAATATTAACATTTGTTAATAGGCCTACATGTTAAATATAAAAAAATGTTAAACGTTTTCGCCTTTTACGGCATCATTAGATACAACTTGCTTCTACGATATCTAAATCACATAGTGGAATTTTTGTTTTTTTTATAGTAAACCATCAAATTGGTGTTATAATAGTAAGTAATAATATATACTGTAATAATGATTCACGAGTTTTATGTATTTTGCAGCAGAAGAATATTTCATATCAAAATACTACAATAATGGGAAAACCTTAATTGATGAAAATTTATTCAACTTCCGAAATCTTCTATACAATATTCAAATATTTCACATATATCACTACGCAAGCCTAAAGCCAACGTTACAATTTTTACAAACTCAACAATAGCCAGTATGTTACAACATCAAAACGAGAACAGACTACTACAACTCGTTCAACAATATACACACGTAAGTCCACTTCAAATAAAACAAATTTCACATGTCTCTTTACAATAATATAACTTACACAATAATAATATAATTACAGATCAATATGAAACTACATTGAGAATTATTCTTCTGAACTGAATTATAGTAACGTCAACTTAATAAAGGAAACGTATACATGTAAGTTTATTAATATTAATATTAAAATTAATATTAATGAACTTTGCGAATATAGGCTATGTTGGGTGTATACTTACTTACTTACTTACTTACTGGCTTTTAAGGAACCCGGAGGTTCATTGCCGCCCTCACATAAGCCCGCCATTGGTCCCTATCCTGTGCAAGATTAATCCAGTCTCTACCATCATATCCCACCTCCCTCAAATCCATTTTAATATTATCCCCCCATCTACGTCTCGGTCTCCCTAAAGGTCTTTTTCCCTCCGGCCTCCCAACTAACACTCTATATGCATTTCTGGATTCGCCCATACGTACTACATGCCCTGCCCATCTCAAACGTCTGGATTTAATGTTCCTAATTATGTCGGGTGAAGAATACAATGCGTGCAGTTCTGTGTTGTGTAAATTTCTCCATTCTCCTGTAACTTAATCCCTCTTAGTCCCAAATATTTTCCTAAGCACCTTCTTCTCAAACACCCTTAACCTATGTTCCTCTCTCAAAGTGTTAGTCCAAGTTTCACAACCATAAAGAACAACCGGTAATATAACTGTTTTATAAATTCTAACTTTCAAATTTTTTGACAGCAGACTGGATGATAAAAGTTTCTCAACCGAATAATAACACGCATTTCCCATATTTATTCTGTGTTTAATTTCCTCCCGAATATCATTTATATTTGTTACTGTTGCTCCAAGATATTTGAACTTCTCCTTCTTCAAAAGATAAATTTTTCAATTTTTATATTTCCATTTCGTACAATATTCTCGTCACGAGATACAATCATATACTTTGTCTTTTCAGGATTTACTTCCAAACGTATCTCTTTACTTGCTTCTAGTAAAATTCCCGCGTTTTCCCTAATCGTTTGTGGATTTTCTCCTAACATATTCACGTCATCCGCATAGACAAGCAGCTGATGTAACCCGTTCAATTCCAAACCCTCTCTGTTATCCTGGACTTTCCTAATGGCATACTCTAGAGCAAAGTTAAAAAGTAAAGGTGATAGTGCATCTCCTTGCTTTAGCCCACATTGATTTGGAAACGCATCTGACAGAAATTGAACTTTATACCAACTCTGCTATACCTTTACTGAGACACATTTTAATTAATCGAACTAGTTTCTTGGGAATACCAAATTCAATAAGAATATCATATAAAACTTCTCTCTTAACCGAGTCATATGCCTTTTTGAAATCTATGAATAACTGATGCACTGTATCCTTATACTCCCATTTTTTCTCCATTATCTGTCGAATACAAAATATCTGGTCAATAGTTGATCTATTACGCCTAAAACCACACTGATGATCCCCAATAATTTCATCTACATATGGAGTTAATCTTCTCCAAAGAATATTGGACAAAATTTTGTACGACGTCAACAAAAGTGATATAGTGGGGTGTATTCCTGATAAAATAACATAGAGCCAGCTAATTTACCACTGCAGGAATGGCTGCTTAGACACAGGAAATGAGAATATTATTCTCGAGTCAGGTAGTACATACTGTAAAATTTCACAGCCCTTAAACAATAGCTCCCGGCTATTGGAGACCAGCTTCAACCTTCTCTATTATTAGTACCGTTAGATCTGCAAACTGGTTACTCCACCTACAAGTCTGACAGTTCTCCGTAACTGTAAGACTCAGAAACACACTTCACTCATACAATCTTTCATTAGTGCGTGACGTTACGTTACCATGGAAACCAAGTGTTGTATGAGAATTGAAACCCAAATAATTTCACCTCTACAGTATTGTAAGTTCTAATAGACACCGCTCGGCGCTCGTAACAGTTGACATTATTCTATTCAGGTACTATTCATACTGGGACATCATTTTATTTTTACTTGCATTTTTATTGTACCTGCATTTCTGAATGTACTTCACTCTCACCCCTTCACTAATGTCCTTGCTCCCGTCAGACACACAAACTTACGGCCGCTGTTGCATTCGAAGTCTTCAAGCAGTGAAGTAAACACTGCAGTGCATAGTGTGTTTCATAAATATGATTGCGTTTTCTATAGAAGAAAGAACCTATATTAATAACATCGTACTAAAAAATTATATTCAAGAAACGATAAATTCAATTTGAGAGAATATGCTTCAAAATGTTTTTAATAATATGCGTACTGAATTGAAGCCTGCATTGTAATGAACGGCAACCATTTTCAGCAACTTGTTTAAAAATTCAGATTAGCTTTTTTTGAATTGAGGTGGCTAGAAGCAAAGGAATGCTAGTGACATTTGTAACAACATGAGTTAAGTGCATCCAGTGTAAGCAAAAGTATCTAAAATTTTAGTAGCAAAGGGATATTTTAATCGCATCACACATTAAAATTTAAATAAAAAATTTCACCGATTTTACGAAAGCTTAAATATTTAAACCCCATTTTCTCAAAAGTAACTTAAGTGCACTTACAGCCCTTTACTTATGACCCCTCAATTTAAATGCACTCTCTATATTGTATGTTAACATCAATAATGAATATGCTAAATAAAGCAGACATTACATAACGAACATAGCCGCCTGAAAAGTTGAGTTTTTGAAAAAAAAATGTTACTACTCTACTGTATTTTGATAAATGCCGTAAAAGTGATGATCAAACTGAAAATCGTAATATCGTATTTCCCTACAACATAAATGGATACACTACTTTTCTCTCCTCCTATCCTAGTAAAATGATTTGTTTACATATTGCACTAGTAACATCAAACTCCTGTAATGGAAGGGGGAAACAGTGTTTCCGAGTATAGCCAGGTTAATGTTAAAAATGTTGGTAAAAATTAAGTGATGTCCCTGTACAAGTAAATACTGTTCATAACGACTGAAAAGGAAACTTTTTTTATTTTAGAAATATAGTACCGGTAATAACTAGAATTAATTATTAATACGAGATAAAGTTGTGTTTTACACATAAATAGGTGAAGTGGCATTTCACCTACTTCACCTGAATAACCGCCCCTGTCGCCAGGTACACAAAAGACGGACGACACGGCAAGTGCCATATATTCTGATACGAAACAACTTCACTTTTCCTAAAGTCATCCCGCATATACGAGGCGCAACCAGAAAGTAAGTTTCCCTATTTAAAAAAAAGGACACACTTTCAGAAAAACATCAACAGGTACAGCAATGTTTCAGTTAATTTTCAACATAGCCGCCATCAGAATTGAGACACTTGTCGTATCGTGGGATCAACTTTTGTATGCCTCTGTAGTAGAACTCTGCCGCCTGTGAATGGAACCAGCGTGTGACAGACGTCTTCAGCTCTTCGTCGTTGCCAAAACGCTCACCGGAAGACAGGAATTTTTTGAGGTGCAAGAAAACGTGAAAATCGCTGGGAGCAAGATCAGGACTGTAGGGTGGATGATCAAACAACTCCCAGCCAAATACCGTCAAAACAACTGCTGTGCGCCGAGCCGTATGTGGACGAGCATTGTCATGGAAGAGCACAACACCTGCAGTAAGCATTCCACGCCTCTTGTTTTGAATGGCACGTCGCAATTTTCGCAGTGTTTCACAGTAACGGTCAGCGTTCACTGTTTCACCTCTTGGAAGGAAGTCAATGAGCAGAATGTCCTTCCTGTCCCAGAACACTGTGCACATCACTTTCCGTACTGACACCGTCTGTTTGAATTTCGTCCTGACCGGAGATCCACTATGCCGCCAATGCATTGACTGCTGCTTGGTTTCCGGGGTGAAGTGCGAAATCCAAGTCTCATCGCCCGTGACGATCCTGTCGAGGAACTCGTCGCCGTCATCGTGATACCGTTGCAGAAATGTCAGTGCTGCTCCTAAACGTTGCATTTTGTGTTCGGGTGTCAGGTTTTTTGGCACCCACCTGGCACACACGTTTTTGAACATCAGGTGCTTAGTAACAATCTCACGCAACAAGGATCGCGATATCTGCGAAAATTGGCTGCTCAGCTCCGTAATCGTGAAGCGACGGTTCTCCATGATGCACTGCCGCACCAGCTCAACACGATCATCATTGATGAGGGACGGTCGCCCACTGCGCTCTTCATCATGGACACTTTGACGACCTTCGGAAAACTGCCTACACCAGCGACGCACCATCTGCTTACTTATGATGTTCGACCCATAGACCTGGCAGAGCTGCCGATGAATTTCAATTGGTGCAATGCTTTGTGCATTAAAGAACTTTATCACCGACCGAACCTCGCAGGCGGCGGGAGAAGGAATAAGAGCTTCCATTTCGGACCACTGCTGCCACGCTACTGGCACCAGGCGGGACCTGTCCGGCTGGCATATGATTGATACGTCGTAGATCTGTTACGCATGCGCAATTGACACGGCTAATTACGTTTACTTTCAAGGGGAAAAATCGGGAACTTACTTTCTGGATGCGCCTCGTACTGTCTAGTCATTACGAATGTAAATGTATAGATCCACTACCCAGTGCACTCTTAATAGTCTCTGATTAAATAAGTAGCCTACATTTCTCAATAGAAGCGATATATATGAGCCACGATCGTTGGGTTAGGGTGAATAATGTCATGTTAAATATTTTGCCATTAAAGGAAAAAAAATAATTACATTGTAACGTCACATAGTGAAAGTCACAAAACCTGGGTTAACACGATGTAAGGCTCCGATACTGAGGAACATAAACATTGATTTCACTAAGGACAAACATATGTATGTAAATTCAATTTTAATTGTAATTATAATTGTAATTGTAGTCTTAATATTGTAGTTGTAATACCCTGGTAGAGGGGAAGAGAAGGCCTGATGGCCTTATTTCTACCAGGTTAAATAAATAAATAATAAATGTAAAACAATTCTAGATTCAAACCCATTACCATACCTACTAAGGAACATCGAAACTGTATTTTAACCATATTGTACAACGTTTACAACTGTAGGAATTTAAAAAAGACATGTAGGCTACAACATTTTTTTTTTTTTTTTTCATAGAATTAAATCAGATCTCCAGTTTGAACATGAGAACACCACCGTCTTTATTCCTATAGCCAACCTCTTTCCACATCACCTCTCAACCCCGTTTGCCCCTCCAACCTCATCTCTTAAGGTTTGTCGCTGTTTGAATGGTAATGCGGTAAGGGACTATTCTACGGTATTACGGGATAGATATATGCAGGAGAATCTGTTACCAGATTATCTTGCCGTGCCTTTAGAAACTATACCTTATGCATCAACTAATCCCTTAAAAGTATTTTTTTTTCCTTCTTGTAGCTCATGTAATACAATACAAAGCCGCCGTATTCTGCACAAGTTTAAAATTCGTTCTCTAGTGCAAAAGGGAGAAGTCTCAGAGAATAATTTTCATCTCGTTTCTTTACATCTAGCGTTGATTTCTGTTTCCTTAACAGTTCAGATTTATTAACGACGGTATAGACGCAACTTAACATTCAAGCTTTCGACTTTCTTACACGAATAAAATTTTTTTTGACATAGAGTTATAAAATATATTTCTACGAGTTTCAGAGAAGAAACTCTACGTCAAGAAATAATTCTTTTGTAATTTATTAAAAACCCAGCACAATCATTTCCAGTATTCGAGCGGTTATCTTGCTGGCCATTAAATTCCAAGAATATAGCAAAAAACCTGTCAAGGATATAATGAACGAATATTAATAATTTTCGTTTTGTATTTTTGTTAACCTCTTGCCACTTTTATCTTAGGGGATTTTGTACGTGAAGTAACTTAAAAATATTATTAATACTTTCACAATATTGACACTCAAAGGTCATACAATTTCAAGTCATAACCTCACGTAATTTTTACACCGTTAGATTGGATCACTTAGGAATACTTTAAACTCCGAGAGCTAACATTTTAGGTACTTAGTATTTACTTGACTTAAGCCTACTTACAATAATGGCTTTTAGAGAACCCGAAGGTTCATTGCCGCCCTCACATAAGCCCGCCATCGGTCCCTATCCTGAGCAATCCAGACCTTACCATCATATCCCACTTCCCTAAAATCAATTCTAATATTACTCTCCCAGCTACGTCTCGGCCTCTTCAAAGGTCTTTTTCCTTCCGGTCTCGCAACTAACACTCTATATATGGATCGTATGCGGTGACTAAGAGGAAGGCAAAAAATAGGAAAGATTGGAGAATGCTGGGTCTGCAGTGAAAGACCTGCCCTTGGGCAGAACACTATGTATGTATGTATGTATGTATGTATGTATGTATGTATGTATGTATGTATGTATGTATGTATGTATGCATGCATGCATGTATGTATTTATGTATGTATGTACATAAAGTATGTATGTATGTATGTATGTATGTATGTATGTATGTATGTATGTGTGTAATGTACCTCTTGGTATCTTTGCTTTTCAATTAATTACAAAATAGTAAAGAATGTACATTCTTACAGAACAAAACTATTTCCATTAAAGATTCCTTTACATTTGATGTACATTATTACGACCAGACATTCTGTAACTCAATCTCCATTTAAGTTATCTTTGAAAAAATTAAAAATTTAATCCAGAAAACAAATTAAGTTTACAGTAATTTTAAGTAGAGTGTTAAGTGTTAGGAATGTACAGTAATTTTGATCGAAACGTATCTTATGAGACGTTTTTGTTCACATTCTCCTCTCGCAAGTCTTGCTGAGTGGATGATTGCAGTGACATTCATCCTCATTGCGGAGCAATGACGTCAAGGAACGTTGCAACACGCATATATTTCGTATTCTCAGAACTATTGGACATACTGTATTCAAAAACGTCCACACCTGTGGAGTAACGGTTAGCGCGTCTGGCCGCGGAACCAGGTGGCCCGGGTTCGATTCCCGATCGAGGCAAGTTGCCTGGTTGAGGTTTTGTCCGTGGTTTTCCCTCAACCCAATATGAGCAAATGCTGGGTAACTTCCGGTGCTGGACCTCGGACTCATTTCACCGACATTATCACCTTCATCTCATTCAGACGCTAAATAACCTAAGATGTTGTCGTAAAATAACCTGCTAAAATAAAAAAATAGTCAAGAACTTATTAACAAAACTTGTTCCCACTAACTTGATCTATTACCTATGCGATTTAATGTAATTGGTTCCCTTCCATCCTGCATATTCATTTTATTTATCCTATTTACTTATTTTGCTAATAATTGTAACATAAAATATAATATATACAGAAAAACTTTAGCTCGTCCCTGAAAGAGTAGAACTCGTGCTCAGGGGCGGATTCCTGAATTGAAATTAATAAGTATACAATACAATTTGTCTTATGTCCACTATGCAACAGGAATATATAAATTTTAATTTGCAATTTTTCAATTTTATAAAATCCATACACAACTTTTTGAATGTAATACTAGAACTATTAGAATTGACGAGATTAGAATATTTAAATATAAATTTGTTATATATTCTTGGGCCTAAATTACTACTATGATTAAATACTGTAACAGTGTTGCATTTTGGTTCAAACAATCTTAAAGAATTCATATCTTTTGTTTCATAACTATGAGAATACAATTCAAAATTATTTCGATTTGTATTTATGAATTTTATTAATATAATAGGCTATAATAAATTTGTCTTATGTTAAGTACATTAAAGTGTAAAAACAATTTTTGAGTTGGAAAATCAATAGGTTTATAAAGACATAGTTTTATAATTATTTTCTTCTGAAATAAATAAGGTGCATTAAAATTGGATTTAAATGAGCTACTCCATCCTATATTTCCATATATAATTACCGATTGAAATAAAGTTAAATATATTGTGCTTAATACTTATTGACAAAATTAATAGTTTATTTAGCGTCGACAGAATTAGTGATAGATCGTATTTGGCGAGATAATGCCAAGGATTTGCCATAGATTACCAAGACGTCCCCTAATGGTTCGGATAAATCTTGACAAAAATATACAACCGGGTAATCAGCCCAAGAGCGAATCAGTACCGATCAGCAAGCAAACACGTATGGCGATCAAGTTACATCGTTGGCTAATTTGAGTATGTAGTATTCTATATTTTAACATAAATATAACAAAATCTGTAACGTTCTGGAACATTCTGCGGATGTTGTTCATAGAACGAAGTTAGAGTACGTTTTACATGCACTGGATTCAATACAAAGCTTTCGGAGTGTCCTCCAAACTTTAGCACTTCATATCCGTTAATTACATTACGTCTACACAAAGAAACCAACATGATACACCTGTTTTGCTTAATGTGTAACGTAACAAGGTTACCCTCCGGTAATTCTGACCATGGTGTCCACCATTTTACTCCGTGTAACATTTATTACGCTGTACTTGCATTTGTATCGTTAGGAAACAATATTATAGGATACAACCAGACCACCGAAGTTAAAGCTTTGTAAGGAACGAAAAGATGATAAACTATTTAAGTCTCAGGAACAATTATTTGACTTGGATTGAATATAAACTAGGCCTATGTGTTTTTTTCTTAGAAAATGTGAATGGTGTGCAAATTTTGCAATTAGGCTACGTCCTCCGTGATCAACCACCAGAGCTCATAATCATTTCCGATCAGAGTATCAAGATCTCATCATAACAATTTACTCATTATACCATACCACAAGACATCTTTATATTCTTCATCTTACACAACCGGTAATATAACTGTCTTTCTGCTATATAAAAAATGTATATATTTTTACGATTTAAAAAAATTATTTACATTTTCTTTTTTTCAAAATTAAGTTCACTGTGCAGTGATGAAGCGTTTCCCACATAGCTCAAAACCTATCCAACATTCTGTGATGAAATATTTTGTATGTATTCATGCCTGTCATATCTACAATATGATGCATGATCACTTCTCTACCTTTGATAGATTGTCTGATAAAAAATAAATTAATTTTAAAAATGGTCAAATATCAGTATTTTCTTCTAACACAAAATAAAAAAAAATATTACTTATTAAGGAATGTAGTTGAAAGAGCATGATATTGTACACATGAGTTTCAGTAATAAAATAAAAGAGACAGAACATGAAAAAGTTAACAAGTTTATGAATTATGAGGGAAAAACTTCATCACTACACAGTGAATTGCTACCATTTTGAATTAAAAAAAATATATATATACATAATTTTTTAATCGTAAAAATATATTTTTCATATAACATGATAGTGTTTTACACATGCCAATTTTCATTATTTTACAAGATACAGTAATGAAGGAAAAAAATGTTGAATATTTCCAAAAATTTTACTGTTGTAAGCTATACCGAACCCCTTAACGTTTTTATATTATGGTAAAATTCCTTTGCAGAACGAAAAGTTATATTTATTTAGATCAATTTTCTGCACATTTAAAGGACAAAAGTAAAATTCTTTCTATCATTTATTATCATAATACACTGCTCTCTTAAATTGACTGAGCACATCGGGAATTCAAACAATGGCTTTCCCAAACACTCTGTGAAATATTCCATATAAAACAATTTTCGTCTCGAAAAGAAAGCAAAAACGAACAAAATTATATTCCACTTTATTGTTTTAAATATCTGAAAGAATAATCCCAGAGTTTAATGATATAACTGACGGTTTACCTTATATATATATAATAAAATGATGCAATAGATTTTTTCTACTTATTCGAAACAAAATAATTTAATAGTGTACACAGTAAGTAAACACAATCCCTTTCATGAGCGAAAGTTTTCTTTACATCTGTGATATCCATAATTCCTCATGTCAGAAGAGAGACTGCACAAACTTGGAGTAGAATCTCAACTCATTACATAATTAATGACCTTCACGAAGGGAACAGTTCTGATCGCTTGCGAAGAGAACAACAGAACATCTCAAGCAATGAACATCCATTCGAAACGTCTTGGCCACTCTGCTTGAAGCAGACGGAACAGAGTTCATAATGTTCTGTTAAGAAATTAGCATGGAGTACTTAATCAAATTATCACACAAGTAAATCAGCTGCAACAGAGGTAAGGCATTTCTATATGATTGATAAATAGCTGCTTTAAATAATATCGGACCAAATTAAGAACAAAACTCTTTAACTTCCATTTCTTTTCAAGCATCATGAATAGACCTTTTCAACAATCAGGAATTCGAAACAATGAAATGAAATAAGGACCAGTTAAATTGTTATAGTCCCGTCGCTCTTATTTCCGGCAGCCAATCACGTTGCAGGTCGGCTACATTTAAACGTGTGCGTCCTTTCATTCGCTGCTGATGACGTCATGCATTACCTAAGGCTCGATAGATACTTAATACAATTACCCGCCATTTTGGTTCTTTCGTTGGTGTTCGCAGAAACCACACGAGGACGTTATTTGCCGCTCAATTATTTGCTCAATTCAGTGCGTTTGATTTGTTATAATAGGAGCTACGACATGATAATTTTTAACGGTGCGGCAAATAGATTCCTCGTCTTGTAGCTTTGCAACGAAAGAACAAAAGTGGCGAACGATATTACCTACCAATACTTTATAGAGCGTTCACTTCCTAAGGCGTAAGTAAAGAGGAGGAGTCACGCCGGAAATAACAGCGACGCGATTATAGTAATATGTTCCGCATCTATCTTCCTCAGATAAATAGACTCGCAGATACTGAATCAATTCATCAAATAATTTTAAAATATCTGTTTGCACAGATAAATAATCTTACAGATGTCAGGATCGTTACCAAGTTTTTGGCATCGGGGGTAATGAAGTCCAGTATACGACCAAAATCTCTGAACTTATATCTATGTTATCCTTTTATTTACACGCATACTTTTTAGAAGTGAAAGAAAATTAAATGACTCATTTTTCAGAACGTGAAATTATCAGCAAGTACGTGATATTGATGCAAAAACTTTTCCATTAATTCAAATACAGCAACTAAAATTATTCAGATAGAAAATTAGATAACGAGATATAAAAATTAAAATGCAGTTTTTTTAAGTAAATTTCCAACTACTCAAGAAGTATACTTGGAAATTACAAAATATAAACAGTCTTGAATTAAATATATGAAGAGTTCAGAACCATAGTGGGCTAAGCGCCATGTACTAAAACCGTAGAAAACAAGGGTTAAAATAAAGTTATTACCATAATCCAATGGAAACATATAGCAAGTAATATAAAGTATACACATTAAAACTAAATGATATGTCAATCTTCATTAAACTATAGTATTCACTTAACTTTAACCCTTGCTTTCTCCGTTTTTAATAAATGACGCTTGGCCCACTATGGCTCTGAACTCTTCATATTGTATACAGGCTGCGCCGTAAGTAATGTCATTAATTTCAGGGAGTTATTTGAGATGTTTCAAAAAAGAATTTAATAAAATTTTGCTCGTTTTTGCTTCCTTTTCGAGATAAACATTAATTTATATTAAACATTTTCATATGCTCAGTGAATTTAACACTTAAATTCATAATGTATCCTATAGGATACAATAGGTCAATAGGCTATAGGTATGCTATAATCTATATATATATAATTTGAACTGGTAATGGAAATTACGGGAAAACAGCCGAACGGATTTTAATGAGTGACCCCTCATTTTCATGCCTGGCATCCAAAGTTTTCGGAAAAGTAGTAGTTTTCACTGAAATGTCAATTTTCCTATATAATTATCTTATTTTCCAATATCCATCTGTTGTCAGTTTTGAGAACTAATTTTATTGAATCACGGCCGACTTGATTGAATTTCAGAACAAAACACACACTACAATAAACAATAGGATATTACACGGAGGCCATGACCTGCAGGATTGCCGACATATTTAGAACTCAATTCAATTTGTTATTAAAAACTGATTCTGCAGTGTATAATTTTCTGAGTACAGCTGTGTATTGGATATTCAAATCTACGAAACTTGAGGTGGTTTGATGACATTATTACCATTAGAAATTAAATATTATTATAGTTAATATTATGATGCGTCTATTCTTCATTAATTTTACATAATATTGATGCTATATTGATGACATGAAAGTGAAATGTTTTGAGGTTATGTAAGTAAATGTAGAGAATATCTTAATTTAGATCTTCATTTCTATAATTTACTGAGTGACTGCTATATGTAACTACAAAACTTAAGTAAGATAATATTGTTATTAAAAATCAAATATTTTATACTTATTAAACCAGTGGGGTTGGGTCTTTTCATATACTTAATGGCGGTGTAGTGTAGATATTGATATGTGTCATTGTCTTCAGTATTGGCTCGAGAGAGCGCAAAAATTATAGTTCCTAAGGAAAGATAAAAAGGTATTACTTACTGATAAAATAAGAAGCCTAGAAAATTTTGTAGTCTCCAGTTCATTTCGGCAAGATCTCTTAGTAGGAGAAAATGATTTTCCGTTCTACATTTCAAGTTCTACATGCAGCACCTATACGAAAACGCTATTGTTCGAAAGCTTAGCAAACCTGACATTTTTTAACTTTTGCCTACAATCCACAATGACCTGAAATAGCTACTGCTATCGTCCTGACATTGATACTTGCGTTTTCGCGTGGAAACTCAATAACTGAAGTTGGATAGGATCAAGAAAAAGTATTTGGCCTAAAAATATCCATTCAGAGGAGTATGTTTCATTATTATGGAAGCAAATAACTATAAAAAAGACAAGTATTCTTCATTGAAAATAAATCTGAAAAATTTTTATTTGAACGTCTAAAGAACTTAGTTTGCAGCAGCATTTGCTGCACAAGCCACTAGTTTTAATACAACAATAGAAAAAAAAATTGGCAGGAAAATTAAAATTTCACAATACTATAATATTGTACAACATATAAACATATGGACATTGCGATAGTTGTTTTCTTTACGGTCCGACAAGGTTTAATAAACTAGTGTGAGAAATGAAGCTTTGCCAAGTTAAGGGTTAAGAGAGCATTGTATTATGATAATATATGATTGAAAGAATTTTAGTTTTGTCCTTTAAATGTGAAGCAATTTGAGTGGAACAAATGTAACGATGTAAAATTCCTTTGCAGACAGAAAAGTTACATTTTTTCAGATCACATTTCTGCACATTTAAAGTACAAATTCTTTCAATCATTGATTATCATAATACACTGCTCTCTTAAATTGAAAGAGGATATTGGGAATTAATTCCGTAGCTTTTTTTTTCTCGAAAAGAATGCAAAAACGAGCGAAATTCTGTTAAACTTTTTTGTTTGAAATATCTCAAAGAATAATCCCTTGAAATTAATGACAACAACGGTTCATTATCTATACAGGATGGAAGTGAAAGAACCTTGCAGATTTTCAAAGCGATTAGCTCTATAATATTTTGGTAGAAAGTTAATAGTTTTTTCATAAAAAAGTTTTTCTCAAATGTTTAACAGCCTCTTATTCGGTAACTATTGCAAGAAGGATTGTGATTCTTGTCGATATTGATAGAAAACCTAAATAAAGAATAATTGGTCACTCTGACGTATTTCAATATTGTGGACGGTTTACGTGTAAATTTAATTTTAAGAACCACTAAATTCAAGCAATTGCACGTTGCGAGTTGGTTGCAACACAGCGCCAGCTAATCTAGCGAGATACATCGAGTTACCGAGTTCGTTGACCTCTTACATCTGTATCACGAGAAGAGTGTGTTCGCGGCGATGTTGTTGGACTGCTCAAATTTCAAACTTCGTTTTCTAATTAACCGTGCATTTAATAAAAAACGTAATAAGGTTTTCTATTCATTTCAGTGTATTTTATTGCTCCTTCCAATCTGAAACGTTATTTCAGTTCCACCCTGTTTAGTATTTATTGTGAATGTATCTGGTGTCCACCTGTTAAGTTAATCGAATAGAGCCGAAACTGATCGATGTGTTTTCGCGGCGTAGCTGAAGTCGGCCGTCACGAGTTGTCATCTCATAACCGGTTTCGTTCGCAGTTGATAGTATTTAATACATGCATTGTTCTTTCCGTGGTGTATGGTGTATTATATAATGTAGTTTAGTAGTTTAGAAGAAAGAATATTCATTGACAAGAGTCACGTGAAAAAAATCTTACAAAAATTATTATTATTATTATTATTATTATTATTATTATTATTATTATTATTATTATTATTTAGTGTTGTTGCCTGCTTCTAACTATTGCATTTCTGATTTAAATAATTTTTATGAACTGTAGATTCGTATTGCACAGAAATTAATAAATATTTTAAAATTGTAATACAGAATTACTAAATAAAATGAATTGTGTGCTTTTAATTTTGTAGCATTTTATTAATAAAACTAAAATAGGCTACATATTTCAAACGTTTAAAACCACTCAATATGTGACGATACATGTATAACCTACCTCTGGGTATAGAGATAGTTTTAACTCAACTTCTCTCTTGCGATCTTCGCCAACAAAATCATCATATACAGCTTTACAGCATTATGTTTTCGTCTTCCTTTCATAATTTTCTGACATATAAGGCACTGAGAATGTTGTCCAGCTGCTAAAAAAAATTACACCTTTCCCGTAACCGAAACATATGAAAAGAAAGTGCTTGGTGATCGCGTTTCTTTCGTTTCCCTATATCCTTTATACACTACAGGTAATTACAACTCAAGAGGCAAGAGAATACTGAAGAATTCTGAACAGTTAACTAGAGCACCCCAATACTTCTCCTCCACCGCAACGATACCACCCCTACTATGCGCTCGCGAGTTATTTCTTTGACTCTCCTCTTTTAGCCGAGTGCTCGCCTTCAATGAACACCGTTTGGACAAGTTTGCTTTAGACCTTCTCTAGCTCTAAACTGTCGCCTCTAGCATTAGACACTAATGCTACCATTAGCAGCTGTTTGAACTATAACGGGAACAGGGACTATAAAAAAAAGTCCCGTCGCTCTTATTTGCGGCAGCCAATCACGTTGCAGGTCGGTTACATTTAAACGTGTGCGTCTTGTGATTCGTTGGTGATGACGTTATGCATTTCCTAAGGCTCGATAAATAAATAAATAAAAATATATATATATATATATATATATATATATATATATATATATATATATATATATAAAATTTGAAGTGGTAATGGAAATTACGGGAAAATAGCTGAACGGATTTTAATAAATGATCCCTCATTCTGAAGTTTGGAACCATTGGTTTTCAGAAAAATAGTAGTTTTGAGTGAAATGTAAATTTTTCAACATAATTTTCCTATTTTCTAAAATCCATCTGTCGTCACTAACTAATTGCATTTCAGAATAAAACAAAACACCACTACAGTAAACAATATTACACGAAGGCCATTATCTGCAAGAATGCTGACATAGGCTATTTAGATCTCAAATTAAATTGGTTATTAAAAATTTCAAGACTGTAAAATTAATTTGTGCGAGATCGTGCGTATTTGCTTGGTTTCCGCACAAAACCAATCCGCGGAAAGTCTAAAATTCCACACTCAGTATTCCCAACTTAACACACATAACAATTTCCCTCTTCTTACCGCTTAAGTGATATATTGATTTTACTGCTTTAGGCTTTTAACATACTCTTTTTAGAGACGTTCAATATAGTAATAATTATAAATTGGAAACTTACCATTACAATTTCACCTAAATTGCACTGTTAATTATTGTTTTTAAATATTTGCAAAAATTAAGTAAACTCTACAACTTCACTAAAGTTAATGCTCCAGTGACCCTGAATAACTGCACAAATGTAACAATTTCAATGTGCAGAATTAGATGTCAAAGATATTTTCCATTTCTAAACATCTCCTTGACCGGCAAAATTAAACTTGCCGATGTTATTACTGCAATTTGTTATATAAATAATATTGTTAAAATATTAAAATGAAAAATAAATCATTACATAACCTTACCGTTTATTTTAAGTTCGCATTTATAGACTGGAGGAAAAAAAAGACAGACGTATATCACGGCCTGCTAGAGTATAGTAAACACAGAAAACATTTTATAGCAACAATGTTGAAGAAAGATATTTTGGTTTTCCGAAGTTGCCGTCATTAAACAGAAACCAACATGGAGATTTCATTGCAACTAATTAGAAATTCCTCTTCCAGGTATGTAATAAACGATCTTCGCACAAAATAATGTACGATACACGAGCGGTATGTATTCTTTCAATTCTCGGAAATTAAAAAAGCTCAACTACGTTTCGCTTTTTCAAACTTTTCCTCGAACATGAAAACTTCAACATGCCGCTCTTGTAACGCATATTACTATTACAGGTCTGATTCTGTGGTGTGTAATTTTTTTGAGTACAGCTGTGTATTGGATATTAAAAACTACAAAACCTGAGGTGGTTTGATGACATTATTACCATTACAAATGAAAAATTATTATAATTAATGCCATGATGTGACTATTTTTCATTAATTATACTAGTTTTGGGGTTATATAAGTAGATGTAGAGAATATCTTAAATTAGATCTTGATTTATATCATTTACTGAGTGGCGGCTATATAGTATATATTATTGAAAACTATAAAACTTACTTAAGATAATAATATTGTTATTAAAAATCGAATATTTTTGTAGTTATTAATGAAGTGGGGTTGGATCTTTTTATATATTTAATAGCGGTGTGGTTGTGCGTGATTCTCTTGACTATTGGCTCGAGGGAGCGCAAAAATTAGAGTTCCTAAGGAAAGACCAAAAGGTATTACTTACTGATGAAATATGAGGCCTATAAGATTTTGTAATCTCCCGAGTATTTCAGCAAGATCTCTTAGCACGATAAAATGATTTTACCATCTACATTTCAAGGTAGTTTACGAAACATGCAGCAGCTATACCAAGATGCTATGTCTATTGTTCGAAAGCATAGCAAACATGACTTTTTTTTTTTTTAACTTTCACCTACAATCCTCAATGATCTGAAATAGCTACTGCTTTACTCCCACATGAAAAACCGACTGATCGTCCTGACATTATTACTTGCGTTTTTGCGTTCAAACTAAAAAAGTGAAGGAGGATAGGTTCAAGAAAAAGTATTTGGCATAAAAAAATCATTCAGAGGAGTATGTTTCATTACTATGGAAGCAAATAACTTTCAGAATGTCTGATATTCTTCATTGAAAATAAATCTGAAAAATGTTTATTTGAACATCTAATGAACTTAGTTTGCAGCACTTACTGCATAAGCCACTAGTACTTAATATAATCGCCCGCCATTTTGGCTCTTTCGTTGGCGTTCGCAGAAAGCACACGAGGACGTTATTTGCCGCTCAATTATTTGCTGAATTACAGTGCGTTTGATTTATTATCATAGGAGCTACGACATGATAATGTTTAACGGTGTGGCAAGTAGTAGATTCTTCGTCCGGTAGCTCGGCAACGAAAGAACAAAAATGGCGAATGATACTATCTGCCTAGACTTTATAGAGCCTTCACTTTCTAAGACGTAAGGAAAGAGGAGGAGTCACGCCGGGAATAACAGCGTAGCGACTATAATATTTAAACCTCATTTGGTAATGATGTTACAAAGTTGACGATAAGTACATTCAATACTTGAACACAGGCTGTATATTACTAACGGCTTTGAAGCTGCAGCAGACATTTTCATCTTGTTTATATCTATATTTTTCCCCAGTAGCCGCACACGGAATCTCAAACCAAATCCGTAAGTTCGCAAGAACACTTCTTATTTATATCCCCACAGACCGGAGGTCGTAATCCTCTTACATTTCCTAACTCTTGGCCAGTTGGGGTGACCACATTAATATTGCATCACAGCGAAGCAACGTTTTTCGGGTCTCTCTATGCACCTGATCAAAGCAGCTTCATACACCAAAGTATATTACGACTTTCAACCCCATAAATATAGCTACGTGAAATGAGATCAACTGTCGGTTAAGATTTCTTTCAGAGTATATTTTAGAGACCAGAAAATGATGTGTTACTGACGGAGCAATAGTTGAATGAGAAATTACAGGAGAAATGAGATTTTTTAATTGGGGTTGGTTTTAAAAAAGTTGAAAACTTGACAGCTGAGTCAATGGTGCTTCTCAACTGACCTTAAGTTCACAAGAGTCATTTTCAATAAGTATAAATTGTAGTTATGTAGGCTAATATTACTGAAAAGCTAGGACGTTTTCGATATAGATAAAATTTTGTTTAAATAAAGTTCAGATCAAGTAAAATCTTCACTTAATTAATAATTAATTAATTAATGTCTATGTATGTAAAAATATTAGCAAGAACTTTACAACATCTATTTTATTCTTCAGTCATTGTAGGCATATTTTTTAATAATAATAATAATAATAATAATAATAATAATAATAATAATAATAATAATAATAATAATTCCTTATTTATACTGGCAGAGTGAAGGCCATAGGGCCTTTCTTACACTCTACCAGGTCACAAAGTATACAAGCAGTTAAAATTTAACAAAAAGTTGAAGAACAGAATACTAACATATTACAAAATAATAATAATAATAATAATAATAATAATAATAATAATAATAATAATAATAATAATAATAATAACAACATAATAAAATCGACACTAAACAACATGAAAATAATACCATAATAGAAAAAAGAAAGTAAAATACATTGGAATATAGTAAAAGCAACTCATTTAGTACAAATGGTTAATATGGAAAACGTAAGGAAGAATATAACAAAATAGAATGTAATAAAATAATAATAAAAAGAAAATAAATACGAAAAGTAAATAAAATTCACAATAAAAGGGCTATGATAATAAATTCATCGGCTGATAAAGAGAACTAAAAGAGGAAAAGAAGGAAAGAAATATATAGCCTATATTTTTATAAAACTATCGCAGATAAATGGGCTTATAACTGAAAGGAATCTGAATTGAAAAAGTGCAATTTTAATTTATTTTTAAAACTAGACAATGTCCAACAGCTCTGACATGTTGTGGTACAGAGTTCCAAGATGAGCTGCAGAGACGGTGAAAGATGAAGAGTATTATTACCATTGCCTATAGAATGGAATGTTGAAGAGTAGAAAAATTGGAATATCTTGTATCAACAGTAACAAACATAAATGACACTCGGGAGGAAATTTAACGTAGAATAAATATGGGAAATGCCTGCTATTATTTGGTTGAAAAGGTTTTGTCATCCAGTCTGTTCTCAAAAATGCTTAGAGTTAGAATTTATAAAACAGTTATATTACCGGTTGTTCTGTATGGTTGTGAAACTTCGACTCTAACTTCGAGAGAGAAAGAGAGGTTAAGGGTGTTTGAGAATAAGGTGCATAGGAAAATATTTGGAAGAGGGATGAAGTTACAGGAGAATGGAGAAAGTTACACAACGCAGAACTGCACGCATTGTATTCTTCACCTTACATAATTAGAAACATTAAATCCAGACGTTTGAGATGGGCAGGGCATGTAGCACGTATAGGCGAATCCAGAAATGCATATAGAGTGTTATTTGGGAGGTCGAAGGGAAAAAGAACTTTGGGGAGACCGAGACGTAGATGGGAGAACAATTTTAAAGTGGATTTGAGAGAGGTGGGATATGGATGGTAGACACTGGATTAATCTTGCTGAGGATAGGGAAGATGGTGGGCTTATGTGAGGGCGGCAATGATCCTGCTGGTTCTCTAAAAGCCATAGTGTAGAATGGAACGTTGTTTTGTACTATGATGCTGCCTACTAATTATTTCTTTTAGTTTTCGATGCCAAAAAGGAGAAGAAAAAGTCAATTTCAGGCAACACTTTAGTTAAGTTCCAGCACATTTCCATATCCAGTGATCGTGGTAAGTCTACTAGAAGTTTGAAATGTAGGCCTATTTGTTTGTAATGGAATTCCGGAAGTAATTTTGAATTTGTTGTTGGGAGGATAATCCCACATAAAATAGCTGATCAACCTAGAGAACATAATGCTATAAATCCAAATGACTAGTTAATAGTCAACAGATTAAAAAAATTAAATGAAATTATATATATAATAAACACTTACTTACTTATTGGCTTTTAGGGAACCCGGAGGTTCATTGCCAACCTCACATAAGCCCGCCATTGGTCCCTATCCTGAGCAAGATTAATCCAGTGTCTACCATCATATCCCACCTCTCTCAAATCACTTTAAAATTGTTCTCCCATCTACGTCTCGGTCTCCCCTAAAGTTCTTTTTCCCTCCGGCCTCCCAACTAACACACTACATGCATTTCTGGACACGCCCATACGTGCTAAATGCCCTGCCCATCTCAAACGTCTGGATTTAATGTTCATAATTATGTCGGGTTAAGAACACAATGCGTGCAGTTCTGTGTTGTGTAACTTTCTCCATTCTCCTGTAACTTCATCCCTCTTAGCCCCAAATATTTTCCTAAGCACCTTCTTCTCAAACACCCTTAACCTATCTTCCTCTCTCAAAGTGACAGTCCAAGTTTCACAACCATAAAGAACAACCGGTAATATAACTGTTTTATAAATTCAAACTTTCAAATTTTTGACAGCAGACTGGATGATAAAAGTTTCTCAACAGAATAATAACACGCATTTCCCATATTTATTCTGTGTTTAATTTCCTCTCGAGTATCATTTATATTTGTTACTGTTGCTCCAAGATATTTGAACTTCTCCTTCTTCAAAAGATAAATTTTTCAATTTTTATATTTCCATTTCGTACAATATTCTCGTCACGAGATATAATCATATACTTTGTCTTTTCGGGATTTACTTCCAAACCTATCTCTTTACTTGCTTCCAGTAAAATTTCCGCGTTTTCCCTAATCGTTTGTGGATTTTCTCCTAACATATTTATGTCATCCGCAAAGCAGCTGATGTAATCCGTTCAATTCCAAACCCTCTCTGTTATCCTGGGCTTTTCGAATGGCATACTCTAGAGCAAAGTTACAAAGTAAAGGTGATAGTGCATCTCCTTGCTTTAGCCCACAGTGAATTGGAAACGCATCTGACAGAAACTGATCTATACGAACTCTGCAGTATGTTTCACTGAGATACATTTTAATTGATCGAATAGTTTTTTGGGAATACCAAATTCAATAAGAATACCATATAAAACTTCTCTCTTAACCGAGTCGTATGCCTTTTTGAAATCTATGAATAACTGATGCACTGTACCCTTATACTCCCATTTTTTCTCCATTATCTGTCGAATACAAAATATCTGGTCTATAGTTGATCTATTACGCCTAAAATCACACTGATGATCCCCAATAATTTAATCTATGTATGGAGTTAATCTTCTCAAAAGAATATTGGACAACATTTTGTACGACGTCAACAAAAGTGATATTCCTCGAGAGTTACTACAGTTAGTTAATAGCAAAACAAAATAAACATAAGTTCCATCAATGTCCAACTACTGTCATGTTGTGTGTTAAGATGTTGTCTTACGAGAAAGTGACGTTTCGAATGTAATCACAAAATTGAATAAACATATTATATTTATACGATGAAAGAGTAATGGAACGGAGAAAAATTCTCTCCGGCGCCGGGATTTGAACCCGGGCTTTCAGCTCTACGTGCTGATGCTTTATCCACTAAGCCACACCGGATATCCACCCCGGCGTCGGACAGAATCGTCTCAGTTTAAGTTCCAACTCTTGGGTTTCCTCTAGTGGCCGCCCTCTGCACTACGTCATAGATGTGTATGAACGTAGGACCGAAGTCCACACATGTGCTGAGGTGCACTCATTATGAGTGACTAGTTGGCCTGGGATCCGATGGAATAAGCGCCGTCTTAAATCACGAAGTTTTTTTACGCATATCATATATATTATTTTAATGTACCGAAGTACATATGATACTTCAATGCAGATATTCTGCGTCATCATACGATGAAAGAGTGCACCTCAGCACATGTGTGGACTTCGGTCCTACGCTCATAGACATCTATGACGTAGTGCAGAGGGCGGCCACTAGAGGGAACCCAAGTGTTGGAACTTAAACAGACGATTCTGTCCGACTCCGGGGTGGGTATTCGGTGTGGCTTAGTGGATAAAGCATCAGCACGTAGAGCTGAAAACCCGGGTTCAAATCCCGGCGCCGGAGAGAATTTTTCTCCGTTCCATTACTCTTTCATCGTATGATGACGCAGAATATCTGCATGGAAATATCATATGTACATCGGTACATTAAAATAATATATATTATATTTTATTTTATTTTCAATCATATGACATCATAATTACAAATATCATTGGCTAATACATGTTAATTATAAATTTTAATATTTATAATCATTATAAGTGATATGATTGAAAATTTATATTAAATATATTATTCATAGTAGGTACTTGATATGTGACATCGGAAAAATCAATACGAATTTCAAATTATTTGAAACTTATTGATATTTTTTCAACGACTTATAATGGAATTACTGTCGTAAAATCTTAAGTTATTTAGGCCCGATTGTATAAACCATTTAATCTTAGATCAGAGGTTAAATTGATCCTTGTTTCAGTTGAACTTGGAATTTTGTGTTGTATAAAGTCTAATCTGAGATTAATTTGTCTCAAACTAAAGTCAACTTTGACTGAAGAAATTTCTCCGATTAAGTTAGACGATCCAAGTTCAGTTATTTCTTTTCTGTTTGAAATATACGAGTGACAGATTGTGCAAATAAAATATCCATTATTATTAATATTAACAGATATGTTAAGTATATATATTTCTTTCTTTCAATTTCTTGCCTTAATACACAAACATTCTTATATTTTATAAGGCTCTATCGTGTTCAGCAGTATCAAATAACATAACCTATAATTATATTATGTTTATAACAACCATTAGTTATTAATGGATATGATAGGTACATTCATAAATGTTCAATTAACTGTATTACTAAACGAAAATTGTCGTTTTATAAAGCTTTATTATGTTTAGCAGTATCAAACACCATAACATGATAACAACTTGGAGAACAGTCAACCTTCTTCTTATTGTCCGCCATTATTTACATTGCAAAAAAAAAAACAGTGTCTCCAACAGAGTGTAATACAGAAAGTTTGCGAAAAAGTAGTTGTAAAGTCGCTAGATTTCTCATTATCAACAAAGAAAGATTAAATTTTGTCACTATGGGATGCTAAAAAGGTCACTAAATCCCTATTTAAGCAATATAAAAGTTAAAAGAAATTGTTGTTGAAAAAGAGTTCAAATCGCTAGATTGGCAACACTGAACAAACCTGTATAACATGGTCCGCGCATCACGTATTTCACCTGTTTATGCGATGTTGCCAAATCCATTTCACGTGAACTTAGATTGCATTTGAACCAAGGTAATTTCGGTTTACTTTTCGATCTTCGATCAAAGTTGATCTTTAGTCAGGGAGTTTTATACAATTGGGCCTTAGTAGAATATTGGAAACACTGCAATATAAACACGTAAAATATGAAGCCCACATCTGGCTTATTATGACATATAGCTGCAGATACGTACTAATCCTGTTTGATTCATAGAACAGACAAATTTTACGTTTAGTCAATGCTTATTTTGATAGATCGTGTTCATTACAGCCTGGTCATTGTGAAGTATGCTGTGTATAAATGTGAAGTATACACAATTATAAAGTTTGCAATACAGTAACCGCAGTGTTGTCCATTATCAGAGATCCGCGCCTGTAGCGGCATGCTCATTAATACGGGAATAAACTTCCGCCATGAGCTTCACGCCGCATCCACTTCATTCAATCTTCATCATTATCCCAGGAACCTAGCGCTACTTTTATATAGCTCAACAATTACAACGCCCTCATTCATTCGGTTCTCTCTACCTGCAAACCACCGTAATGTGGGAAACAGAATTACAAAGATAATGTAAAACAACTGAGCTCGAATGATTACAAAAGTGCAGTTACAAACTGTTCCAACAGGCTTCAAATATGGCGATATTTCAACTTATAAAACACACGTACGACTGTTTCCTCAGATATGTGCACGTTACTGTCTGCTTGTACGCATGTATAGGCCTGTATGTCTGCATTTACGTTGCATTCATTGCTTCATTCCTGTGTAAATGATGTTTTTTGTTATATTACTAGCCGTACCCGTGCGCTCCGCTGCACCCGTTAGAAATAAATATAAAGTAATTACATAATTAAAATACGAAATTTGATCCAGGGAACATTCGTGTTTGATAGAAGAATAAATCGTTTAATATGTTACTTAATTTAAATTGCATTTAAAATATTAAAATTCGATCATTTTGATCCACAGACCACTCATTTGGTGCAATGAAAATTCCTTTAACATGTTTCTTAATTGGTATTACCAATTATTTTTGGAAAAGCGAAAATTAACAGAACAATTTTGGCTACAGATTTATTATTATGTTTATTTTGTATTATATTATATTATATTATATAAAAATTGTGTTGATAACGGATGTACTCGAATTAGAAAGTTTTTAATTTGTTGTGAGAGCTCTTGAATCTCAGGAGGAACAGTTTTACAACAGCGCAACATAATCTGCTTGGCTCATTACCCAATTTTTTTACATTGCATTTATTGCATATATATTTTATGTATTTTAACACGATTCAATTTAGCATAGTTAAAATTTGAATTATACAATAATGGATTGCTAAGCTAACGTACTATTACTGCATACGAAATCAATACACTCTCGTTGTTCGTTAATTCTCTGAGATAAAAATGAATATGTTCATAAACATTATTTTAAGAAATGCAGGAAATGAATATACAGAATAACCTATCAAGTTTTCTGTGCATAAGAACCTATTTTAATCTTATCTGTCCTCCATTCACTCACAAGTTACTGTAGTAACATTATAGCATTATGTCCATCCAGAGAAACTACACTTTCCAATAATGAAATAATAATTAATTATACAAATCGGTTAATTTAGCTTCCGATATTACTTCATACAAACACAGAAACATTGTCTGTAGGCTATGTGTCATAGCTTTCGATTGTTGTTGTCCAAGGCCCATTATAGACGAAGTCATTTGTTTTTTATTTCAATACACCGCCTTAGAAGGCAGTTATTTTAATTTTAAAACTCATTTATCTCATTACATATCAGTCCTATCAAAATTTTTCAAAGAATAAAACTTATCGGAAATCATTTTTAAAGAAACTTTTGTTATATAACAGTTTTCACAAAAATCAATACTAAGCGAGATATTTCGATTTATTTAATTCAGGCCCCCTTATAACCCCCCTTTTAAATAACGTATTTTGAATGCCATATAGCCGAAAATCTAAGTTGCAACGAACTTAATTTATATTCCAATTTTCATCGAAATCGGTTCAGCCATTATCGCGTGAAAAGATAAACATCCAGACAGACAGACATACAGACATACAAACAAAAATTTCAAAAAAGCGATTTTCGGTTTCAGGATGGTTAATTATACATGTTAACACCAATTATTTTTGGAAAATCGAAAATTTTGGCTACAGTTTTATAATTAGTATAGATACTAAAATTTGGAATACAACAATATTACAATATCTTAAAATGTATTTTATTACAATTTTTACACGATATTTTAAGTATAAATCATACCTGAAACTGCTGTCTTTTATATGTACAAAATGTAATATAATTAAAACTTAATATTTCTGAACTTCAAGCTACCCACAAATAAATTGAATGAAAGGCTTTTGACAACTCACAGATTACTGGCAATACGTTTGTGTTTATAGATTGGCAAATTGCCTCCAAGTCCTCTTTATTTGCTTCAATAAAAATGGTTTTTGTTGCTCTCTGCCGAGGTATTCATAAAGTAAATTGTTTCTGTCCTCTACTACATGAATCAATTTTAGCTTAAGTCTTTCTTTAATTTCAGGTGAGAAGAATTTTCTCATTTTTCCTTTTGTTGTATGTATGTATGTATGTATGTATGTATGTATGTATGTATGTATGTATGTATGTATGTATGTATGTATGTATGTATGTATGTATGTATGTATGTATGTATGTATGTATGTATGTATGTATGTATGTATGTATGTATGTATGTATGTATGTATGTATGTTTGTATTCTTCTTCAATCAGGAGATCAACCGTGAAAGGGATATGCTTACTATTGCCTCATCTATTGGAACGAAGTAGATAAATAATATTACCGTTATAACGCCAGTTTAAAAACCATGCGCTCTCCTGCATATGTTATTTCCTGTATGAAGAGATTAAAAGACCAGGAGATTAACTGTGATCTAATTTTGTAGCTAGGGTAATATCAATATGTCTGTATCAATGTTATGGTTTGTGCTGTGAGAGCTAGCCAATAGAGATAACAGTACCCATGTGTGTGACCTTATGACATCTTACGACATCAACATTCATTCACAGCATTACCCCCTTTCGTCTCATCCGGCGGAGACTTTCTCGTGGTTGGAGCACAGTATGTATGTATGTATGTATGTATGTATGTATGTATGTATGTATGTATGTATGTATGTATGTATGTATGTATGTATGTATGTATGTATGTATGTATGTATTTTTTTAACTGCATGTTCCATTACTACTATAAGTAATACTACATGCGTAAGTTGACGTTTGTCACAAAATGATTATCCTTACCCTGCTATTGTTTGTGCTAATATGGCTACTTATTTAGTTTCGTATCCCAAAGTTACTTACTTAGCACCTTTGATTAATTTAAATTATTCAAATTATTCTAAAGTTAAATCCTTATTGTAGAGAGTCTAAGTCTATACTATTGGCAAATTTTTCTAAATGTTTTACATAGGTTGTATGTATGTATGTATGTATGTATGTATGTATGTATGTATGTATGTATGTATGTATGTATGTATGTATGTATGTATGTATGTATGTATGTATGTATGTATGTACAGTAGTGCAAAAAAAAGCGGATAGACCCTTGTAGCTGATTTCAGAGGAGGATAGACTGGTAACTAAACTTTCCTGGTTCGAACTTGTAGCTGATTTCAGAGGAAGATAGACTGGTAACTAAACTTTCCTGGCTCGAATCCTGCCTGGGAAGGAAACTTATTTTGTTCCTTATTCAAATTTATTCCCAATACTTTTCGATTGCTGGTAATATTCATGTTCTGGGAATAATAAGTTAATTAAGTAGTAAAATATCGCGGCAATAACCAAGAAAAAACCCGGGCAGAGCAGGTGGCCGATAATCGGGATTGTGGATTCGGGAATTTTGTATACGGAAAATTTAATTTCGGGAGAATGGACATCAAAGAAATCGGGAAAATGTCTGTCGGGAATGTGGATTCGGGAATTTTGTATTCGGGAAAATATGGATGTTTGGGAATGCGGATTCGAGAAAATGTCCGGGAATCCTTAAGAAAATGTGGCAACAAAACTAGAAATGAAGCCGCAACGCTTGAACGAAGAATAACAAACAAAATCATAATATAAACGTGTTGAACATTAGGCAATTTCCGTTATTTTATCGTTAACTTAAATTTGTTTTACATGGGGTATACGCAATGAAATATTGCCATATAACATAGCCAGAAATAACGGATACATTTTTATGAACGTCAGGAAATTTTGGTCGAGGATAGAATAAAAGAGTGAAGGTGATAAAACGTACAATAGGACTAGCATAACGCAAGCTGTTATTTTTTTAAAAGAGAAGCCGCTTTTACTCCCTTCAACTTGAAGCCCTTGTTATTGCTGTGAAGGGGTTTGCCTCACGGTAAATCATGGAACATTATTAAAGTCATGATAACGGACGTTTTAGTGAGGACTTGGAATTATAACCCCCACTTCTTTCTCCTCCATTCCGCGTTATATGGCCTCTTCGTATGGGTGTTTCATCCCCGCTTCCGTAATTACACACATCTTAGAGCAGATATAAGAAAGACAAACGACTATTACGGGAAGTAACAACGAGGGATTACTCTAACCTCTTCTACAACCAAACACTTACTCATTATACTAAATAGTTACAATGACTATTACACTCTTACTACGTCATACTACTTTTGACCAATAAAACGGTACGAAAGGACGTATTTCAACCAATCATGGCTGCTTATCGCACAATTTTATCGCGTCCCTAGCATTTGTTTAATTTTATCGCGTCCCTAGCATTTGTTTCTTTGTTTGCCAACATTTGAAACTGCGCTGGTCTGGACGTCAAAAATATATATAAAATTACAAACCACTCCAGTTGATGCACAGCAGTTTCAAATATGACTCGCATTGGCATTCAAGAACAAGAATTAATAAAAATACTGATCATACCTATGCATCTTCTGAAATCCGATTTACAAATAAATGAAGAGCAGCATTCGGAAATCCTGAATAAGGTGAATACACCATGTAGGCCTAAACCAACGAGTTCCACTTCTATTACGCACACGTCCAATATAACATCAATTGAACCACCAACCACATTCAAATTTGAAAATTGTACATTCAATAATTATTCCTTTCAAAATTATTCATTCGGAAATCCTGAATAAGTTGAATACACCATGTAGGCCTAAATCAACGAGTTCCACTTCTATTACGCACACGTCCAATATAACATCAATTGAACCACCAACCACATTCAAATTTGAAAATTGTACATTCAATAATTATTCCTTTTAAAATTATTTATGTTTATTTTTTATGTCATCGTCGTTAATTAAAACTTTTCTAACACTTGTGTATATTAGTTAGGTTATGTTATAGCTTCTGCTATATGATATCACGTATCAGAGATTGTTTAATATTAAGATTTATTGAAAATCATCTGTCAAGTGACTTTGATTACTGGGATCCGGATGATTGAAGTGGAATGCAAATGTTTTAATAAAAACGAAACTGAATCAACAAACCTTCTTGACTAGTAACCGTTTACAGAGTTCAATGAAGATTCCATAGTTGGCCCAACTGCCATCTTGCGTAATGATGCAATAATACATTTGAAGACAGGTTTATTTTCGTAAGTCAATTAATATTTTATTGTATTGAAGTACTTTGTTACTTATAATCTTTATATACTTTCTTCTAATCGTGTACTAGTCAATTAAATCCCACTCGAGTTTTAATTTTCTCTAGATAAATCAAAACCTCTAGTGAGATTACTGTTGATAAAAATTGGAGACGCTCCGTGAAGTATATTCGAAGAGTTTTGTGGAAATATACTTTTTTCTATGAACATATGAAAACACATTTCCTACGAGAAAGCTAGCACTGAAAGTAAGGTTTCCTAGATTGACCGTATCTCTAAAGTAAGGCCCGCTTTCGTAATTTATAACGCACAGCCTGGTGGATAAACTGTGACGAAACAAGCGACATGTAGCATATAAGAACATATCTTTCAGTTTAGTTTTATGTCTCTTTATTGTAGTTTCCACAGAACACGGAACTCTTCCCTTCCCCCAACACTTTCTCTTCTACTATTACAAAGAACTTGCTAATTTCTTAGATAACAACCCTGTAATATAAAAATAGGGGATAAATAAATGTACTTAAGATCTCAGGGCTAACGGCTTCGAAGCTGGGTACCTGGTTCTAATGTAGAACACTGGTAGCAATTTAAAACATGGGGGCATGAGATAGTTACTCTGCCTTCCATAATAAATTCACTGCAAGTAAATTCCCCAAAGTAAAAAATAGTAGTTTCCCTTCTGACATTATAAACTAATGGTTTTTAGGGTGGGGTGGAACTTATAAATCCAAGATCTATCCATTAATTTTACTACAGAAAAATGTATTAAAAAATTGTTTAAAAAAGCAGAAAGATTACTCAACTGAATACAGACAAGTATTCACTATGTGGATGACGAGTAGCTACTGATACAGGAAATACAGAAAAGCAGATGTCGGTGTGCACTGTGTGCTTGACGAGTAGGTACTGATACAGGAAATACAGAAAAGCAGATATCGGTGTGCACTGGTGGTTGACGAGTAGGTACTGATACAGGAAATACAGAAAAGCAGATATCGGTGTGCACTGTGTGGGTGACGAGTAGCTACTGATACAGGAAATACAGAAAAGCAGATATCGGTGTGCACTGGTGGTTGACGAGTAGGTACTGATACAGGAAATACAGAAAAGCAGATATCGGTGTGCACTGTGTGGGTGACGAGTAGCTACTGATACAGAAAATACAGAAAAGCAGATGTCGGTGTGCACTGTGTGGGTGACGAGTAGCTACTGATACAGAAAATACAGAAAAGCAGGTATCGGTGTGCACTGTGTGGTTGACGAGTAGGTACTGATACAGGAAATACAGAAAAGCAGATATCGGTGTGCACTGTGTGGTTGACGAGTAGGTACTGATACAGAAAATACAGAAAAGCAGATATCGGTGTGGTGTGGTTGACGAGTAGGTACTGATACAGAAAATACAGAAAAGCAGATATCGGTGTGGATGACGAGTAGGTACTGATACAGGAAATACAGAAAAGCAGATATCGGTGTGCACTGTGTGGTTGACGAGTAGCTACTGATACAGGAAATACAGAAAAGCAGATATCGGTGTGTACTGTGTGGTTGACGAGTAGGTACTGATACAGGAAATACAGGAAAGCAGATATCGGTGTGCACTGTGTGGTTGACGAGTAGCTACTGATACAGGAAATACAGAAAAGCAGATATCGGTGTGCACTGTGTGGTTGACGAGTAGGTACTGATACAGGAAATACAGAAAAGCAGATATCGGTGTGCACTGTGTGGTTGACGAGTAGGTACTGATACAGGAAATACAGAAAAGCAGATATCGGTGTGCACTGTGTGGTTGACGAGTAGCTACTGATACAGGAAATACAGAAAAGCAGATATCGGTGTGCACTGTGTGGTTGACGAGTAGCTACTGATACAGGAAATACAGGAAAGCAGATATCGGTGTGCACTGTGTGGTTGACGAGTAGCTACTGATACAGGAAATACAGAAAAGCAGATATCGGTGTGCACTGTGTGGTTGACGAGTAGCTACTGATACAGGAAATACAGAAAAGCAGATATCGGTGTGCACTGTGTGGTTGACGAGTAGGTACTGATACAGGAATACAGGAAAGCAGATATCGGTGTGCACTGTGTGGTTGACGAGCAGATATACTGATACAGCTACTGATAAAATACAGAAAAGCAGATATCGGTGTGCACTGTGTGGTTGACGAGTAGCTACTGATACAGGAAATACAGGAAAGCAGATATCGGTGTGCACTGTGTGGTTGACGAGTAGGTACTGATACAGGAAATACAGAAAAGCAGATATCGGTGTGCACTGTGTGGTTGACGAGTAGGTACTGATACAGGAAATACAGAAAAGCAGATATCGGTGTGCACTGTGTGGTTGACGAGTAGCTACTGATACAGGAAATACAGGAAAGCAGATATCGGTGTGCACTGTGTGGTTGACGAGTAGGTACTGATGAAAGCAGATATCGGTGTGCACTGTGTGGTTGACGAGTAGCTACTGATACAGGAAATACAGAAAAGCAGATATCAGGAAATGTGCACTATGTCGTTGACGAGTAGCTACTGATACAGGAAATACAGAAAAGCAGATATCGGTGTGCACTGTGTGGTTGACGAGTAGCTACTGATACCGGAAATACAGGAAAGCAGATATCGGTGTGCACTGTGTGGTTGACGAGTAGCTACTGATACAGGAAATACAGAAAAGCAGATATCGGTGTGCACTGTGTGGTTGACGAGTAGCTACTGATACAGGAAATACAGAAAAGCAGATATCGGTGTGCACTGTGTGGTTGTCGAGTAGGTACTGATACAGGAAATACAGAAAGCAGATATCGGTGTGCACTGTGTGGTTGACGAATAGCTACTGATACAGGAAATAAAGAAGAGCAGATATCGGTGTGCACTGTGTGGTTCACGACTAGGTACTGATACAGGCAATACAGAAACGCAGAATTGCCGTAACACTATCAACCACAGATCGCTATCTTTCGCAGGGTTGCCAATTGTCGGTGCATGAGAATTGAAATTGGATATATATATATATATATATATATATATATATATATATATATATATATATATATATTTATGCCGGGGACGAGATGGGTTCCGGGTTTAACGAAGCACATTTGATCCGGGGACGAGACGGGTTGATTATTTACAAACCGGGACGAGAGGCGCTTCGCTGATGTTGTCAGCCAGTGAGGGTTTGGGAATCCTCCTAGCTTGAGGGTTAGCATAATAGATCGTAACAGGTCGCAGTGCTGGGTCATATTGCCCCCTCCAGAAAGTTCCATTCCAAATGCATTCCAAGATTCCGCAGGAGACAAGTATCTATATTGCTACCCAGAACTGAAGGCGGACACTCGAAATTTGTAGTCGAAAACTTTAATCAGAACCAGAAATAAAAAATAGTCTTTAAATGACAAAATCATTGCGATTCGCCACTCCTAGTTTTTTGAGCTGTATATGAGAGTGTAGTAGATATTCAGTGAATTGCTGTGCTATTTTTATTTTAGTAGGTTATTTTAAGACACTTTATCAATATCTCAGGTTATTTAGCGTCTGAATGAGATGAAGGTGATAATGCCGGTGAAATGAGTCCGGGGTCCAACACCGAAAGTTACCTAGCATTTGCTCATATTGGGCTGAGGGAAAACCCCGGAAAAAACCTCAACCAGGTAACTTGCCCCTACCGGGAATCGAACCCGGGCCACCTGGTTTCGCGGCTAGACGTACTAACCGTTACTCCACAGGTGTGGACAATTGTTGTGTTAAGTAAAGATAAAACGGAAATAAAAAAAGAAACGAACATACTTTTGGTTTTTAAAAATGAAATAATTGCTAGTCGTTAAATGAGGGGGCTAGAAGCAAAGGGGTACAAGTGACACTTCTAAAAACATGAGTTGAGTGCATTCAGGGCACCCTAAAACATTAAAAATTTTAGTGGCAAAGGGATCCATCTTTTATCCACATCTCACACTAAAATTGAAATAAAAAATTTCACTGAATTTACGAAATCATAAATACTTTCAAACATATTTTCTCGGCAAATAACTTAAGTGCACTTGTAGCTCAGTCGGCAGACTCGCTGGGCTGCTGATCCGGAGCTGCGTTCGGGCTTGGGTTGGATCTCCCTTTGGACTTCGGTTTCTTCGGAGGTTTTCCCCAGCCGTGGGACTGAAGCCGGATGGTCTATGGCGAGTCCTTGGCATCAACCCCTTTGATTTGATTACCCCCTTTGATTTGATTACCTGGTTGGGTTTTTCCGAGGTGTCCCCCACCGAAAAGGCAAATGCCGGGTAATATTTTGGCGAATCCTCGGACCTCATCTCATCTCACTACATCTCGCCAAAATGTAAAAAAATTGTACAAAATTGTAAAGATTGTAGAAAATTACTAAATTTAAAACTATAAAAATTTGTACAAATTGTAATTGTAATATTGTAAAATTTTGACATGTTCCACATCTTAAAGCTTCATTGCTCATGTAAGATCTATGGAATAAAATAAATGAATGAAATGAATGAATGAATTTGCTTCTGATCCCATCAAATTAAAGTGCATAAGCTTTTATTCGACAAATTAAGCTACTTGAAGATAAAAATAAAATTCAGAACATTACTTTTTTGTATATGCAGTACTAAACTTTAATTTGTAATTTGGTAAATAATATGGTTTGTCGGTAGTAGCCTGGAGGCTTTGAAAAGGAAAATCTTACTACAATATAATTTGAAACAAAGATGATTATTTTTAGAGCTCTGAGCTAATAATAACAAAAATAAAAACACGTTTTCAAAACACGGCAGCCGTAAGCAATGGGACTATTAACAAAGCTGTTCCCCGCAGCATGCCATCTCGTATATAAACCTTTATTTCTGTGTATTTTCTGTGTGTTGTAACGCACCTTTCGCTTGTATTAGCGGCAAGGCTTGGGGAATTATGCAAATATTCGCCTGTATATATGTATTCTGTTGGTTTCTAGAAAGGCTGTGGGCAGAATTTTCCACTGTTATGAGTTTTGGAAACGAAGAACTCATTGCCCGCTGTTCTATTTTCGTCCTGTTTCCTTTTTCTTCATTATAGCAGACGAAGACAGAGGTAGGGTCTGGGTTGTCGCAGTGGTTAGGGTTTCATTACAACGTTCTACGTAACCGCCACGTTGACTCGTTACGGGGAGCTGGAAGACCTGGCCAGTGTTTTCGTCCTCCCCTTCCCCCCTCAAACTCTCTTCTGTTTCTCATACATTCCAGTGCACGTCCTTCTTGGGCATTTCCTTCTTTCTACTGCTTCTTCAAAACAGTAGGATTATTATTGCATGCATACTTAAACCATTGCAGAGAGAAACTGTGTATATATATTTTTTTCTTTTCTTTTCTTCCTTTTTTACTTCTGCATTACTAAACAAAATTTCATGTTCGGTAGAATGTAGAATATTTAAAAAATGGAAATACACCACTCCCTTTCTTTCTCATAATTTGTTCCAACATCCTTAATTCAGCAACATATTTTATTAGCATAAATAATCATTGTCACATAATTTCCTTCTATTAGCACTATTATTTTTTTTACTATGACGTTTGAGATGGGCAGGGCATGTAGCACGTATGGGCGAATCCAGAAATGCATATAGAGTGTCAGTTGGGAGACCGGAGGGAAAAAGATCTTTAGGGAGCCCGAGACGTAGATGGGAGGATAATATTAAAATGGATTTGAGGGAGGTGGGATGTGATGATAGAGACTGGATTAATCTTGCACAGGATAGGGACCGATGGCGGGCTTATGTGAGGGCGGCAATGAACCTTCGGGTTCCTTAAAAGCCATTTGTAAGTAAGTAAGGTATTTAACTGTCCGTCATTCACCTATAAGAAGCCAGTGGTCGTCAGCAATCGCTGAAATGGGTATCGGGTAAGGAGTGTATCGGAAAATGCACCGTCGTGCAGAAGGGAGAGGGAGACAGAAGCCGTAGCTAATGCAGGCGATCAGACGAGGACACTATTTGCCGTACCGTTAAATATTATAATGTTGTAGCCCCTATGATAGTCAATAAATCGTGATGTAATTTTTAGGATTCACAGATAAATGTCTAAGGAAAGCACAGAAAAAATTTCGAAATCAAAATATTTTTTGTAATGTGAGAAAAAAATACTAACTTCGAAGTGACCTGCTCAAAATACGCATTGACATCTTCAAAAGTTTCGTAAGCGACAAACTTTTTTATTTTTCACCTTAGATGGGGGTCAAAGCGAGAGAAATGTTTAGAAATAGTGAAACATAGTTTTAAAATGGTTGTTATTCAAAATCTTTATTAGTTTCCTTGTTACGGCTAGTTAAACAAATGAGTATTTTTCTGGGGGTCTTCCGTATGCAGAGTGATTAAACTTTTGTTTGACAGAACTGCGGATTCTCATAGAAATCATCGCGGCAATTTCAAATTTGTTTTCGAAATGTTTCCATTCCTTAAATATTTAGAGTTAAACGTGGGTTTTGAAATCAAATAAAAATAGTTATATTATATAAATAATATTTATGCTGATTAAACACTAGTATGACATACTTTGAAATTCAGAAAAATGGAAAGAATATCATAGCAGGTTTTGTATTTATTATTTGTATTACTGTTATTATTATTATTATTATTATTATTATTATTATTATTATTATTATTATTATTATATGGACTCAAGCTGTCTTATTTCATTTTCCTTCCCCATTTCACTTCAAGCCTATCAAGATTTCATATTGCTATCTCCATTTTTTCTGGCACCTTTAATTTTTCTATAAATCTGATTTCGGCAGATATTAAATAACGAAATTTTCGAAAAACCGTTTGCATCAATTTCTCGGGTCTATATCTCCAATTCTAATCATTCATATACTATTTAGTCTCGGGTTCAGTTGAAAAGTTAAGATCTCACTGGAATAATGAAATATTCTACACATCAGGTTTTGTGGCTTGTCCACTTCTTTCACTGGACCCCTCAATAATTTCAGATGAGATTTTTATTTTTGGTTATTGACATTATAAACGGACATGCTGAATATTTATTAATTATATAAAATATGCTTATTTTAATGCATACGTGAACATTGTGTGTATCATTAAACAGTTATTGCTGACGTAATTTCCGGCACTAAGGAAACCCCCACTGGAATAGTAGGCCTACTGAATATTTGCCAGCATTCACGGTTTCCCTAGCGTGCATCTCTTATATGTAGGTCAATTTACCGACAGAGTCATTGTCCAGGATCGCTATAAGAAGCCGGTCTACGCTGCACTCGCTATGAGATGATGATGATGATGATGATGATGATGATGATGATGATGATGATGATGATGATGATGATGATGACGACGACGAAGAAGAAGAAGAAAGAAGACGAAGAAAGATGTTGAAGAGAAGTCATATGGCTCCCCGTGAGAGAATAGAAATCGCTCTTGGTGTCCAGCCGTGCTCTAGGCAGTCAGAGAGTTGTCTGTGTACTATTCGCTGTAACGCCTTCGACAAGTAACTGAGACTAAATAATATTTTGTCGACTTATGATCAGGCTTCGGTACTGGGCACAGAAACACATGAAGTTCAGGACGCACGAACGATAGTGTTGTGCTGGTCGTGTGGACTGGGAGATGGAGCGCGCCGTTACTTCGTGTCTCAACATGTAAACAGTCCATCACAGTAATGCATAAACTATATTTCACCTTATAAAGATGCAGTATATACAGTACAATCCTAGTGTAGACAATAAATGTCTACCATTAAAGTATTAACGTGAGTTGTAACCTTCAATCAGGTGTCCCTACGCCGAAGCCTGTTACACGTACCGCAGCCAAGCAGCAATACACACAACGGTAATGCACATTACGGACCAACCTGTGCTGTTGCAGTCACCTCACACAGGTCATGACGTCATTTATACTCCGTGTACTTTAAACCTCATACTGGTTAATCTGTGTCTCTAGGCTTATGATGAAGCCATTCCAATACGGTAATGAAGTTCCTGTGTAGTGCATTTAGTATATTCAAAAATAAAAGGCTAAAGAATATTCTTGTAATTGCGCAATTAAAATACTGAACTCATCTGTAGAATTCACAGAAATTATTATTTTTTGGTGCAATAATCCATTAATTGATGCTAATTTTTTATTTGAAATGTTGTAAACACTCCATTCATTTAAATATAAGCGTTTTTTCTAGGAACATGTACTTGTGATATTTGAATGAATAGGGAAAACTACCTTTTAACCTTTTAAACAAGTTTCTCTCCCTGTAATGGTCATGTTTTAACTTTTCACATTCAAGCAGAATTTAGTAATCTCATACGCAACAATTCTTTTCTGTGAATAGCACTTGAAATCGGACTCCATAATTTCGAATTAAATTATCCATACATCATTTGGAAAAAAATAATACTCATTGAGTTTAATGCTGGCTGTTGAAAATGTTTAACGAGTGTTTCAGGGAAAACACATTAAAATATTATTCTTAATCCGAGCAATTTTCTATTGATGTAAATTAGTACATCACAGAGACGCTTTTGCTATTGGAACCAAGTTCAAACCTCTGCATTTCGATGCGTAATTTGAGGCCAACAGAAGCTAACTTATTTAAAACATATCGTAGTTACCAAGTAAATAAATCAGCGTTTCCCAATATGTGGCCCAAGAACCCGTGAATGTCCCGAGTGGTTTCAAGTACGTTTATACTCGACCATGCCGAAATGTACTAAGCTTAATTATACACCTGGTAGCAGCCCTTAATGGACCTCATTAAAGTACACCTATTCATTAAAGTTCAGGTGTTCCACCAATCAGAAAATACCATTGTAGCAATATGAAAGCGCAAGTATCGATTATTCTCGGGTATGCAATCGAAAGACAACTAGTTCTGTTACTATAATAATTAGCGTTAATTGTAAATAATATTCAAATAAATTCAATTTGTCATCTCGTTTTTCAATGTATAATTCAATTTCAAGGTTATATTAAGATTAATGTTTATTTTACTCTCTAGATTATGTCAAGGTCAATGTCGACATTTGTTTCTCGGAAAAAATAAATACTTTCGCGTCTGCGCACATCTCACAATTTACGAGGTATTGCACAAGGTCAGTTCCGATCCTCAGTCAGATAAAAATAACATGAATACTTATGAATAATTTCAAGTTAGAAATATGGTCGAGCGTAAAAAGTCGCATGAAACTTGACTATAATGGTAATTAACAGGGAAAGGATTTATATGTAAATACATATTTACTTATAAAGCTAATATAATTTATATTTTGCATTATCTTTATGTTTCACAATGTGTAGGGTTGAAAAATCCTACTTTTATTTTCCATATTTTTCCATATTTTAGAGTTTAGTACATATTTTCGTTAATTTCCATATATTTTCCATATTTCATATAAAACAGTCCATATTATATTAGGTTTAACAATAAAACAAAACAAAATTCCATTAACTTTTAAAAATACATTTCAACAATAGAGATTTAAACACATGTTCAGTAATCCCTTTAACATCAGAGTTATTTGAAAATTAGCAGTCCTATCAACAATGGGAAAGTAAGTTACAAAACTGTATTAATTTAATTTAAAATTTTTAACAGACTTCAGTTGTGCAGCTCAACAGTTAAATGCCAGTCAGAGTACACATAGGTTCAGTTTTGTAAATCATACTATAAAGACGGTAAATATGCCAAAAGTACGTCATTCAGTCAATTTAACTAACAAGTTACATTTCAGAATTTAAAGAAGATGGTTTATCAACTGACAATAAAATATTATTTTGTAATTTGTGTCAGTGTGCAGTATCATCTACACAAAAGTTCCTGGTGCAACAACACATTACAACTAGTAAACATCAGGCCAACAAACAACTAAATTCCAAGCAGAGACAATTGTTTTTAACACAACCAACAACATCGAATGTAAGATCTGAGTTTAACATCGATCATCTCTGCTGATATTCCTCTCTACAAACTAAAGAATAAGGTCTTCAGGGAATTCTTGAAAAATATACTCAACATACAATCCCGGATGAGTCAACACTTAGGAAGACGTATTCCATCCATCTACGATGAGACAATACAGAAGATAAGAGATGAAATTAAAGATAGTTCAATTTGGGTTTCCATTGATGAGACTCCCGACAAAGAAGGTAGACTTGTTGGTAATGTAGTTATCGGTTTGTTAAGTGAACAATATTCTGAACGAATTCTTTTACATTGTGATGTTCTAGAAAAGTGCAATAACAAAACTATAGTTAAACTGTTCAACGAAGCTATGGGTATCCTGTGGCCAAAGGGTATTATGTACGATAATGTGTTATTCTTTATTAGCGATGCTGCCCCTTATATGGTCAAAGCTGGACAAGCATTATCTGTTGTATATCCTAAATTGACTCATTTTACTTGTGTGGCGCATGCATTTCATCGTGTGGCAGAAGTGGTCAGAGACAACTAAAGTAGATTTGTTGATTTCATCAGTGAAAAAGTATTTCTCAAAGCTCCCAGTAGAGTTAACGTGTTGAAAGAAATGTACCCTGAAATTCCATTGCCACCAAAGCCAATTTTAACTAGAACATGGCTAGAAGCAGTTGAATATTATGCCGAACATATAGACTCTATTAACAATGTTCTCCTTGCATTGGACTCTGAAGATGCAGTCTCAATTGATACTGCGAAAACAGTTACCTGTGACATAAGTGTGAAGAATGACTTAGCTCACATTCAGCATACATTTTCATGCATCATAAAAACGCTCAAAAGTCTCCAAAATAGGCACCTTTCACTATCTGAAAGTTTTGAAATTATAAATAGTACTGTGGAACAACTGAATCGTGGTAGAGGTAAAGTTGCAGATGCAGTAAGAGCTAAGGTGGACATGTACTTTCAAAAACCCTGGATATGAAGAACTACAAAAGGTTGTTGCTGTGATGAGTGGTGAATCAACAGTGAAGATTAACTTGGACTTATCCCCAGCAGACATTGTGAAATTGAATTATGTACCAGTTACTTCTTGTGACGTCGAACGCTCTTTTAGTCAGTATAAATCTATCCTCAGAGACAATAGAAGAAGATTCACTTTTCAGCACTTGAAAGAAATGTTTGTAACCTATTGTTATGGTAACAGACAATAAAAATTGTGTTTTGTTGAAACTACATTGGAAGATAAGGTACGTCCATTATATTTTTTGTTTAGTTTGATTGAAATGTACCAATATTTAACGTACATAGTCATTTTTTTATAATTTTAAGTCCATATTTAATTCCATATTTTGGTAAAAATCCATATTTAATTCCATATTTTGGTAAAAATAACTACATATATATTTACATATTTCATATATTTTTAGTCCATATAAATCCGTTCCCTGGTAATTAAGAGGCTCGTATGAAAATTATGAAACGAGCGCAAGCGAGTTTCATAAATATACTCACATCTTAATTACTACCATTATAGGCTCGTTGCATAATGTACTATTTGAACGCTATTTTAACTAAGCTCATCTTTATTACGTTCTGTGATCTTTTATCACATTTCTGAAATATGTTTTATCTAAAACTTTTCAAACACCAAGTATGACAGCAATGAGATCGCATGACACACTTCTCCTACCTTCAAAGTTTTGCGTGTATACCCGATATTTTTAGTTTCTTTGTTATTAGTCTTCAAGACCAATCTTTAACAGTGATCATCGTTCATGATAAGCCTGAAGAAATGGTAAAAAAAAATTGAATTGTCTCGCTGACAAGCAAACGTTCTGATGGGGGCAGAAAAAAAAGTATTTTTTTTTCTTTCACCATGTTAATAATGTCTAAAGAATTGCTTATACAAATTTTGGCCACTCGGCCGCAATTACGAGGGCCGTAAAAAAATAAGTTCGTCAGGGGTCGTTAACAGAAAGAAAACACAATTGCATTGGACAAATTTATTGGAACAGACACAGCAATTGTTAAGCTATTTTTCAACATCAGAATTGAGACATTTCTCATATCATGGGATCGACAGAGAGAGGTGCAGACGCAGTCAAACGCTGGTTCCGATATGAGGCGGCTGACTTCTACGGCACATAAATTGATCCAATGGTATAACAAATATCTCAATTCCATTGGGGGATATGTTAACAAATAGCGCAAGAATTGCTATATCTATATCAATAAATATTTCCATGCAATTGTGCTCTTTTCTATAAACAGCCCCAGGGAAAATCACTTTCTGGACGGCCTCGTAATTGCGGTCGAGTGGCCAAAATTTGTATTAGCAATTCTTTTGACATTATTAATATGGCGGAAGGAAAATGTAACTTTTTTATCTGCCCCCATCAGAACGTTTGCTTGTGAGTTATCAATCGAAAATTCAATTCATTTTCCACTCTTAATGACTTTTTAGGATCACGCGATGATAAACTCTATTCGAACATCCCTGGAAGTACAAAAATTATCATAATTGACTATCATTAAAATTAAGGGAACATTATCCTTTCTCCAGTAGAAAAACAACTGTATGAAAAATCTCTTCTTCATGACAAATAATAATTTTTCCTTCTAAAAGAAGAAAGGCTGTTAGAATTATTACTTTTGTCTTCTAATTCGAGATTAAAAGTCGTGTTATCCATGTTGTAATCTTGGTTTTCATGTACCACCAAAATATGCCAATATTTCCTGTATTTCAATACAACACTTAATGTCATTTGTATAAGAGTATGCATACATTTTATGTTCTGGCTTTATAGAACGTCTAGAAAACTGGTTTCATTTTCTTAGCAAAGACAAACTAAAATGTAAAACCACTTTTTAGTTATGTAATTGAAGATTATATTTAAAACTAAAATGAAATTTAATATCGCTGCCAATTTATTAAGGACTAGCTGTACCCGTGCTCTCCGCTGCACTTGTTAGAAATAAATATAAAGTAATTACGTAATTAAAATAGGACATCTGGTCGAGGGAACATTCGTGTTTGATAGAAGGATAAATCGTTTAATATGTCATTTAATTTAAATTGTATTTAAATAATTAAAATGCGATCATTTTGGTCCAGAGAACACTCATTTAGTGCAATGATAATTCCTTTAACATATTTCTTAATTGTTATTACATGAAAATAATTAAAATATGATCATTTGGTTCAGAGAACATCCGTTTTTGGTGCAATTCGGTCCCATCAAAATTTTGCTTGGAATGAAACATATCGGAAATCATTTTTAAAGAAACTTTTGTTATGCAACATTTTTCACAAAAATTAATAATAAGGGCGATATTTCGATTTTTTAAATTCAGGCCCCCTTATAACCTCCCTTTTAAATAAAGTATTTTGAATGCCATATAGTCTAAAATCTAAGTTACAACGAACTTAATTTATATTTGAATTTTCATATAAATCGGTTCAGCCATTATCGCGTGAAAATGTAACAAACATCCAGACAGACAGAGAGACGGACAGACAGACAGACATACAAACAAAAATTTCAAAAAAGCGATTTTCGGTTTCAGGATGGTTAATTATACATGTCAACACCAATTATTTTTGGAAAAGCGAAAATTACCAGAACAATTTTGGCTACAGATTTAAGTTATTATTAGTATAGATGTTTTATTCACAGCTTAACACAATAACTACTGTATAATGAATAGAACTTCACTACCAATCTAAATTGCACAAAAAAACTTGGGGGTCAACCAAAATAAAAAGTTACCTTCAATCAAAAGTTTGGGGACCACTGAAATAAACAATTTCTACTTGTTATAAAATCATGACCATGGAAGATCTAGAAATTCTATTTGCAGATTTTGCTAACAAGCAATGAAAATTTGTATGGATGTATCGATATACATACACTGATATAGTAGAAAGCCAATGATTACCTACTTAGATATAACACGCGGATCAAGACCCTTGCAATCGGCAAATATCATTAGTAGACAGAATATGAAATTCAAGGAATATTATGGACAGTAAAATATCGATCATGTGGTAATGGATATTTAAGAATTGCTAATTCATTATAAAAACTTCCCTGGTACATCGTCAATACGCATTAATTTAATTTCCTACAGGAAAATCAGATCATCGATAGAATTTTTCAACAATATATACTCGTATCATAGAATAATAAATAAATTAATGAATTACTAAATTAATATATATACAATAAATAACAAATAAATATGCACATATAATAAGTAAATAATTATGTGAATAAATAAACAAGTGAATAAATAAAAAGTAAATAAGGTCCACACCTGTGAAGTAACGGTCAGCGCGTCTGGTCGCGAAACCAGGTGGCCCGGGTTCGAATCCCGGTCGGGGCATGTTACCTGGTTGAGATTTTTTCCGGGGTTTTCCCTCAACCCAGTATGAGCAAATGCTGAGTAACTTTCGGTGCTGGACCTCGGACTCATTTCACCGGCAGTATCACCTTCATTTCATTCAGACGCTAAATAACCTAGATGTTGATAAAGCGTCGTAAAATAACCCAATAAAATAAAAACAAATAAAACTAAATAAGTAAATAAATAAATAAATAAATAAATAAATAAATAAATAAATAAATAAATAAATAAATAAATAAATAAATAACGAAAGAAAGAAAGAAAGGACTGAATGATTGCAGGAATAAAATAAATAAATAAATAAATAAATAAATAAATAAAGAAGGAAAGAAAGAAAGAAAGGAAGGAAGGAAGGAGAAAGGAGTGAATGGTTGAAGGAAATAAATAAATAAATAAATAAATAAATAAAGGACTGAATGATTGAAGGAATAAAATAAATAAATAAATAACGAAAGAAAGAAAGAAAGAAAGAAGGAAAGAAAGAAAGGAAGGAAGGAGAAAGGAGTGAATGGTTGAAGGAAATAAATAAATAAATAAATAAATAAATAAATAAATAAATAAATAAATAAATAACGAAAGAAAGAAAGGACTTAATGATTGAAGGAATAAAATAAATAAATAAATAAATAAATAATTAAGTAAGTAAATAAATAACGAAAGAAAGAAAGATGGAAAGAAAGAAAGAAAGAAAGAAAGAAAGAAAGAAAGAAGGAAGGAAGGAAGGGAGAAAGGAGTGAATGGTTGAAGGAAATAAATAAATAAATAAATAAGTAAATAAATAAATAAATAAATAATAAAGAAAGGAGTGAATGATTGAAGGAAATAAATAAATAAATAAATAAATAAATAAATAAAATGTTATGTTTTATTTAACGACGCTCGCAACTGCCAAGGTTATATCAGCGTCGCCGGTTTGCCGGAATTTTTGTTCCGCAGGAGTTCTTTTATATGCCAATAAATCTACTAATATGAGCCTGTCGCATTTAAGCACACTTAAATGCCATCGACCTGGCCCGGGATCGAACCCACAACCAGCGCTATACCAACTCTGCCAACCAGGCCGAATGAATGGATGGATGTATGAATGAATGAATGAATGAATGAATGAAAATTACTACCATAAACTCTGCAAAAGTATTTGTTCTCCCACAGATTACATGATTCAAGAACTGAAGAACAACATTGGTACGAATTGGATAAGTTGCCAGAAGGGACATCAGCAGTGCATTGGAAGTGGAAGAAGTCATCTGAAAGATGTATTTTTTTCAAACTATGGGTTCAATTTTGTAAATCTGCAATTAGGTTCTTTAAATTATATATTCAATTCACTCAATAAAGTTTTAATACGCTTTAAAATAGTTAACTGCAAATGCCACACCTTGTCTTTCATTTTAAAATGTAATTAATGTTATCCTGTTCTCAATTACATAATATATTGTTCGATAAAGATTTTGAGCTTCTAATCTCAACCTTCTTGAAAATTTCGAGTTTTGAATGTTGTAATGTTCCTCTTTTCTTGTTCCAAGTACTGATTACGACAAAGGAGACAAATAAAATGAAATTAATGTAAGTCAGACAAATTTACATTTTTCTGTAGTGAATCGAACGTATGTCTGCTGTATTTACAGCTAGAAACGCTGGCACTAGTAGCATTTTATATATTATATACACTCGTATATATCCAAGCATATAAAACAAATATTAGTTCACTTCTATACAAAGATATTTCCAGGTCCGCTGATATTTGAGGACTGAGTATTTCATACTGGTCTCACCTGCTTGTTTATTCTAGTATGTGACGTTAAACCTAAGGCAGACTTTTTAGATACTCTGTATACCCACGTATTTGCATAGGAATAAAGTGAGCTCTTGTATCTTAATTCAATTTCATTTAAATTTCCCAGCTGCAACTAGGCAGTCCTGTCAGCTCGAGAGGCGGAGGCGGAGGAAGAGGAGATGTCTGCTAGAATTTCGACCACGCGGCTGTTTCACTTCAGGAACTTAACACGGCAGAAGATATAATGTATACTAAGAGTCATTCAGGAACTGTTTCACTGGACCAAACAATTCCAACGAGAAACGCTAAGCAGCAGGCAGGAACCAGACAACCAACGCCCTTCAAGTTATACAGGATCTTTCTTAACCCCTAACCCGAAAACATCGATCTGCCAATCCAGTATGGCATTTTGTTTCTTCAACATTTGCAACATCTATACTAATAATAAATCTGTAGCCGAAATTTTTCTGGTAGTTTTCGATTTTCTAAAAATAATTGGTCCTAACATATATAATTAACCACCCTGAAACCGAAAATCGCTTTTTTGAAATATTTGTTTGTATGTCTGTCTGTATGTTTGTTACCTTTTTACGCGATAATGGCTGAACCGATTTCGATGAAAATTGGAATATAAATTAAGTTCGTTGTAACTTAGATTTTAGGCTATATGCATTCAAAATACATTATTTAAAAGGGGGTTATAAGGGGGCCTGAATTAAATAAATCGAAATATCTCGCTTAGTATTGATTTTTATGAAAAATGTTACATCAGAGATTTCTTTAAAAATCATTTCCGATAAGTTTTATTCTTTGAGAAAGTTTGATAGGACTGATATTTAATGAGATAAATGAGTTTTAAAATTAAAATAACTGCCATCTAAGGTCGTGTAATGAAATAAACAAATGATTTCGTCTATAAGGGGCCTTGGTCAACAACAATCGAAAGCTATGAATCATAGCCTACAGAAAATGTTTCTGTGTTCGTATGAAGCAATATCGGAAGGTAAATTAACCGATTTGTATAATTAATTATTATTTCACCATTGGAAAGTGTAGTTTCTCTGTATGGACATAATGCTATAATGTTATTACAGTAACTTCTGAGTGAATTGAGGACAGGTAAGATTAAAATAGCTTCTTATGCACAAACAACTTGATAGGCTATTCTGTGTATTGGTTTCCTGTATTTCCTAAAATAATGTTTATCTCAGAGAATTAATGAACAACGAGAGTGTATTGATTTAGTATGCAGTAATAATATGTTAGCTTAGCATTTCATTATTTTATAATCCAAATTTTAACTATGCTCAATTGAATCGAGTTAAAATACATAAAATACATATGCATTAAATGCAATGAAAAAAATTTGGGTAATGAGCCAAGCAGATTATGTTGCCATGTTGTAAAATAAAATTTGTTCCTCCTGAGATTCAAGAGCCCCCATAACAAATTGAAAACTTACTTATCGGAGTACATCCATTATCAACACACTTTTTACGAGTATATAATATAATATAATATAATATAATATAATATAATATAATATAATATAATATAATATAATATAATATAATATAATATAATATAATATAATATAATATATGTAATGTAATATTATATAATTTAAGTTATTTAAGTTATTTGAAGGTTCAGAACCATAGTGGGCCAAGCGCCATTTACTGAATACGAAGAAAACAAGAGTTTAAATTAAGTTATTACCATAATTCAATGGAAACATATAACAAGTAAAATAAAGTATACACATTAAATGTAAATGATGTCAATGTCATTGAACTATGGATGAATGTAATAAAAATTAATAAACATATTAAAGGAATTGTCATTGCACCAAATGAGTGCTCTCTGGACCAAAATGATTCCATTTTAATTACTTAAATATGATTTAAATTAAGTAACATATTAAACGATTTATCCTTCTATCAAACACGAATGTTCCCTAGATCAAACGTCCTATTTTAATTATGTAATTACTTTATATTTATTTCTAACGGGTGCAGCGGAGCGCACGGGTACAGCTAGTTGCTTAATATGGGGACAGCATGTTTGCAGCAAGACGGCTAATCAGGAGGATTAAATCACAGCCAGTTTGCGTTGATTTTGGAGGACCCGATTGCGGTATATCGAAAAAAAAAATTTAAGCCTGATAAAATGAAAAGGTGTCCAAAAAGTAACAGCACCATTGATATCATAATATTCACCTATCGCAAAAAATAACACTCAAATCATCGATAAAAAGAAAAATATTGATATTTCAGCAGTAACAAGCAAACGTTCTTATGGGGGCAGATAAAAAAGTTAAAATTTTTCATCCACCATGTTAATAATGTCAAAAGAAGTGCTTATACAAATTTTGGCCACTCGACCGCAATTACGAGGGCCGTAAAAATAAGTTCGCCAGGGGCCGCTAACAGAAAAAAAAAACACAATTTCATTGGACAAATTTATTGGAATGGACACAGCAATTGTTGAGCTATTTTTCAACATATTTTCCATTGGAATTGGACATTTCTCATATCATGGGATCGACAGAGAGAGGTGTAGGCGCAGTCAAACGCTGGTTCCGATCTGAGGCGGCTGACTTCTACGACACAAAAATTGATCCCATGGTATGACAAATGTCTCAATTCCAGTGGAGGATATGTTGACAAATAGAGCAACAATTGCTGTATCTGTTTCAATAAGTATTTCCATGCAATTGTGCATTTTTCTATAAACGGCCTCAGGGAAAATCACTTTCTGGACGGCCTCGTAATTGCGGTCGAGTGGCCAAAATTTGTATAAGCACTTCTTTTGACATTATTAACGCAATGAACGTTTGCTTGTAAGCTTATAAATTAAAGTTGGCACCACTGATATCGTAATGTTCGCTTAACGCAAAAAAAAAACACTTAAACTGCCCGCACCAAGATAAACTCTGTAAATTCCGGACAATATAACAAGAGGAAAAAAAAGTAGGCTACGACCGATAAAATTAATTTCATCGTGTCTCTACGGGAGGAACATCAGAATGGAGATTTTGCACTAGTGCAGTACATTAAAATGTACGGGATGAAATTCCATGCAAGAAAGTTGTAGATTTTCATGAACATCAAACGAGGTGGCATTATAGTCATATTTTTAAACAAGCACTGGATAATCCTAAGCGTGTGAAAATTGGGAAAGAAAATGTGACTATATCTTATAACAAGAATTTACACACCCCTAAGTCAGTCACCACGTGTTGCTGAATCTTGCCGTAAACATGCCCTTGAAACTAGTAGAACAATGCTGCAAACGGGTTGCTTTTTTTGACACAAAAAGATTACGTTTTTAGAAAACTACCGCAAACGTTCTTCCCCGCTTAATATTGTGTGTTATCCTTTGAGCTATGTTTTCTTTAGTCCTTTAGGTGTACTTTAATGTGGTTGTAAACTAAATCTGTTCAGTCCATTGTTGTCGCTGTTTCTTATTAAACTATGTACTTATATCGTCACCTGAATGCAAGAACTAGGTATCTAACTCAATTTTTCCTATTTTGAAATTTTAAATATTTACTTATTTATTGCACTAAGGAATATCTCTTGTTTTCTTTTATCTATTTGATACATTGGAAAATAGATGTCGCTGGTATTGTTCGATCAGTTACCTAGTTCTTGCATTACATTCTGTGCGATTTTTGCTATGCTATAACAGAGATAACTAAAAAACGCAAATTTCGAGTTACCTAGTTCTTGCATTCACATGACGATATCGTATTACGTAGTAGTTCGTCAACTTCAATGGTAATTACGAGGCGTGTTCTTAAAGTAAATTCCAAAAGGGTGTAGTAAGTAAACGGGAAGATATTTGCAAACCATTTTTGTTGCATTGTATTTCCATATTTCAATTATTTCTCAACAATCTCCACCATTATTGAGGCATTAATCGAGTCGTGGCACAAGTCTTTCTATCCCCTCATTGTAGAATTCGCCCGCCTGCGATGCGAACCACACCCGCACTGATGTTTTCACTTCATCGTCGCCATCAAAACGTTGACCACCGTGGAACTTCTTAAGGTGCAGGAAGAGATGAAAGTCATTCGGAGCCAAATCCAGGCTGTAGGGGGGTGGTCAATTTGTTCCCAGCCAAATTTCGAGATGAGATTTTGGGTGTCACGAGCTGTGTGTGGCCGAGCGTTGTCATGAAGCAACAACTCCGTCGGCCAGCATCCCACGTCTCTTGTTCTGCATTGCGCGACGAAGCTTCTTCAAGGTCTGACAATAGGTTTCCCTATTAAGGTATATGTACACCCATAAAACGCAAAAAATGATGAAAAATTAGAATTTTCAAAATATAACTATTTTAATAGAGAATTTTCTCCTCTTTAATTTGATATAAGAATTTTCAATTTATGCCTTATGGTTTTTCAGATAAGTCCCATTCTCCAAAATTCTGCGTCATCAGCCACGGTCACTTAGGCCACTTTTGGAGTGCATTACTTTTGGAGTGATCTTCGTAGCTGTTAATCCCCTCGTCCAGCATTGCTTGTAAAATAAACTTCTTTCTAGTCCCGAAATAGATGCATAGATATCTGGGGCATGATCATTAGATTGAAAAAAACTTTTTTACATAATGAAGTAATTTATAATCTTTTACTGTTAGTCATAAAACTGTAAACTTGTGTGTCAGTGATGTTGTACGTCTATAAATTACAATTCTGAGGAGGATGGGCATAAACCCTGGGACAAACACCATCGCAGGATTTGTTGCATCAATGGAAATAGGAACAAAAATACCAATATATATATATATATATATATATATATATATATATATATATATATATATTCAACACCTGAAGTTAAAACAAGGAGGAGTTATTTGAGAGGCAGAAAGAAACTGAAACTGGACCGACATGAAGCTGCTTAAGGGATGACATATGATGATGGAGTCTTCTAGGCTCTAAAAGTTTGTAGTTCATTTCCTGTAAATAGTAATTTCAGAATATTTAATTCTTTCAAACATGATATCTCAGCCAAATATGGTGATACCAAGAAGATATTGGTGTCATTTTGAAGCTTTAAATGTCCCCCAGTGCCTGACAATGAGTAAAATAACATTAATATAATTAATAATTATCTATGGATTGTTACATGATTTATGCAACATAAAATATTAGTATAAGTTACATATATGGTAATATTTAATTAATGTAAATCAAAATAAAGAAATAGCTCTATGTCAGGCACTAAAGAATAGTTTTAGCTATAAAACAGTGAAGAAACTGTGGCTCTATCTTAAAAACTGCATGAGCTATCATGTTTCAAGTTTTATGTCAAAATTATAAACAAAATAATTTAAAAAAATTTAGACATAATTTCAAGGGATCTGTTCACTTCATTCTCTTTCTGGTACCGTTATAAATTGTATAAGAATTTTACAGAGCAAAATTACACAAAACAATTTTTTTGTATGTAAAGGTGTACATATACCTTAATGGTTTTACCCCGAGGTAAGAATTCGATGAGTAGGACTCCTTTTCTGTCCCAAAACTGTGCACGTGATCTTGCGTGTTGAAATGGTTGCCTTCAGTACATGAATGAAACACACAGCAGTGTACAGGAAACTCCTCGTACCCGTTTGAATATCTGTGATTACACGATGTAATCACGACACCTGCTTTGGTCACCGCTGGTATAGGCTAACGTTCGTTCTAAGTGCTATGCGTTCGTCACAATGTCATCACCATTATTATTGTTCTATTACTTCTACTGATTTGGCTAAATTGGAATATATTTTTAAAAAATTATTTTCTTATGTGCTCTTAGAGTTTTCCCAACTTCCTCACTTTTCTATTTATGAGCAGGCTTCGAGACTTTGGACCCGATACAATAAGTTTACTGTGCATGTACTATAGGTTGTTGACTCGCTGCAGGTAGTGAAAGGTAGAGATGTGTTGAGGTAACAACGTTGCTATTTAGAGTAGAGTACGGTAGTATGGGGAAACACACATATGTACATTCTGAAAATAAATATACATTACACAATGACAATGGTCAAAAGAATGTGAAAAGCATTTATTCTCCTGTCTTGTGTTTAATTATAGACAGTGTTAATGGTGGAAATAAGCATGTAGCAGTTTTAATTTCTTCATTTATCCTATTGGTCGTCTTTAGGAAGTGCAGTTACAGTACCGAATTGCAATGTACCACAAGATATATTTTCAGTGTCTCAAACAGAAATCTTTTTCGGTTATCTGCCAAACACAGTTTGTATTGTGACAAGCTGCGCTCTACGTCGCATGACGTCATAGGAGCAAAACGAAAAAAAAAAAAAAAAAAACCTAACATCATTGCAGTCTCTAAGAGACAGTCCTTTATTCTCGGGTACTCTATTGCCCACTAATTTGCTGTTTATATTACACAACGCTCCCTATCCGTTATTTTTATATAAAATTGATTTCCACTTCTATTTTAGACGTTCAGTAACCAGTGTACTTGGTGTCTCATTAATTCTCTGTGTCATTTCCTCCACTAATTTGAGGGCTTCCGGCATCTCTTACTCTGACTTTTCTAACCGTGTAATAGTTTCAGGCACAGTTTGAAAATAGGTTTGTATGAAAACCAAATAATTATTCGTCAGAACCTTCAAATCCGGAGCGTTTTCCTTTGCGTATTTGTTGCCATTCATTCTACAGTAGCCCCACCCACTGTACGCTTTACCACTATAGGCTACTCAGTACGCCGTTATGCGGATTTCCCACTGAACTACTCTATCGGGTCCGAAGTCTCGAAGCCTGATTATGAGCTATCCTGTAATGATTTTAACTGTTCTAATCTTTATGCCAAACGTCTTGATCTTGATTACTTATTATTTTTAATGCTACAAAGGCTGACATTGTTTGTGAATTCATCATAAGCAATATCTACCTTCGAATTCCTTAAGGGTACTGATACATGACGACTTGTTTATTTTAGCTCTTGAACTAGCAAATGACATATATGTCCTCCAGAAACATTCCTATGTCGCAGGTTTACGAAATTTATAGCATGCATTAAACAATGCTTATAGTAGGCTATCTTTCGATGAAAAATTAAGTCACTTATCATCCACAACAGAATATTTATAGGGTGCCGCCAAATACGGTAATTAGAAAATAAATTGTTACGCATGGTTCATCAGTTAGGTACACATTATCTCATAGGATTTTAGTTAAACCTCTCTTATTTTTTCTGGTATAATGAGAATATATCACATGATAAAATGAATGCACTATTTTTTTAACTAAACACCACATATGTATAATATACAGGGACATCATTTTATTTTTACTTCAATATTTATTGTACCTGAGTTTTGGAATGTACTTCACTCCCACCCCTTCTACTAGTAAACTTCCAACCGTTCACGACACAGAGCCGAGGGCGCATAAGCTGTACTGAGTTAGTGAGTATAGTAGGTTCCAGAAATATGTTCGCGTTTTCCAGTGTCGAAAGAGCTTTCAATATTGAATCATATTTTCGTACAGATACTGTCGTCTGTTTGCCTACGTCGCATCCCGGTTTCCCCCACCTGCTTTTGTTCGCCCCTCTGTTAAGTCTAGTAGCTGGGCTGTCTTAGCTCTTTTCTGAAAACATTAATTTCTGTTAGGAATTGGACGTCTACGTAATATTATACAACTGTTTAAAATAACTTAAATAAAAGGGACTCGTTGAGTAATTAACTGTCACGTGATTCCCCCCCTTTCTACGACCCTGCGACAAAACCACTTGAACGGACAGTAGATAGCATTTCTGAGTCATTTTATCTTTTCGGATAGGGCAGAAGTGAAGATTGAATTTACAGTACGTAAGGTACTCTTTTATAGAGTAGGTACAGAATTATTTCAACATGAGTTACTCGTACGAAGGACGAAACTGGTAATTGGAATTAGGTACAATAGTCTATAGTGCGATAATATGCACAAAAGAACTGAAGCCTGTATCGAAATGAACGGCCACCATTTTCAAAAATGTGTTTAAATATTCATATTATGATTATTTTTCAATTTAACTTCATTCTCTATATTGTACGCTAATGTGCTGTAACAGTACAATATACACTGCATAATTAATACGTCCAAATGGATGGCTCAATTCGTGTGTAAAAACACTAAGTGTTAATACAGTACTGTATTGTGATTAAACAAAAACCTAATGAAAATTATCAAACTCAAAATTGCGATATTTCCTAGTTTACATAAATGAATGAACTACTTTTCTTTCCTCCTATACCTAGTAAAGTGATTTGTATTTTACGCCAGTATCATCGAACTCCAGTCGTGGAAGGGGTGGCAAACGGTGTTTCCTGTTTCAATCGTTAATAGAAAGGTATAGCCAGGTTAATATGAAAAATGTTAGTAGAAATAAAATGATGTCCCTGTATATGTGTTGTATATGTATGAACATAATTTCTTTTATTTATTTTTTTATTTTTGAATTTTTTTAAATTCAATGATAAAGTTTAAAAGCAAACCACTCCATTCATTTTAAAGAGATAATTAATATGTACCTGCCACAAAAATTTCATGACTCTATCTTCATTAGTTTATGAGATAAGTGTACCTAAGTTTTGAAAAATGAAGGTTACGGGAATTTATAATTACCATATTTAGGGGCACCCTATAAAGATTCTGTTGAGGATAAGTGATTTAATTTTTCATAAAAGATACTATAAGGATTCCTTAATGCATGGTATAAATTTCGTAAATCTGTGGCATAGGAATGCTTCAGTAAGGCCTATATCTCATTTGCAAGTTCAAGAGCTAAAATAAGCAGTCGTCATGTCCCAGCACCCTTAAAAAGGAGTAAGATTAAAAACAAATGTCATACCGGTAAGTCTAAATCTTTTTCGCCGGGTGCCAGATGCATAAAACTTGTCAATTTCCATCGTAAGAAATTAGATCCTTTTAATGTATAGTTTCGTTATTTTTGTTGTTGTATTAATATTGATTCTCATTCAATTATAACCTATGTTTTGTTATTATTATTATTTTAATTGAGTTGTTCTTTATTTCACTTCTATCCATAAATTTATATTCATGTCCTTTTATTATATTTATTGTCATTATCTGTAATTATTGTCATTTTGTGCTGAAATATTATTGGCCGCTGGCTGTTGTAAAACATAGTTTCTAGTGAATTTCCGTATTTATGAACGAGTAAATTCATTATGATGTTTACTTTTTGTTATATTATTTAAGTTCTATTTACTCTCTTTGATTTCACCTGCAATTCAAATGATTTTAAATTAATCTTTTTTAACAAAGTTCGAATTGTGATTGATGTTATGCGATACATTGCGACCGACGCGACAGTGTTCTTGTGTGCTTTGCGTGCAATAACTTATTAAAATAGAAATCTGTCATTCATCCCTGACCTAATTTTTAGCGCACAGTCTGGTCTGTATCAATATTTAATTTTTCAATTAATCTCTAGGCCTAAATATTGAACATTTATTACAAAGGTATATATTAATAAAATGGGAGAAAATCTTCGTTTATACGATATAAATTCGAATGAAGTTTATTAGTAAATTAACTATAGACGTACAAAAACTTCTTGGCAATTAAATTCTTCCGCTAACCTTGAAATTAAATAATACCGCAAATTACCGACTGAAAGCGCGCAAAAGGAGATGGGGAAACTGATAAGAAATAAAGGAAATAATTGGTAGGAGTTGGAAGGAAACGATAATGTAGATAATTATTTAACACTAGTTAAAAAATAACTTCACTATTGGGAAGAAACTATTATGTTGCTGTAAAATTTGTAATTCGCCGTTTTCAGCATCGATGTACAGAAAACAAAACGTATGTCTGTCTGTATACAGCAAGGTATATAAAGAGTGTTTCAGAAGTGATGGTAAAAATTTAGATATGAAAATTAAAAACGAAGAGAAGCAAAAAAACAAATGTTCCAGTAAACATGGGTCCGCAAATTAACAGTGTACGAGATAATGCCTTATTATTATTATTATTTTTTTTTTTTTTGCTGGTTGGGACCCGCTGAATACTAAGTAATTACTAATGCCAACAAAAGCAGTGAAATTTTATTTAATTCATCAATCACGAGACAGTAAAATTGAAGGGTTTTGAGCCATAGTGGGCCGAGCGCCATTTATTAAAAACGGAGAAAGCAAGGGATAAAGTTAAGTGAATACCATTGTTTAATGAAGATTGACATATAATTCAGCTTTAATGTGTATACTTTATAGGGACTTGCATTTTATGTTTACTAAATTTTTAATAATAATTTAATAATAATTTAATAATAATAATTTATTTATTTCATCTGGCAGAGCTAAGGCCAAATCAGGCCTTCTCTTAGGATGGAAGCCAGACTCTAATTCTAATTAAATACATTTTTTAGTTTGTTATTTCATTAATATCTTTAATCATAAAACAACATGAAAGTAAATAATGAAAATTGGATAACTAATGTTAGTGTGACAATAATAAACACTGGTAAGAAATAGTTATAATAATAATAATAATAATAATGGAATAATAATAATAGTAATAATAATAATAATAATAATAATAATGAGATAATTTGGATATTTATCTGTGATAATAACCATTAAACATTGAGAAACCTGAAACAGCTATTAATTGTTGAAATAATAATTGTTAGAAAAATATCTCGTTAGCCTATTCTTAAATTGATTTGATGTCTGACAGTCCCTGACAATACTGTAGTAGGGAATTCCAAAGTCGAGGAAGAGCCACAGTGAAAGAAGATGAATATGAGGATGTTCGGTGGGAGGGAATGGATAATATTGAAAGTGTTGTGATCGTGCGTCTAGGTTATGATGGGTGGATAAATTTTGAAAACGAGAGGCAAGATAGACAGGAGTGGAGAAATGCAATATGTGAAAGCTCTTTCGTCACTGGAAAGACAGTGGATTTTCCTACGACCTTCTAGACGGAGCCAGGACAACATTTCGAGGGATGGTGTTACGTGATCAGCCCGGCGAATATTGCAGACGAAACGGACGCACATATTATGAACACGTTGTAGTCTCTGCGCCGATAACTTCATTTTAACCCTTGTTTTCTACGGTTTTAGTAAATGGCGCTTGGCCCACTATGGTTCTGAATTCTTCATTTCATAGTTTTGGATTCAATACCACAGAAATTTAATTAAACATACACAAAATAAACTTTTTTTGTTTGAGCAACAGTGAAATTTGTGAACCAACAAGATACAGCAGAGTATGAACATGTTAACTGAAGAATTATTTATAACAGGTGTTCAAAATGCTGACCATGCACTTGAATGCATCTGTCTAGTCACCTTCGCAAGGACCCGCGAAAGCGCTCCAGCAATCCTGGGTCATTCTTCATTTGCTGAAGGTATCTACAATCAAATGCTGCAATTCTTCAGATGGGGTGATGTCTTTTGTCTATACAAGGTATTTTGCATAACGCCAAACACAAAAATTCAAAGGATTTAAATTCGGTAATCTAACAAGGAAGTACCCCAGCTCGAACGTTCTAAAACCTGTTTGTAAATGCGTTTAAATAAAGAGTTTTGCTTGTTCTACCACCCATCAGGTTATTTATCTTAAAACTCCGCCAGTATACAATCAATGATTGAAAAATAACGAATCAAAATGACTTAAAAGCGCAAATCGCTGAAGAAACAACGCCGTGTAACAGACAGTTGTGACAAGGAGATTAACACAAAATACTTTGAAATAAATGGGGTATTATAAAAAAAAAGAGAGTTACATAAAGACATTTGCTTTAAATAATATATGAGTATAGGCTATTTCAAGTATCAGTTCAAAATTAAAAATAAATATTATAATATGAGATAAGGAAAAAACAAAAACATCACAGTGTTGGGCAAACAGCAGGGTTTACAAAACATTGGGAAGATTTCCGCCGTTCTCTTGTTCAAAAATACAGCATGACTGTCTGCTACACCATAAGCATTTTGCAGATAATGTCTTGGAATATTGGCAATTTCTTTAGATGGCATCTTTTAGTTGTAGTAGGGTTGTTGGATGTGTGAGGAAAACTCGTTCTTTAAGGTAACCCCAAACCAAAAGTCGGCCGGATTGAAACCTGGAGATCAAACGGAGGTCACATGGTTGAAAAGTGCATACATGAATGACTTTCGTCGGAAAACAGTAAAAACTAATAACTGCGCGTGTTAACTCCACCATTAATTATTTTAGTAGGTTATTTTACCACGCTTTATCAATATCTTATGTTATTTAGCGTCTGAATGAGATGAAGGTGATAATGCCGGTAAAATGAGTCCAGGGTCCAGAACCACAAAATTACCCAGCATTTGCTCATATTGAGTTGAAGGAAAACGTCGGAAAAACATCAACAGTAGATAATTTGACCTGAAATCATAGTTAAAGTCCACCTGGTTTCCCGTCTAGACGCGCTAACCGTTACTCTAAAGGTGTGGACAATAATGGAATAAGACAGACTGTTACAGTAAATGGGGAGGCTACAGAGCATGTTACAGAACAAAGTCATCCCTAGACTGAGGAATCACGATAGAAAAATAATCTTATGCAAGATTATTAAACCAACATCTTTATTCCTGAAAAACAATTAATTACGCAGATGTTTGGCGATCGTGTCATCAAGTAGGAATTTTTCCAACAATGTGACCTCCGCGATCTCCAGATTTCAATTAACTTTTTGGTTGTAGGTTATCTTAATAAACGAGTTTTTTTTCTTAATTTTCATCCAACAACCAAAGTTCAACTGAAAATATCATTTTGAAGAAGTTTGGCAATCGGCAAGATATTATCTGCAAAATTTTGAGATCATCAGCAAACAATGCTATACGTTGAACAATAATAATAATAAAATCTTAATAATGTTTAATAAACCCGTTGTTTGCCCAAAACTGTGAGTTTTGTTTTTTTTAATTATAATATTTAAACTGTTTAATTTTAAACAACTTTGAAATAAGACTATACCATATATTATTTAAAGCAAATGTCCATGAGCGGGTCATGGCTATTGAGAAAGAACTCATTTATGTATTTTGTGGATCTCCTTGTCTGATGACGTGGTGTTGATGACAACAGTTTCTTGAACGCGATTTGCGATTATGATGTCAGCTAGAAAGTAAACCGAGAGGCAAGGTAGTTTTCAATCATGATTATAATTCGATGCAGGTTTTACAGATAAATAATCGTTGATGGGTGGTGGAACCAGCACAGCTCTGTATTTTAAATGCATTTCGGCGGATTTTAGCCGTTCGGACGCAGACATTATGTACACGTTGAAGTTTTTGAGAAAGTTCAGCACTCTAGGTCCTATAAACCGTTCAATAGTCAAATCATTACAGATATGTCTCATACTTAAGAAGGAAATAGGGTGAGGAGAGTGTGGCATATATACGAAGCATGAATGTTGCCGCTTTACCATATCCAGGTGTTCTGTTCACTGGCAGCTCTAACCACAAAAAAGAAATGGCATTAGTTCGTAATCGGTTAATTTGTGGACTTATGTTTACTAGGGCTTATTTTGCTTCTTTTCGTCTTTACTTCTCATCCTTAAATTTTTACAATCACTTTTAAAACACCCTGTATATGGAGTTTTTCAACAGTAACATAGGCCTATAATTTTAATTAAAATTGAAGCAGGAGATTTTAGACAAAGTATCAGACACGTGAAACCTTATATTTAGAAAGGAACATTTTTATACAAACAAAATGCTTTTGTGATTATTGTTGTGCGACTTGTAACGAAATTGATAACATTTTCAACTGACACGTTGTTTTTTTAATATAACGTCTCGACGGTATAGAGCTAGAACACTGAACTTAAAATCCTATGGACCCGGTTCGATTTCCGACGTACCCCCAAATATATAACTTGTTTCCTGACAACGTCGTGATCTTCTTTTATAAACTATTATTTTTGCAAAACTTCCTCAAATTTACGATCTCAATATACTATAATTGTAATTTTTTTATTCATTGTTCACTTTCTTGCATCTCTTAGTGTTTTCTAGCTGTGCTAACTGTTGGTGTTACGTGTCAAAAATGTGATATCGATACTTGTGTTCATATTTCTGCCCAGCAACAGTCCTGATATATTGTATTTTATATATTTGAATACCGGTTAATTAAAAACCCGGCACACTCGCAATTATTCATACACATTCATATAAACTTCCGGACTCTAGGCACCCAGGAAACTTCTTGAAGAAAAATTCTCCGAGAGCTGAGCCCGGAAATCGAATCCAGGACCTCCAGATCTGAAAGCCAGCATGTTCGTCGGCAAACCAGGTGATAGTTAATGTGTTCGTAACAAAGAAAATGCTTTAGCATATAAATTTATGACTACGGAGAATAAGGGGACCATTAATTAAACAAGCCTAATCACAGACAACTAATCAAAAAAGTTTAATAGCATGTGAATAATCATATCGAATCTTACAGTAAGAGAATAAATTGAAATACAGATGAAGTGATGATGATCGACTGGGGTTATAGGAAGAGGACTTAAAATGGGAATCATTCACACATGCTTTTGATCACAATAATGTTTTTTAAATCATAAATGATTCCTTTGATATCTCAAAACTTCATGTAGTAGCACATGAACCGTTCAGAGCAAAAGTGTTGTAAGTCAAAATTAGGTAATGAGGTTTAAAGTAAAAATTCTCTAAAATATAGTGCAAAGTAGCAGTTAATATGGCCTTCTTGCTATCCACTGACTACTAATAGTTTAAATAATTGAATATTAATTGCTACTTTGCTCTGTATTTTACAGAATGTTTACTTTAACCCTCATTGCCCATTTTTTACTCACACCACTTCTGCTCTGAACAGCTCATATGATCAGGTTTCCCATGTTCGTCACAAGAGCTATTGGGTGTTCATTTCAAAGTGTGTCATGACGTCACTGTTGTTGAGTCACCGATTTGAAGCGAGTTTCAGCTTATATGTCAGAGAAGTTGCCTATTATTTAAGGCGTTCTTCAATCTGAACTTGAGAACGTGTACGGTATAACTTGAACGTCGTAGCAACTGATGGCGGTCTTTACTGTCTGTGTGCTACCATAACCTCTTTCTAACTGTGTTTTGCGCCGGCAAGTCGTACGCAGGGTATTTGTTATCATCGGTTGCGTACGGTAACATTCCACAACAAAATCAAATACTCCGTGTCCATGTTGACCGTCGAAGTTAATGTCAACAAATTAATCGTCTTAACCCTCTCCCCATATCCCGACAGTACGTATTTCCAAACAGTTCACATTCCTACCACTACCGGCGTTATCGTACGCATCGGTACGTACTCTTCAGAATGAACGCCGTACTTGCTAGGGTTCTCTGCCTTAGGTAATACACCTTTGCGGAAGTGTAGGAATATTGAATTCTCTAGGCTCATCGGCTAGCCACATGACAGCATACAGCGAGCATGACACACTTTGAACTGAACACCCAGTATATTGAATGGAGTAGTTTCTCCTGGTATATTAATGACGTCAGTCAAAGGCACAAGTAGGATACAAGGCCTCTATGAGTTCTGACTTGTGTTATATAGGAGTGCACGTTATTACGTATGTTTGTATACCGATGAGTTCATTGTGGTCCATTTCAATCATAGAGGATGTGACCAGAATAGAAATGCAGCCAACAATATCTACACTGCAGTTGTTTATTTCGGAATTTGAGAATTATAATTTTTGTGGAAGGAATGTTAACATATTCTTAGAATGTATATTTTTTGTTAGGTTGTAATAGTAATTATTTCAATAAATGGATGTAAATTATTGTTTTATATGTGTATGAAAATTTCTGTTGTATATTTATTACCACTTTACAGATTATTAATTTTGAAATTGAATTGTAATCAATGGCGTGGCAAACATATTTGTTCAAAACGTTTCGATAGTGTAAACCGTTAAAGTTATGTTGCAGCGTTGTCATGATATGCTCCATTATAATTTTACATTCACCTTAGACCTACTGTGCCGCCATTTCTGCAGTCAGCGCCAGACATTTGAACTCCCTCCGTACAAGGCTATATTCCTCGATAAATTCAGCGTGACAAAAAAGCGAAGCCTCCATAATTATGATAGTCTCTATGACGTAACCATATTGAACACAAAGGAAATGTTTTAATTATACTGCTGAAATGATTTGCTTTTAATTTTCTATCACTTTACGCTTATATCTGCTTATTTGTCATTAAATGTAATAAAAGAGCTAATAATGTTTAATCATGCACCAGTTGCAATGAATTTGAGTCATTCAAATACTACTAATGTTTGAAGTAATTATATTCATAAGTTTCATAATGAATGCCATGTCATAGATTGGAATGCTTTGCTCACAGATTTTGGGCAAGTTAGGCATAATAGAAGCAACAAAATAGCCGAACTCTCAGATCTGAGGAAATTTTAACCTGATGATAGAATAAGCAAGAAGTTTCAAAACTTCAGTTATATCTCTACCAGGGGCGGCTCTACAATAAGAACTGCAGAGCTGCAGATCCGCCATTTAAATGGCCCTGAAAAAATTAAAAATATAAAACGTGATTTTATGTATTCTAGTTGATTGTTTCATTCATTTTTCAAATTCATTCTCCTTCGATTCGAGATTTTACTGTCTGTAGGAGCCTTGAACTGCTCGAGAATTTTAGCTGTAGTGTACTTTTCGGATCTGTGATCGGCATATCCTGGAGCTCAACGTATGGTAGTCGGCAGCAGAAAACTGGTTTTCTTCACCGTCCCATAGAGCTGCAACCGAAGCAGTTCTCTCCGAACATACAAAAAAGAACCGCCAACACCCTCATCTCCTTATGACCAAAGCTCGGAACTTGGGGACTTGTGTCTTTGAACGTGGCTAAGCGACCGGACTTCAATGTCAACAAGCTCCCGCTTCCAGCACAGAGGTACTGTAAGGTCTGCTATAAAAGTGGTTCCTGGCTGGAACAACATAATGATAATATTATGATAGGTTTAATAGCATATATATATAAATAAACATGCAAAATATATTAAATTTACAGTTCTGCTCTGTACATTTTATTACAGTATATCACTACATACATTCGAATATTTTTCGAACCCATACCTTCTTCGTCTGTTAGTTAAACATGATTTGAAACGAAAGAAACTTATTTCCACGTCACATGAAGTGACGGGAGCAAAATTAATTTTTTTATTTTATTTATTTTATCTAGCTACCTACTGAATACAAATTACATTTATAAAACAAAAATGTTTCTAGCCACTACCGTAAGAGCCAGGCTCTTAGTCAATAATATAACATAAAATTTACAAGGACACTTTACTAAATACAGTAAGTAACTTAATTCAAACCAATAAATACAACACAAGAGCAAGAATAAAGAAGAAAGAGAAAAAGAGAGAAAAATACAAATTTAATATAAATTGACAATTCGACAGAAGCCAGTGATATTCAATAAAAACAAGAATATAGTAGACAGAAATAAAAGGTAAAAAAATGCATTTGTTAATATTATATTATATCGTGGATAATTTTACAAATTTATTTTTTAAAAGCTTCAATTTTAAAATAATTTCAAATTTGGAAAATGGTTTGTAATTGTATTATAAAGTCTTAGGCAGAAATAAAGTATTGAATGTTTTCACTGTCACTGTTTCCTGTTCGATTTTCAGTAGTTGCTAGCTGATCTCGTATCTGAGAAAGGTAAGTACCCTAAATTTGTCTCGAAAATAGTTTTCAATTTCTATGTCACTACTAGGGAAGGTTCCACTACGACTTGATCCGTGGCTATGGACAAATTTTCCACCGATTTAAGGGACTGCAATGTATTTCAATGAATGCCCGTTTCCAATCTCTAGTCTGTGTTTGACACAAGTTACAAAATATAAACTCTCCATTCGAAGAAAATAATGTATCTCCTTAGAATTCCTCCACGAAATTCTGAACTTAAATTTTAAGAAATATATTTTCAAACGTATACAATACCCATTCGAATAATACGTATTTTCTTATATTCAAACAGACCGTTTACCTCTAATTAATGATCTGAAAGTCATTGGCTTCGGCACGACACAGTTTCCTCGTCCGACTTCCTGTCATTCGATGTGACCACTTTCTTAACACGACTGTCCCTGAGCACTTGCAGCGTGAGCTTTGTGTACGTTGTACCTGTAACCTTACTCATGCACACGACACACAAGTCCCCAAGTTCCGAGCTTTGCTTATGACCTGCGTTAGAACACATAGGCTTCTGGACTACTGCAGCCTATATCATTATAGTTCCAGTGTGTCATAGTACTGTGTGTGGTGTGATGTAATTAGTCAGTGCGTCTAAGGAAATATTTTGTATAAAAATGAATGAAATGAAAACCTAATCGACCAATCCTTTTCGAAATTAAAAGAGAAATTGCAGGTTAACTTAAGAAATTAGGACGTCCTACACAAAATTTAAATATTGAAATTTCTGGAAAAATTCGAGGAAATCGTGTAGCCTACTAGTCATTTTAATACCGAAATGTGTAATGGAAACGATTGGTTTTTTGCTGCGCTCATGAAAACGCTTTCTCCCGCACCCGTGTATTCTGTTTAGAGGAGAAAATACATGGACAAACATTTGAAGGATTTAGTTAATTTGACTTAAAAACTAGAAAAGCATGTGGGGCACATCTCCACTACGAGACTAGTTGTACCAGGTGGGAGAGGTGTAGCGCACGGATTGTTGAAGTACAATTTCGGGTGCAGAGTCAACTTCAAGAAGGGGCTGTAATTACACGCGTCATCCGATTTAGATGCAATAAACAGCATGCGTTTGCTAAATACACTATTTTTTCATGCAGAACTGCCAACCTTTGTAACCGTGGGCCGCTACTGATCTCTACATACACTTTCAAATTAAAATTCGTCTTTCTGTACTATGGAATAAGTTCAGAAATATCCATACTTTATCCAGATTCATATCCAGGCATATCAAGAAAGAGTAGACGTCCAAATTTATACAGATATCACTTATAATATAAGTCAACGAAAGCAAAGAAAAAATTACATACCCTAGTACAGACATGTATGTCGAATAGAACTTCCCCAACAAAGTTTTAAATAGATAGGCTCCGGGAAGAAATAAAGAATAATCTTGTTATACAAATAGAAGATTCTAACGATTTTGGCTATGAAGACAGCCTATGGGGATTCGGTAACCGACACTAGACGTAAAGAAACCGAATTAACATGTAAGACAAGAAACGCATATACAAAATCTATTTATATCATCCACATACTTTCTGAGAAACAAAGAAAAATTCATCAACATTTCAAGTAATACGAAGCTTATGTCGTAATTTAATGGCTCTGACTTCGAAAATATATTTAATTTTGAATTATAGCCTAAAGGATTTTCCTTATTTATTTTGTAGTCGATTGTACACGGAACACCCCGAGGATAAATTTGTCTCCAGGTTATACTACTCTTTTTTTCGTTCTATATTCGGCGGAAGAAAATTATTTGCGAGAGTAACATCCGAAAAAAGAAGGTAAAGGGGGAAAAAAAGAAAATCAAGCTGGTAGGAATTATTGCATTTGTGCGTGCTACTGCGTGGAACGGAAAACATCATCCGATAAAATAGGGAGCTTTAAATGCAAAGGGAAACTCGCTCAAATACACCGCTTTGCCATTTGTATTCTCCTATTTTCAACGGATGTCTTTTTAAAACTTTATTGATCGTAGCTGTTTCACCTTCACAAAGCTGTGTTCTGCACGAGAAAAATAGTCCAAGAGAATGCAGTTGCCTATTTGAAGTCTTCGTCTGAAATTCTTGGGAAATATGTAAAATATTTAGTCGTACTTAGTTTCTAATTTCAAATATCTGTAGATACATTTTAGTGTTAAAACGGATCAAGTCTCTTAATTTCAATTACTTTTAAAAGAGAACATCTATAGTATTTAAATATCTCTACCTCGGTGATAAAAAGGGACCGGATTTTAATGTAATATCAAGATGTGAAATATGTATATATTTATGTAAGAAAAATAAGCTGAATATGTACCACAAATAGGCTATAAAATCATGAAAATATTTAATATAAATATCTGGCAGGTATAGGATAATTAAGACTCTCCAGTTGTGATTTCATAGAGCACCCGACTTGTTTACCGCACACTTGACACATTACTATTTTTCCATCTGTAGTGAAAGCTTTGTCCATCGCAATCCATGATTTTATTTTTGTCGTTAGGGATTGAAGACACAGGGGCCATTTTAGTTAGTTAAAAACAGTAGATAAACTCACTTCCACTTTATACTCGAAGTACTAAAACAAGAGAACTGAATGAAATGAATGACATAACAGAACTTCAAGCACTGTTTCGCTTTACTGGATTAGAAAAAAAAATAGGAGATGTGGGACACATGAATTTTAGCTGCTCTCTGTAAGAAACAAAGTACCTACTAAAACCTCAAACTATAGGGATTTAAAAGCTGTTATTTGAAAAGTGGAATTCCTGTCTCATTGAAAAGGGTAGAATTATTCCAGCCAAGAACCAGACTCTCCAATTGCTCGGAAAATCCCATTTCCATATAGGTCTACTAAATTTAAAGTAAGGCGGTCAAGCAATAACCTGAAAAGCTATTTATTTTAATCTTTCAACTCCTTTTCAGTTTGTTCCTTTACTTCAGCTTCTTTTCAAAAGTCGGCTACTTTATTGGGGTTCATGCCAGACTTGACACGGGTTTTCCCTGGAAGGATTAGGAAGAGGGTGGGTAAGGTTGCAATTTGCATGGGAACGGCTTGTTAAGACGTATGCGGAACAATTATAATTCGAGACAAATCATGTCGTCCTCGTCCCACTCCACTGCATGAAGGCAACGCTACTTTCTGAGTGATTTTTACAATACAAGGTAGTTGTATGAGAAAGGTTGCCTTTTGTTCACTCATATTTACAGTGGGCGGTATGGGGTGAGTGCCTGTATTACTTTCTGGAACTAAGGACGCTATGTTTCGTCCCGAAATATATATCCTCTCTTAAGTAGGTAAAAAGGTATTTTAAATCTGTGTATTTAAAATTGTAAACTTCCCGAGCAGAATTTTTTTTTTTAATTTTAGAAAAGAAAAAATGAATAAAACCCCTAAATATGTAGAGTTATGTAATACCAAGCCATAATAAGTAATGTGGGGTAAATATGTAAAGATATGTAGGATCAAATTTTAATATATTAATTGTAATTACAATATTCGCAAAGATTTTTTATTTATATACAGTTAGGTTGAAAGGAATATAATATGTAATTGCATAAAAATCCGGTCCCTAGTGATAACTTACGATAAGTTAAAATTTGTCAATTTTGAAATTATAGCATTATTGAATTTCTTAAGGCGAGATCTATCTGAAGGTTTACTCTATTAAGTTCTAGGTACGACTGATTTCAGATTTAATGCATTATCTCTTTAAAAAAAACGTGATCATCAAGATGTACAAAACAGGGCCGTAAGCAGGGGATTCTAGGGGCTGTTGAGCAACCCGTAGCTAAGCTACTAGCAACTCCTAAATTCTTCATAACCTCATAATTATATATGTGTAACTTAAAGCACAAAAACACAGCAACTTAGTGGATTATCGTTGACTACAGTATGTAACTAAAATATCGTAGAGAAACGAGCAAAATTGTATCCAACCTTTTTGTTTAAAATATCTCAAAGAATAACCTTCTGAAATTAATGACAAAACTTACGGTTCATCCTATGTATTTCGTTTGCATAATCTGCAAATAAAACTTGAAATTAAAATAAGTATAAACTACATTTCAAATGAAACTCACGATCTGTACTATATAATATACTGGAAGTAGCAATTAGAGATTGGATTTTCAAACTATGAAGCTTTGAATGAAGCTATTTCTTTTTCGGTGCGTATACCTTTAGCTACTGAAAGTCATCTACGAGATGTAATTTATAACAAATATCTTGGTGCCATCTGCGGACAAGTTCGTGAGTTAACTTTTTACTCGTCTTTTCTAGGTCATGTAATTTGGTAAATGGAAGGTTCCTATATAAGGAAAAAACCCTTTTGAAAATTGTAACGGAAGTAACAACACACAGCTTTCGTGCTCCGCATCGTACGTCATTTCCTGTCTCATAATGTCTCTCCTTGATTGGATTGGGTTCTTCTAAAAATGTAACTTCAGGAGAAGAATATTAACTTTTATTACTCCATCTACCTGGGAAAATGTTTAACAGCAAGGAGGTGGAATAGCATGGAGTTTCAATTTAAATATTTAATTATGGTTTTTGTTAGTGGTTAAATTTTGTAATAATTGCGTTCAAAATTTTAGTAATTCATTACATTTATTGTTTTATTTAAAACATGTAAGCCAAGAAGTTTTACAAAAGCTAAAATTGATAGATGATTTGAAAATATTGCAAGAGAAAAGAGCACCTAAATAATAAAAATATAAAATTATAGCAGTAAAGGCAGATGCAAAACCATAGTGAATGTTAAGAAAAAATAAACTGATGAAAGAAAAATAACCAATGATATAAGACACTGTAAGCCTTTCAAAATGAATCAAATAATTGAGAAACTGTCATAAAACTTGCATATGAAATGGAAGAAAACCAAATTTCACATAACAAGTTACGCAGTTGATATGGTCATAATTTCAGAAGCAAAATATGACTTACAAATGAAGGGTTCAGAGCCATAGTGGGCCAAGCGCCATTTATTAAAAACGGAGAAAGCAAGGGTTAGAGTTAAATTAATACCATAGTTTAATGAAGATTGACATATCATTTAGTTTTAATGTGTATACTTTATATTACTTGCTATATGTTTCATTGAATTATGGCAATAATTTCATTTTAACTCTTGTTTTCTACGGTTTTAGTAAATGGCGCTGGCCCACTATGGTTCTGAACCCTTCAAATGTTCCTTCATTGTCTATATAACAGTGCAGACTTTGACGCTTATTCCTTGAATAGAGCACAGAAAAAAATTCTAATACAATGTTAGTCCCAAATGAATACCTTTCTCAGAAAAAAATGTTAACACTACTAGATATTTCTTTCAGTAGATCATTATGTACACCCTATATAATTCTGAAAGCTAATATCGTTTAAATCCTGTACAATTTATGTGATATAAGTACTCGTAAATAATATACATCAACGATAATTCATTAAAGGTTTAATTTTACTCAGAAAATAAATTTGTTTCAATACAAAATCTAACGTTTTACATTATTTAACGTTAATCCTATAACCAAGGTTCTCTAATCATTTCTGGCTGCCCAGAGATCGAAACTTTTGCACACGTCTTGGGATCATGTGAACAGGGATTTCTCTTGATGAACTATAAATCCAAAATTGCTGGCGGATTAAGAAATAAGTGCTGGGTAGTAGAAGAAGAAATCTTCTGCCTAGCTGAAAATGTGTCAACGAGGCGTAGAGGTATTTTAACGCACAATGCTGACACTAAACAGGATATCCTTATGGATGTCATCAGTATACTGAAAAGTCGATCTATGAGCGTACAATAAACTATTTGAAACTGGAGTATTACTTTAACCACATTATAGGTATTCGGCTAGCTCATATGTACTCGAGGTACTATTCCAAATTTTATTTCTAAGAATTTCGACAGAACTTTGCTGTGCCTACATCTCTGATGAGAGATGATGTTGTGATAGCTGTGATAAAAAAAATCCCCTTCAAATCCTAAATAATAACATGGTGCCTCTTTAATGTAATTGCAATTTTTCATGTTCTTTTCTTTGTTTCTTGATTTATTTATTGGTTATGTTTAAACATAAGGCTAAATTTTATTGAGTATACCGAGTCCTCGATAGGGAGAAGTTCGTAAATGAACAGTGGGATGATGGAAGGAAAAGTAAGAACCTCAAGAAAATCCTGAGGAACTTTAGCTATGTCCTCGACAAATATTCCGCCATCACGAGGATATAAGGAATGATAAAAAATATATAACAATAATTCCCGGTATCTGGTACATCTCAGTTAACTCTTAGTTACTTAACTGCTATTATAAATTTAACGCACTGAAAACTTTCATGAGTTAAATGCAAATTTATCAACGCTTGCAACTAACAGCTGAAGTAACTTTGGGTGCTATTCATAGATATTTCGCAGCATGCGCTACGAGCGTACTAAGCTAGCCCCGGCTATCCACTGGTTACTAGTACAGAATTCAAATCATATCCTATCGCTAACACTGGTTTATGAATACGAAACACGCTGATCATCCACCGGAAACCCGCGCTAAATATATCTATGAATACGGCCCTTCATGTTTAGTGTTTCTTGTCGTCCATAGATGTCTCAATAGACAATTTTTAACAAAAAAAGCCGCCCTAAATAAGGGTTCGAATAGATCGGCCTACTAATCAATTCATAAAGAATAATCATAAAAACCAATTGTGTGACAATTTGAAAGGAAAAGAAAACATTAAGACAAATGATATGAAAACATAGGAAATAATTTACAATAAAAGTTTGCTGGGTACAAATGATTACTAATTATAGCTAAGGATGATTTTAACACATGAGATCCTATGGCATCAATCGTTGCATCAAAAATTTTAAATTGCTTAAGTTGATTTAAAGTTTCTCGTGAGTCCAAAACTGTTCAATGTGTGATGTGGCATTGTGCTCCAAGATGCTGACAACAAGGCTCATATATGACTTGTTTTTCACGACACACCTCTTCTGGCTGTTGCTCATGCATCTCGAAACGGATTGTGGGATCAAGAATGACACCCTTATCCTTCTGCCGATCAATTATGATGATATCAGCCCGTCTAGTAGAGCCATCAGAAGAGACGCAACCAACCTCCTCATAAACCTCATAGGAAGCATTCTACGGATTGAAGCTGCGATGAGAGAACGAACCGTGTTATGTCTGTTGATTCGGAGCAATTCTCCACGATGGCAGAAACCCAAGACGTGAGGAAGCGTTTCTTGCTCGTCGCATCTTCTGCAACGGGTTGAGTCAAGAGTTCTACCAGGGAGAGTATGCACAAGTATTGTATTACAGTTCATCTTAATGGCTTGCGTCCACTGACTGCTAGAAAGTCCCTTTATGGTTCAGATCCACGAATTACCTTTCTTCCAGTGAGAATAGAAAACAACTCCCAAACCTTTACTTTTCAATTTGCTCCATTGATGAAAAGAATCTTCATGTAATGTAAACTTCTTCTTAGTGATTTTTTTAGTTACTTATTATTACTTTTGTGCGCAGAAGTTTTCAGTAGTAATATGGTTGATAAGTACACAGTGTGAGCTCTGTACTAGTAGGTGCAAAACTTTTTATCTAAAGAACCGTATGATAAACTATGGCGTACATGTATACTTTCATCGCTATGATAATATGACTAAAATAGCAATAATTGTTGGTATCTGGCGTGATCATCGAGAAAATAATACTACTGGAGTGAGGGCTAGATGAACTTCCGCTACAAAACTGCAACCATAGTCAAATGTGGTGACTGTGGCAGCCATATTGATAGGCATGTAAAAATAATTTACATTCGTCCATATGAATGCTTTCATTTAAGTGTACAAATGGACTTTTCGGAACCCAAAATATCACTGGCATTGGATTAAGATTTAATTTGGGTGTAGAATTTCAATTTGTTTAGGCCTGTTCGACCTTTAAAATCTTATCTTGTCAAAATAAAATTATTCGTTAGAATGATTTTCTAATCCACAAATAGCTTTAAGATGATTAATACTATTTTTATTCTTGTCTATTATATTTATATTATTTAATTCTATAAATTACTTCTGCCAAAATAGTAAAAATTAATAATAATCATAAAACAAAAAAATATTCCAAATATCTGGTCCTCTGGTAGACAACTCAAGGATAAAATATTCCTTGACTGACGACATAGAATCTGAAGTTTATGAGAAAAATTAATCTTGAGATATTCGAAATTGTCTTTACAAACACAATTATCCTGGTATGTTTTTTTTTTATTTTAGTAGGTTATTTTACGACGCTTTATCAACATCTTAGGCTATTTAGCGTCTGAATGAGATGAAGGTGATAATGCCGGTGAAATGAGTCCGGGGTCCAGCACCGACATTTATCCAGAATTTGCTCATATTAGGTTGAGGAAAAACCCCGAAAAAACCGCAATCAGATAACTTGTCCCGACCGGGAATCGAACCCGGGCCACCTGGTATCGCGGCCAGACGCGCTAACCGCTACTCCACCCTGGTATGTTATAGAAAGTAGAACATTTACCTTAAGTTACGTAAATAAAATGCCAATTTTTTTAAACTACGCATACCGATAACTTAATTTATTGTGATCTATATTATTATTTAATATCAGTTACTGTTTGCCCCCGGTCGGGGCAAATAATCTGTTTGAGATTTTTTCCGGGGCTTTCCCTCAACCCAATATGAGCAAATGCTGGGTAAATTTCGATGCTGGATCCCGGACTCATTTCACCGGCATTATCACCTTCATTTCATTCAGACGGTTCATAACCTAGATGTTGATACAGCGTCGTAAAATAACCCTATTAAAAAACAGTAATTCAGTAACGCAGCATGTCGGTATTTGTTCGAATGATACTAACAGCCAGATAACTACAGGCCGAGCACAGTTACCAATTGAAGCACAGGTAACTCTAAAGATGACGATAACTGTTGTTTCGGAAATTCATTTAAAACATATCAGCACGTTAAATCGTAGATAACTCTATATGTGCAGGTGACTGTCTTTCCAGAAACTGGACATAAACCTGTAATAACATACCCATGTGTGGGCAACTCGTGCTCTCAAAGTTTCAACACAATCTCAGTGCAGGTAGAACGGACTCTGTACTAGCTGTGCTGTCTGTGTGCGGTTCTTTCAAGACACAAGTTCGATCGCGTCTGCAGTCAGTGGCGGCTCGTTTTAAGTGAAAAACAATATAATTCCCAGATCATTTCCCTTTAGTTACCAGTAAAAAGAGAATTTTTTTTATTAAGAAGAGAGGTAAAGCTTGTATTCTATTACACTTTCTTACGCATGACATTTTATGTTACGAATAAACAGTGAAGGTTTTTGTAAAGAAATACTATCTGCATCTGCTTTAGAACAGCTAAAGGTAAAAATGAGATATCAACAAGGTGAGACTGATATCAAATATCATTAGCACGTTGTGCGTTCGAGTTACAGAATTGCACGGCATATAATCGACTAGCTAATAACATTTATGGATAAATTTGAAATGTGGTAGTATCATGTAGAACATAGACAACTTCACTTTCTTTGACTATAAACTATCTTGAAGAGTGATAAGAAAATCTTCTTATCAAATATAAGATCCTACTTCAAGACCTACAGCAGAATTCACTGCTAAGTTTGGAGAAACAGTGACAATTGACAAGGAATCGAAATTTTTCTGAAATATTTTTGGCTTACGCCGATAGAAAACCCCGAAAATTTATAGCTTGAATTAATAAATCTACAGAACATCACGCCACTCAGATTCCAGCAAAATCAGGAATCAAACTGTTCGTAATGTTGCCTAATTCAGAATTTCCAAATATAGACCTACTCTTTGCTTCCATATATACTGTATGTGCTTGAGGCAGAGTTTAATACAAGAAAGAAGTATAAAAGCTCTCAAAGTAAAGAAAGAACTCAGAAGCAAGCTTATTTCATCTGCCGTGACATGTAAAAAATACTTCCTTGAATTTGTTATTGTTTGCGAATACAGACTATTACCTTTCTGAGAACAGAGGAATACTCTTTAATGTATAGGCTAAAGACTTGTAAATTCTAGTGTTCTACGTTTCAAATAAGACATATGAAGAGTTCGCTGGAAAAACGATGAATGTCACAGTTTTCTTAGGGTTGATGTCATTATCTAATTCAATGGATCACTGCGAAATTTAATGTTGTTCTTATGAAAAATGGTAAAAAAAGAGAATTATCACCACGAATACAGTAATCCTTTCCTTTATTTTCTATAGAAACAGTACTACATTTTGCAGTTATAGACTCAATTAGATCATTATCTAATCCTTAACAGAAATGTGAACTCTTCATATAATAAGAAATATTAACAAATAGTGTAATAATAAGTAAGTGTTGCAGCTATATCTGTTGTATCTTGAAAAGGTTGTATTCAGTTTGTGTTTCCAGTACTAAACTAATTTACAAAGCTAGAAAATAATATAATTTTGTTATGTGTTCAGGTATAGTCTGTCTAAAATTACTATAATTACTGTATAATGCGTCATTCTGAAATTCAAATCATGGAATAGATATCACGATCACCTGCACGAGCCGCCAGAGCGCATCGTGGCTTTAGTAGCGAAACTACAAACAACTTCTTACTGCTGCGACTGGCTCCGTCTGCCTTTCTCTCTTTCAAGGTTTTTCAGCACTTTGGGAGCACTAGTTGCACATCCATGAACATACCCTTGTTATGGAAACAGATAACAATACGAAATCTTAACTTTCCAATAAAATTTCCACTACTTACAAACAACATTGAGGTTGAGGGAGTCCTCCAGGCCGGATCCAGTTATCATGGGGTTCTCGCCCTTACATTTGAGCACATGATCGTCATCTTCAGGCGTCGGGGGGAAGGTGACGGTGCTCATCACAACCGTCTCGTTCCCTGACGACTCCAACTGCGAAGACAAATCAGAAAGACGTGATGAGTCGGAAATAATTTTTTTTAATCGCTTCATCAATCAGATCTAATGGACAAAAATCGATATTGTCCCCTTGTTGGTAGAGACCACATCATCAATTATTTTATTTTATTTCATCCGTCTTAACGTTCAATTCAATATTTATACTACGGCGAAAACAATCACATCCATCGTGCATTGCAATCTGCCCGTAGCAACAGTACACAACAGACAAACATGTGGCAATCATTCTCATTGTCAGTGTATTAAAATAAAATGCTTAAGGGAATTAAGGTAAAACAAAAAAGCACTGAAATTCAAGCTGAAATAAAATTGCATATCCAATAAGGGGTTAGGTACAGCTTATAGCAGTAAATTTTTTTGAAATATTCAACATTTTTTCTCCATTACTGTATCTTGTACAATGATGAAAATTGGTACGTGTAAAACACTGTCCTTCTGCTATATGAAAAAAAATATATTTTCACAATTTAAAAACAATATATTTATATATTTTTTTCAAAATTTAAAGTGGTGGCAGTTTATTGTGCAGTGATGAAGCGTTTCCCTCATACCTTATAAACTTGTAACTTTTTCATGTTCTCTCTCTTTTACTTAATTCCTGAAACTCATGTTTACAATATCATGCTCATTCAGCTACATTACTTAATAAATATGTTTTATTTTATTTTATGTTAGAAGAAAATACTGATATTTCACCATTTTTTTTAATGAATTTATTTTTTATCAGACAATCTATCAAAGATAGAGAAGTGATCATGCATCATATTGTAGATATGACAAGCATAAATATATAGAAAACATTTCATCACAAAATGTTGGATAGTTTTTGAGCTATATGGGAAACGCTTTATCACTGCATAGTGAACTGGGGGAGGGGGAATTAATCGTAAAATATATATATATATTTTTTTCAATAGCAGGAGGATAGTGTTTTACACCATTATTGTACAAGGTACAGCAATTGAGGAAAAAAATGTTGAATATTTCAAACGTTTTACTGCTGTAAGCTGTACCTAACATCTTAAAATGAATTTTATGCTCGACCATGCCGAAATGTAGTAATTATACATCTGGTAGCAGCCCTTTAATAGACTTAATTAAAGTACACCTATTCATTAAAGTTCAGGTATTCCACCAATCAGAAAACACCATTGTAGCAATATGAAAGCGCAAGTATCGATTATTCTCGGATATGCAAAACAACTAGCGAAACATCACTGAGGCTGGAAATCGAATACTGTCGCAGAAGGTTTTGTTCTGTTACTCTAATAATTAGCGTTAATTGTAAATAATATTCAAATAAATTCAATTTGTCATCTCGTTTTTCAATATCTAAATCAATTTCAAGGTTATATCAAGATTAATGTTTATATTACTCTCTAGATTATATCAAGGTCAATTACATTTCTTTCTCGGAAAAAATCAATACTTTCGCGTCTGCGCACACTCACAATTTACGAGATATTGCATAAGATCAGTTCCGCTCCCCAGTCAGATGAGAATAACATGAATACTTATGAATAATTTGAAGTTAGAAATATGGTCGAGCACAAAAAGTCATATGAAACTTGCCTATAATGGTAATTAAGGCGCTCGTATGAAAATTATGAAACGAGCGCTAGCCAGAATCGAAACTGGTATTACAAAAAGGAAATCACTGTAATTCTAATCTTCTAACCCTTGTATTACTAATAAACTAGTTTTAGTTTAAAATAAAACTCACTAAGCAGAATTAAATATTATGTCCAAACTGACAGAGAAAGTAATAGGTAGAATTTTACTGTATGCTCGCAGAAGCATTGCGTGTTTTGCCTCATCTGTTTTAAATGCAATCTCGATTATTGCAACATTATTTTGGAGATGTGAAGACATATTGAATAATATTGTATATAGTACCAGGGTCAGTGAAACAGATACAAATGCTTGTATGTAAAAATACATTCTCAACTCTATATTTGATCTTATGCGTATATTTTAAGGTAGGTGCCCGCTATAATTATTTTTATATGTGGTAGGCTTACTCCTATAGTATTCATAAAAACAAGAAAACAAAGTCAAATAAATATGAGTCCCAAAATTAATATCTTCTGAGATATGAGTACTTGATCATCAACAACACAGGAGGTGGTCAACTTGATCATCATTGTACTGTATTTTATTTACATTCCATTGTATTCACACATAGCTTAATAACTAGAATATGGAACATGTCAAAACAATTTTAATAGTATTACAAATGTCTTACTTATAGTCACAGTTTAGTTGAAATGTATACAGAAGAGTTTTAAAATACACTATTCAGCCGTGTCGAAAATGTGACTCACGAGCACATTGTGGCTCGCAATGATAGCTGTGTATTTCTCTTACTTCCTGCCTTCCCCAACCCCCACCCTCTCACTCACTGGAATCAAACTCCGTTCCATTTGCTTATTTGGCTTTGACCTGCGAGTGGCATATCGTCCAATGTCTCTCTCGAAACCATGTACCTCTACAAAAACGAAAGTTTCAAGGAGGATGGGAGGACGCATTTTTTTGTTGCCAATATCATGAGAATATTAAATGCATGGTTTGTTCACAAGTATTACGAGGAAAACGGTTGTATAACATAAAACGGCATTATACTACATGTCATGAAACATTAAAAGGTGAAGTACGTCGATCTTTTTCAGCAGATGTACGAATGATGCCGTTAGATCTTCAATTTAAACTCATAGATTTACAATGTGATGTTAAACGAAAGCTGGATGTAAGGACTTGACAAATGTTGAACTTTTCAAATCTTTGCCAAGAAATAAATATCCGAACCTTCGTTCTTTCGCTTGCTCTGTTGAAGCCATGTTCGCTACAACTTAAGTTTGTGAAAAATTATTTTCAACAATAAAATAGTAAAAACCAAATTTAGATCACGACTGACAGACAAATACATTCGTGATCAACTACTTTCCGGCAGTAAGTGACAATTCCTGATTTTGAAACTCTGTCGCAGAGACATTCTGAAGACAGTTAATTTTAGGTTGTGATATTGTGTCCTATGTTTTTTTGTTAATTTCTTTCTTCGTTACACGTGCTAAACATTAGTTTGTAACCTTATACTGTATACAATTATATTTAAGTGCTTGAGATAAAGAAAATGAAAATCCGTTAATAAGTCAGACAGTTGCTTCACTTCCCCTTCGGGTGTCCGCCTCCCTCCATAGGTGCTATGCACGTTGCAGGTTACACAGTGGCTCGGCGCACGATGACATTTTCGCCACGGCTGCACTAGTACAACGCAAGGAGTTAGTATGCAAAGAGTTAGTATCGATACTTAATACAAAACAGAAATACTCATGCAGCGTTGCGGAATGACACAAATCTACCTACAGAATAGAATGCGTGAGAAATTAGGTAATTCTTTAATTTGGCCCTAAATATAACTTTATATTTTGATGAAGAATCGATAGAACGGAGAAAAATTCTTTCTGGCACTGGGATCCGAACCCGGGTATTCAGCTCTACGTGGTGACGCTTTATTCACTAAGCCACACATATCATGTTGTATGTTAAAATCAGCTCCAATAGCTAACACAATCGTATTACATATTAAACATAAGTTCCACTAATGTACCGCTTACATCTTAATTATTAAAAACTATATATATATATATATATATATATGTATATATATATATATATCCTTCCAAATCTTGGATTTTAAATATCGGTATCCTAATCAATTCAAATAAACAAAAAAAATATATAAATTAATGTTAAAAATACATAATGAAATTAAAAAAAATGATGTTCTGCGACAAGATGTGGTAGCTATCAAAACGATAAAAATTTATTGAAAATAAATAATATACATTGAATATTATAAAGATGAATAGAGATGGTGATTGATGATGTTCAAAGAAGATTTTAAAATGGTTGATGCAATTGTCTGAAGAGACTTTTCAGGATCCTTTAATTTTCTGAGGATCTCCAATGTAAATTTGGGAATTGTTCCCCGCGCACCAAACATAAGTCCAACGACATTCCAATCTTGAATATTATATTTATGACTGAGATCTTCACAACATGGAAGGTAAATATCGCGTTTCTCTTCGTGTACCTGCTTTGGTTGATCTTCATTAATTTTGAACCTTACAGTTGAGTCAAGAATGAGACCAGTTTTTTTTATCTCGGCCAATTATTATGATGTTAGCACGCCGTGTAGGTCCTTCCGTACAAAGACATTGAACTTCCTTATATACTTCATATTCGCCATGTTCCTTAATCTAGTAGTGCCAGAGTTGTAAGCTCCGAAACCGGTTGTGGTGCTAGAGACGTCCAGTCGGAGCGTGAACTTTGCTATGTCTGTGGAAGCACCAGAGCACGCAACGAGTTATAGTGGAGCGCACCGCTCCGTTTAGGCTGTGTTATGTCTGTTAATTCGCAGTAATTCGCCCTGAGGGCAGAACCCTTACTTTATATTTTTTACAAATAAGTGCAATAACCTCTAGACATTTTTATAATTGTATAAATTTGTATAATATATTAGTTAACTTAATTAATTTGGGAATGACAAGAGGTTTATTGTAATGTATCGAATCGGACGCTACATAAATGAATCAAAGAACCAAAATATTCCTGTAAATCCTAATGGTAATGATATAATAATAATAATAATAATAATAATAATAATAATAATAATAATAATAATAATAATAATAATGGTTTATTTTTACTGGCAGAGTTAAGGCATTCGGCCTATCTTCCACTCAACCAGTTCCATAGAAAACCAGCTATGATATAAAAATTAATATAATACTACAATACAAGAATATAACATAATTAATATAATACAATGACAATTCTTTTCATCTTCACAACATAAAATAAAATAATAATAATAATAATAATAATAATAATAATAATAACAGTAATGATAGTCATATCTAAATTAAATTAAATTATTAAACTCGATCACAATTATAACTTCAATTTGACTGCGCCCGTAAGAAATCGTTTAGCCTTTTCTTGAAAGTGGTATTGTCTGGCAGCCCCTAATCTTCTGAGGTAGAGAATTCCATTCACGGGGGATTGAGACAGTAAAAGAGGATGAATATTGGGATATTCTATGGGCAGGAATTGCTAGGATTTGGCTCACCTGTGACCTGGTGTTTAGATTGTGATTGGAGGATAAGTAGTTAAACCGGGAAGGAAGATAATTTGGAGTAGAAGTGTGGAGAGCTCGAAACAGAAGAGAGAGCGAATGAAGTGTTCTACGGTTACTAAGTTGCAGCCAGGATAAAGATTTGAACGAGGGTGTAATGTGGTCAAATTTGTGAGCATTGCTGATGAATCTGACACACATATTGTGCACACGCTGCAGCTTGTTCGAAAGGTCAGTTTTCAAGTCTGTAAGTATTACGTCGCAATAGTCAAACAGTGGTAGTACGAGGGTTTGCACTAAAGTCTGTTTTAATTCTGGCGGGGGGAAGATTCTGAATGGGTTAAGAGAATGCATGGTATAGCACACTCTCTTGGATATTTCATTTGTTTGGCATTCCCAATTTAAATTTTCGTCCAAGAAAATGCCGAGGTTTCTGACGACGGAATGGTACGGAATAGTGGCATTATTTACTGTAATAATTGGGATATGTCTGTTGTTCATTGTGTTCAGTAGTCTCTTATGTCCAATTATTATAGCTTGTGACTTACTAGCATTTAACGTAAGTCCGAAATTTTTTGCCCATGAAGAAACTTGATTCAAGTCATGATTAATTTTGCCAATGGTTGCATCAATTTTGTCTGGTCGTGAGTGTATGTAGAGTTGCAAGTCGTCTGATATTAACAATTTATAAATATTTTATACATAAGAGGATTACAAATATCATTTGTTCATACTGATATGGCCACACGTCTCAAAAAAACTGAAGTATAATCTCACATACGCTCTCACTACAAAATCGGGACACGTTTGCGCAATCACTTTGTTCATTCATCTCCGATAGAGTTATACAAAATGCCCAAAAATACTGCAAGTTGTAATGAGTTCTATTGCGGCAAAATTCGGCTCTATCTGGAAGCCACAATTTACATGATATGGAAGTAATATATTTTTGAATTAGTTCTTTCAAGTGCAATGATATCATTATGTTATTGAATCAACGATGGAATTAAAATATCCCTCAAGAGCTGAGAAATTATTAAATATCCCCAAGAGGCAATAAATTATTTTAAGTTAAAAAATTTATCAACCTGCTCAATTTCTTTCATAGTAAACATAATATCATAATAGGCTTTGTAACATATCATAATGGCCCTTCACATTCAGGCACTAATTACTAGACAGCGGAAAAAAAGTCATTAGGATGTGAAGGTAACTACACGCGAGTAGTTGTCTCGTCAGAGGGTTGTTGTTTACGTAAGCACGGTAGGCATACTAGAGGCGCGGGCAGGTAAGAACTGTTTTCGAATCGATGATTCAGAAACTGCCTGATATTTTGTGTACTTTTCTGTAAACCCTTTAAATTGAGGATTGTCCAACGTTTTGAATGGAATATTGAAACTTATCATCATTCGACACAAATCCTGGCCTAAGTCATATTTCATAATTATTTGAAGAGGAATTTGAATTTGAACCCTCATTTTCTTCTAACATAGAGCGACATTTTTCATGTTTTTCTGTGTATTACATTGATGTTCTATCGATCGTTTTATTATCCTTTTTAATGCACACATATTTAACCGACATTTAATTGTTTCACCAATACCACTACTAAAAATGTCGACACCATATTCTTTTATTAAAGACTACGCCCTATGTTTTTTAACATCTGTCTTCGGCATTATGATCACTTTAACGAACACAAATGAATAATATGTTTACGTATCTCAATGTTTTGTGTTCACGTACGGACGAGGACTAACTGAGAACGCAGAGTGGCAGTTGTTTTCGGTGTTCGCGTGGTGCTCTCTGCGGACGGTACCGTGTTGTAGCTACCTACTTGGGAAGAGTGCAAACCTCATGCCATAGTCTATGCGTACAGTACTTGTAAACTGTAAACATGACTTTTCTTTGACTTTTTTTCCGCCGTCTACTAATTACTACTAGACTCGTTAACACTTACAGCTTTTCTTTACAGAAAAATGAAGATTAAAGTATTTTGAGTAAAAGCGAAATTTAAAATTATTCTAGCTTAATTCATTCAAGAGCAATAATAAAAATAACCGAGTATCACATAAAAGTTTTCCCAAGGAACAAAACTGTCTTTTCTCTTAATACAGTTATGAGGTTAATAATGATTTTTTTTTAATTTTGTTCAATATTGCTCTTTAAAGAACCTAAAATATACTTCCATAATCGCAGTTTTAAACATGTTCAAATTGAGCCTTTAATACACTTTAAAGTCTGTGTGTAATTAACTCGACTTTTTTACTTATCACATTTAGCCCTACTTGACCCAACATGAATTAACGCTATGGATTGTCTTGAAGAGGGCATGTGAGGATATTATGTAAATAATTTCAATTACAATATCCTTAATTTTAAACAGTTTCAGCTCCATTACAAAGTTAATTTGTTAGCGATTTAAGTGCCAGTTTTAAACTTATGTTATATTTCAGAATGTGTCCCGATATTTTCCTTTACACGTTAAAAAGTTTAATGTTTTAACTCTAGAAAAATAAAAATAGTACCCGTGGATGTAACTTCAATACACCATTTAAATTCTTGTTGTCATAAATGTAAATTTTCTTCAGTCAGATGTTATTTGTAATATAAAATATTTATTTGCTTTTAGAAATACCAGGTACCGAAATTATGATTCGAAAATAAATATTTGGCATCAATATGAAGAACAATTGGAATTTACCAAAAATGTTCTATGAGCTGTGGAAATTACTGTGACATACACAAAGAAGAAATCAAACATTATTGGCTTATGTAAATTCTGAGATCAAACAAGTCTCTTATAATGTAAAGCAGAGGTAACGGAGATCTATTGTGAACAATGTGTTTTAGCCGGAAGATTCTGTATCTAATGCAAAGATCTTTGTACATTATTTTCTGTCCTTATTAATTACAATAATAAATTAACATATTTTTAATATTGAGATGATGATATATGTAACCTGTGGAGTAACGGTCAGCGCGTCTGGCCGCGAAACCAGGTGGCCCGGGTTCGAATCCCGGTTGGGGCAAGTTATTCGGTTGAGGTTTTTTCCGGGGCTTTCCCTCAACCCAATACGAGCAAATGCTGGGTAACTTTCGATGTTGGACCCAGGATTCATTTCACCGGCATTATCACCTTCATATCATTCAGACGCTAAATAACCTAGATGTTGATACAGCGTCGTAAAATAACCCAATAAAATAAAAATATATATGTGTACTGTATTTATTTATTCACGCTGCAAAAGGGTGGCAGTGGTAACTAATTACACTCGATAGTGACAATAATAAATACAATTAATAATAATACTAATACTAATAATTAATAATAATAATAATAATAATAATAATAATAATAATAACAGCAGGGAACATCCTAAATTAAATGAAGCACGATCACTTAAAATAATAAAATAATAAAGTAAATTTAATTTGTATCTTACCCCTAAGTTCGAACTAAAACCCACGATATGTTCATACATGCACAAGTACCTTTCAGCACTACACTCATTTCGCTGACAACTCACTCACAGCACTGGAACTACGACACATTTCACTGATTATATCCTGATTTCACTAACACTTCAAAAACACTTGATTGTTCAAATTCTTTGCACTGCCACTATAAATTATAAAGCTTCACTGACAGAAACACACTTCACTTACACAACACACTTCACTGACACAACACACTTCACTGACACAACATACTTCTTCACTGATACAACAGTTCAATAACAAATATTAATTACATCCTTTAGATAGTGTGTATATATTATTGCTCTTGAATGAATAAAGCTAGAATAATTTTAAATTTCGCTTGTACTCAAAATACTTTAAGCTTAATTTTTCTGTAAAGAAAAGCTGTAAGTGTTGAAGAATCTAGCAGTAATTAGTGTCTGAATTTGAAGGTACATTATGATATGCTAGAAAGCCTATTATGATATTCTGTTTACTATAATATCATAATAGGCTGATATTATGTTTGCTATGAAAAGCCGTATGACTCGGTTAAGAGAGAAGTTTTATATGATATTACCGTCTATTAGTAAAGTCCTTAAATCTATTATTAAATACATCTTTGGTTATTGGAAATTATAATAATGATGATGATGATGATGATGATGATAATAATAATAATAATAATAATAATAATAATAATAATAATAATAAATACTTACTATATTCCGTTTTAGTTACAGTAGTTAACACTAGATAGCTACAGTCTTATTTGCATAAGTTATATTTTCGTTATTTTTTAAGAATTGGACTTATTTTATAGTAAAAAATGATATTTGTTATAATATCAATTTAAATTTAATTAAATCATTCTTTGGTTTTCATTGTATTCGCAAAATATTCGTCTAGTTCTTTTGTAAATTAACTGAGAAAAGCTTCCAGAAACCTGATTTCAGCTTCAGTCACATTTTATCGGATTTACTTTTGCGCAATACCTCCTTAAAATCTGTTTCGTCACGGGCGTTAGACAGGTTTATTCGTTCGTTCCACTTGTTACGAAGTTTATTGCAGAAAATACAGCTCCTTGAGAGCCAGAAGAAAGAGCGGAATAAGAGAAAAAGGAACAAGAGTCTTAGCTGTGAGCGTTGGTTTGCCGGTGTCCATTGCAGTTGGTCAAATGGTCGTCCCATACACAATGTTACGTGATGTAACCAGACGAAGGGAGTTAGCAGATAATACAGTGTCAAGCGTTTCCTTTCTAAAGTTTACTCAGCAGCTATTGTAACAAGAGGGCAGAATAGTATGGAAAAAGGAAAAGTAGAGAGGAAAAGACGACAGAAATAGCATTTGTCACATTGATTGCGTTCTGTTTGTTTTTCGTTCGCATCCTAGTCTCTTGGGAAGTATGCTAAAAAGTTCAGGTCTTCCCCTTTCAGCAAATAGGCCCCAAAGGATCGTTCTTGGCGCTCCCCAGAGGAAAACAGAGAAGGAAACAAGAGAATACCTCACGTGGGCGGGTTACGAAATGCTATGCCATTGGTGTCAAGGTTGTACGTGGATTCATTCGTCTTAATGAACCGGACTCTCTTATTTCGTGTTACGGTTACGCCTCATAATTTTCTTACTTTGTTTTAACAACAACTTTACAATTATGTGCTTTGCTTTCTGCTCTAATTTTACATCAATTTATTCCGTCTTGAATTTCTATTAAAGAAGACATTCTAGAATTCTTTTCAACACAGAAAAAAAAAATTTACGAAAAGATTTATTCTTCCTTCAACCACTAAATACAGTAATCATCTTTTCCACCAACATTGAGTATAATTTGCTCTTTTATTCAATTTTGGGAAATATCAGGATGGTCCTCTTAAAATCAATACATTTAAGAAAAGGTTGAGAAGATTAGACTGAAAATGTAATTGGAGGTGCAATGTAATTATTTAAGTTGTGTCATGTAATTAATGAAGTTGATATGTTATTAATTAAGTTGATATGTAATTAATTAAGATGATATGTAATTTAGTTGATATGTAAATAATTTAAGGTGATATGTAATTAAGATGATATGTAATTAAGTTGGTATGTAATTAGTTAAGGTGGTATGTAATTACTTAAATTGATAATAGTTGAGTGAAATAGAAGTACTTATAAGTTAGATTTACTTTTGCTTATTGTAGGCGTTATTATAGAGTAGTTTTTATTTATAGTCCTAGGTTTATTGCATCTACTTATTTATAGTTAGAAATAAATTTATGTTATTTTATTTTATTTTATTTCATTATTTTATTATTGCTGTACTTACTGTATTATTGTAATGGTTATTATTGTATATTATATATCACTGTCACCGGGTGTATACCCAATTGCAGTGTTAATAAATAAATACATACCTACATCTTAGCCCTGTATTAGTAAGTTATATATATATATATATATATATATATATATATATATATATATTAACAAGTTTTTAGATATAATAAAGTTTATACAGAGTGTTAAAAAAGTATCCAATATTTTAAGAGATGATAGTATGCATCAAAACAAGAAAATAATCATTGATTCTAGTTCACGTTAACACTTTGTTAAAAACTTAAAATTGTTCAGTCACACGTTAAAAAGTGCTAAATTTATTTAAAAAGTTTATACTGTGTACCTTGGACAAACGGTCCGTTTCGACGCGGTGTTGCGTCTTCATCAGTGTCCACGAACTACTGTTGATCTTGAATTCTACGATTTGTATTCGTCAGTTGTAGGGGTGGGGGTGTGTTGCTCTTATGGTAGGGGGTGGTTGTTTGTGTGTTATGACGTATCATGATATCGAACAATGTGTGGGTATTGAACTGTAATTGTTTATGAAGTATATGTTGTGGGTATATTATTGTATGTTTATATATTTCGTATTGTTCTAAGATGTTTAACTGTGAACTTTTTGGTGTGATGTGTAAAATTTCCATATCCGTTTCTATATCACTATAGTCATGATTATTGTTGATACAAACTAAAATGCAATACTTGCCCACATTTTCACATAGGACAGACAGGAAGATCCTTTCAAACAAGATATAATGAACATATTAAGGCTATAACAAAACCCTACATCACATCAAATTACGCAGAAAATATTATCAACAATAATCATGACTGCAATGATATACAGCGTGTTCAATTCAAAGTGTGTCATAGCTCGCTGAATGCCGTCATGTGGCTAATCGATGAGCCTAGAGAATTCAATCTTCCTACACTTCCGCAAAGGCGTATTACCTATGTGCCAGAGAAGTTGCCTAGCAAGTACGGCGTTCATTCTGAAGAGTTCTTACCGATACGTACGGTAACGCCGGTAGTGGCAGGAATGTGAACTGTTTGGAAACACGTACTGAGGTGAGTTTTTTCTTACTGTCGGGATATGAGGAGAGGGTTAAGACGATTACTTACGTAGCCTATTTGTTGACATTAACTTCGACGGTCAACATGGACACGGAGCATTTGATTTGTACTGTGGAATGTTGCCGTACGCAACCGATGATAAAAAATACCCTGCGTACGACTTGCCCACGCAAAACGCAGTTCGAAAGAGGTTGTGGTAGCACACAGACCGTACAGACCGCCATCTGTTGCTACGACGTTCAAGTTATACCGCACACGTTCTCAAGCTCAGATTTAACGCCTTGATTAATAGGCAACTTCTCTGACATAAAATATGAAACTCGCTTCAAATCGCTGACTCACAACAGTGACGTCATGACTCACTTTGAAATGAACACCCAGTAGAAACAGAAATGGAAATTTTACACATCACACCAAAAAGTTCACAGTTAAACATCTTAGAAAAATACGAAATATGTAAACATACAATAACAAACCCACAACATATACTTAATACACAATTACAGTTCAATACCCACACATTGTTCGATATCATGATACGTCATAACACACAAACAATCATCCCCACCATAATAGCAACACACTCCCTCCCCTACAACTGACGAATACAAATCGCAGAATTCAAGATCAACAGTAGTTCGTGGGACATCGATGAAGACGCAACACCGCGTCGAAACGGGCCGTCTGTCCAAGGTATATAACCCTTTTTAATAAATTTTAACACTTTCTAACGTGTGACTGAACAATTTTAAGAAAATAATGTCTAATAAACATATGTCCTACAACACATACTTTCTGAGATCTGATCACGTGTTCATAGGAGGTGCTCAATGTGACGTCCATTTACGGCAATGCATTTCTCTGCCCTACAATACAGCAGACTACCAGATAATCATACCGTAGTTGACACCCCTGGAATGGAATACTGATACGTCGTAAGGAATACTGAAAACAAAAGTCTGGTTGTGGATATGAGTGGGGGTTAAGCAGAGATGATGTTGTGAATTTTCGTAATCAGCATGTGTGGGCTGATGAAAAAACCCATGCAGTTGAAGAAACAAGACATCAGCACCTATTCTCAATCAACGTATGTGCAGGCGTTCTTGATGATAGATTAATAGGGCCAAACGTGCCACCACAGAGATTAACTGGAGCTCGTTATCAGGACTTTCTTATTAACGTACTACCGCTGGATTGGTCGGGGAAGACCGACACCTTAGCCTGCTCGTTCCCCAAACCTAAATATACATTTTTTTATCTTATATGTTATTTATTGGTTTTAATTAAGTTACTTACTGTATTTAGTTAACTGTCCTTGTAAATTTTATGCTATATTATTGGCTAAGACCAAAACGTACACGAGCCTGGCTCTTACTTTAATAGTTAGAAACATTTTTGTTTTATAATTTTAATTGGTACTCACTAGCTAGCTAGTTAAATAAAAAAATCTCCGATTAATGTCTATCAGTGGCACAATTTCTGCTGTTAAAAACTCCATCACAGCACTCTGCTTCAGACCCACAGGCATAGTTCAGGTACACGCCACCATGTTTTAAGCTATAACTCAGAGCTCTCTATTGGGAGAGACACGTAACTTGCGTCACTGAAAGCAGAACGTTCACTGAATACAATGTACTATCACAGTCTAATACTTACAGTCGCGCAACTCATACGTATAAAATATGCCAACATTTGACAGGTGGCGCGACAATAGCCTCTCTACCGGCAGGCAAGCTAAAAGTGTACACACGACATATGATAACACATCAGAAAACGGGTTTTGCGTAATTCATTTTGTATTTTTATGCTATACAGTAAGTGTATATGGTCCTTATTAATTTTAATTTAGAATCCTAAAAGAATTTCACACGCAGTTAATCTACAAGTTTCATAAGCTAGGAATAAATGTAATTCTTTCTGCTCTTTACAACTGAATCATGGTCCTGATTACGTATCATGGTTTGAAATAATATAATTGTTCGTACGTGGACGGTTAATTCAATTCATTCCTAAATATATTTATGAATCATTGGAACTCTATATTATTTTCCTGTGAGAAGAGGCAAAATTAGTAGCTTCAAATTTGTAGGGCATATCTCTTAGGGTACATCGCGTTGTGAACTCCTCTCCCTATTTCCTGATAAATTAACTATTTTCCATACCGAAAATTGGCGTAAACTCGAACGCTGAGGTAAACTTGAAAATAAAGAAAAGGGGAGGATTTAAACCTTAATATGATAGACATTGATTTATGAAGTTCATTATTTTTCCATTTTTTAAGAACCGGTATTTCCTTTACTATTTGGGTCACAAATAGTGCTGATGTTAGGCCTATGGTTAAAATTTTTATGGCAAGTTTACCGCATTTTACATTACATTTCCAGTTTTCACACATAATGCCTAATTTTAACTTATCCTACCTATATAATACGTAATTTACATGCACTTATTGTTAATATGACGTAGGTGAGAACAAATAAATGAACACACAGTTTTGTTGAAAAAATTGTAACTTCAATTAACTCAGAAAATGTAGGCCAAATTTTATTTTCAGAGCAAAAGTGGTGTAAGTTAAAAATGGGTAATGTGGGTTAAAGTAAACATTCTGTAAAATACAGCGCAAAGTAGCAGTAACTATTAGTAGACAGTGAATAGCACGAAGGATATATTAATTGCTACTTTGTGCTGTATTTTACAGAATTTTTACTTTAAATCTCATTACCTAATTTTGACTTACACCACTTCTGCTCTGAACGGCTCAAATAATCACTGGGAATGTAAAATCAACACCAATAACAGTCATGCAAATTATTACAGAAAATATTGTTTTTTATATTAAATTTAAAAAGACTCTTTTATTTCTTGAGAACTTAATACGTCTGCCACATGAATCCACACCAACACATCAGAAATTTATCGACACAGTCTGGATTTATTCAAGAAGTGAATATTTTGCAAAAGGATTACAATACTCCATGAATTCTTGAAAAATTAACACCATTATCCCTATTTTAATGCAATATAACATTCAAATTTTGAAAAATATAAAGAAAAAAACACGAATACCAAAATTATGGAATTACTGGCATTAAAAACTGTAGATACGTTATCCAAAATCGGAATGGTTACACATTTATACATATGATCTCTGCAAAAGAAATAATATACTGTAACAGGTATCTACTTTGTTTTTATTTAAACTCTCCTTCCTGACATACAGATAGGTACCTGATAACTTTAAATGTTTTATAGAACACAATACGTAGGGTACCTACAACGTGGATTATTGGTTATGACTGAGTTATGCTTTTCTCTTGGTCTTTAAGGGAATCTGAAGAACGACAAATTCGGAGATTTAAAGTTGTTGTTACTGCAATTTTCGTCATTGCACACATTGCCTTTATTCCGACACATGATTAAAACGTTATTATAACATCTCGCATCCCTTTAAAGCACGTGCTGGCTGAACGAGACTGTATCAACCTTATGACCAGTGCCTTGCCTGCCGCTTGGGCGCTAGTGTCGCCAATGTTGGCAAAAAAAGTGTTGAAGTTGCGCGACTGTATCTATTAGACTGTGGTACTATCACTAATATTTTTAACTATATTCACAGCGACAAAAATTACTTTTCAGCATAACCTGGTATTTCTAAATTTATAGCACAGAAAGTTGTACATACTCCCTTAAATGATACATCGCAATTTACAACATGTAGTCTTGATGCTCTATTTTACAATTGACTATATTGTAACCCCTTATTAGTAACATCACGATTATCGAACGATATTGGTGACGCATGAGCTCTGAACAGAGATGTCCGGAGAGACGGACATCCCCTCTCAGCGGGACCAATGTCTTTGTTGCCGCCAACACCTGCAGAAATTACTGGCAGAGGACAGGACAATACAGCTAACGAGGGTCGGAAGTTCCATACAAAGTTGCGGTCTATCTCCTTCTGTCTAACCCCGCAAACTTCCACGTCTCCATCTTAATCACGGAACCAGACGCACATTCAGCTCTCTCTGCCTTCAAAGAAATCAACTTCTTATAAAGTGGATGCTTCCTGGATGAAGCGCAAGGGGGTCAGAAGACTACAGCATGACTAAGTGGATGAGATGTGCTGATTCCGAGCAACGACGGAGTTTTCCTGCTCATCGTTTGCAAGGAAAGCGTTAACAGTGGGGCACAAGGAAGCAGATTTAAAATTAGCAACAGTGATCTCACTAGAGGTTCTAATCTATCTAGAAAAAATCAAAACACGAGTGGAATTTAATTGATTATTACACGATTATAAGAAAATATATAAAGATTAGAAGAAATAAAGTAGCCTACTCTAGTACAATAAAATATTAATTTACTTACTAAAATTATATATTACGATGTACTGAAGTACATATGATATTTCCATGCAGAAATTCTGCGTCGTCATATGATGAAGGATAGGTGGAACGGAGAAAAATTCTCTCCGCCACCGGGATGTGAATCCGGGTTTTCAGCTCTACATGCTGACGCTCTATCCACTAAAGGCTGGTTCACAATAAACCGGAAACGGAAACGACAACGAGAACGAGAACGGAAATGTTAAAATAAATGTATTTAAAAATGAGAATTCACAGTAGTTAATTGTGAATGTTCACATTTAAATACATTTATTTTAACAATATTTCCATTCTCGTGCTCGTTGTCGTTTCCGTTCCCGATTTATTGTGAACCACCTTAAGCCACACCGGATTCCCATTCCGATTGGAGTGAATCCTCTCAGTTTAAGTTCCAACTCTTAGGTTCCCTCTAGTGGCCAACCCTCACGCACTGCGTCATAGATGTATGATAGTGGCACAATGTAAAATCCCGGTGCCGGAAAGAATTTTTCTCCGTTCCACCTATCCTTCATCATATGACGACGCAGAATTTCTGCATGGAAATATCATATGTACTTCGATACACCGTAATATATGATATGCGAAAATAATCACTTAGTGATTTAAGACAGCGCTTATTCCGTCGGATCTCGGCCGCTTAGTCACTCGTAATGAGTGCACCTTTGCACAGTAATGTGTTGGACATTGTGCCACTGTCACACATCTATGACGCAGTGCATGAGTGTTGCCACTAGAGGGAACCTAAGAAGTGGAACTTAAACTGAGAGGATTCAATCCGGCATCGGAATGGGAATCCGGTGTGACTTAGTGGATAGAGCGTCAGAAAGTAGGGCTGAAAACCCGGGTTCAAATTCCGGTGCCGGAGAGAATTTTTCTCCATTCCACCCATCCTTCATTACTAAAATTATGTTTCGCTAATGTTAGCTTCACCAAAGTATATGAACGGAGCAGCCATTTTCAGTTGCCTATCTATGCGGTAAACAAATGACGATCACAAAGTTTTTTTTATAGTACGGTAAAGAATTTGGAGTTTGAAATGTTGGCAAACGAAGGAACAAATGGTAGGGAGGTGATAAAAACAAAAGAAAGTATATAAAGGTTAGAAGAAATAAAGTACTCTAATACAATAAAACAGATGTTAATTGAATTAGATAATTTTTTAGGGTATATAAGATTTAGCATAGGTGAATAAATTTGTAAAGTGAGGCAGATATTGGGTAATATAGAATTGTAACAGCTCTGTCTTAAAGATACATGATAAATGAATAAATATATCATATATAATTTTGAATATGTAACCTAAATAAATTTAGTGTGAAACAGGTACTATGCTGTCATTACTTTTCGAATGCCCTAGTACAGTGAAACCCGTTAAAGACGGAAGTGACATGGTCCCAATTTTTTTTTCCGTTATGGACAGGTTTCCGCGTTATTCAGGTGTGAAGTTAAAATAGAATATTTTATAAATTTGTATAAATGAAACACAAAATGGCATGCCGCAAATTATAGGAAGAACAAACTATTCTGTTTAACACTACTGACATTCAATCAGCTTCCTGTCGCTTATTTAATTGGTGAATGATCTTGATGAAAATATCATTTTCTATATATTGTAAATTGTATCTCACTCACTCATTAAACACTATAAAGTTTATTAATTACACTAAATTTAATACCTAACACTACACTATAATACTGTATATCACTGTACATTATTTAATTGGACTAGAAGCCATCCATTACAAGCCTTGAATTCTGGATTATCTAATTTCTTTGCCAGTTCAAGGGTTTGCTTTACAGAATAGGTTCAGAAATTGGCATAAATCTTTGGAAGGGCAAGAAGAATCCACTCCCACAACAGTTAATTTATTTCTATGTAACCAGTTGTTTTCTGTTTCCTTTTTATGTCACCATTATTGGCCACAGGCCACTCACTCATGATAGGCCTATGGCCTTTCTTTTTCAAAGTGTTACACCTGAGTTTCCATTCCTAAATTTCAACATTATTTTCCATACGCTTCGTTTCTCATTTTCCTCCATAACTTTTACTTCATCACTTAATGATAGTGCAACATTTTTACGAAACTTCTTTTTTATCACGAAATCACTAATACACTTGCGTTCTACCCAGCTACGATAGTATACAGGGGTGAAACATTGAACATTTTTGAAGGGACTCGTCTGTCTAGTGAATAGGGTAATAAAATTTATGACCACCAGGCCAACACACCCTCGCACCCTAAAAAATTTTGCAAAGAAAACTTGTTTTTGTTTTAGTGACCTACATATTTCGTATATTCCTTGAAAGCACATATTGTTTCAAATAGTTTACTTTAAAGTAGTGTGTCCAAAATATTATTTCCGTTTTGAACAGTAACAGACAGTTTTCGTTTCCGCGTTGGACAATTTCCGTTTTATTCAGAAAAAATTACACATAATATATACGAATTTCGCCGGGAACAATAAATTATTTTCAAATAGACAGGATTCCGGATTATTCAGGTTTCGATTTGAACAGGTTTCACTGTATTATGAGACCTGGAACATTTGCAAGTGGGTTGATGTTACTATTTCTTGAATAGGAATTAAAGCAGATATCGCAACAGCAAAGTAAACTCATCTGATCTTGACCTCTAAGTGCGAAGTTGTCGATAATATTTACCTTTGCGTGAGCTTTGAGTGTTTACAAGAATCTGACCCAGTGTCGATAGAGCAAACAAATGAGGTAAGGAAATTCTGTTCAGAGTGTGAAGGGCATAAAGCGAATATTTTGTGTTAGATTAATAGTCCTATAGATCTATCATTTTGTGGTGGAAGTCCCTTGTTTGGAAGTAGGCGTTGGATTGAGTGACACATAAATGTAAACAAAGATAGCCGGATACAATCGAAGTGTAATAAAAATCCTGTTTACAAACAACATAAATACTTTTTTCCCCAGTATTGTAAGATCATAAGTCAGGTGAAAGTAAACCTTTTTACGCCATACGATTATATACAATGCTTACTCCTGACCTCTCATCTCAATCGATTCTGAGAAACAACAAACACATAACAGAAACAAGGACATAAGAGACCTTCCTATACCGCTTCTCAAAATTTGCAGCTTCAGATTCTGTTCACTGTGACCTATATTTTAATTTCTTTCCTAATTGATCCGCTTTTTCATTTTTTCACGTAGAAATATCCTTCTTACACCAAGTGAAATTCGAGATTAATTTAAAATAACAGGGTTTAAATTTGGAATTAAAGTATCGAAATACACTAGTTCACTAAAATGTATATATATTTCAGCTAATTTGTTAAGCTATTGACGACTATCGTGTAACATATACAATGCTACTTAGTTATTAAAGCTCGAAATGATAAAATCGTTATTTTCAGGCAATGAAAATAACAATTGGATACTTTAAAGTAGAAAGGTACAAAGTGCCAATATTATAGAAAACGATATTATTACGCAGATAAGTGCAATGTTTCTAGGAGGATGATGTATGAAAGAGGCTACATCCAGTTGTGTTACCAGCTTTTTCAAACCCAATGCTTCTCTGTCCAATGTTGTAGGGGATCTATCTGCGCTTGCTAAAGATCTTGATAAAGAATATCATGTAATTATAGTAGGGGTGCAGGAAACAGCCTAGACAGGAACCTCAATTATTCAATTGATGGAGATATACACAACATTGCACAGAAGAGTGGCCATACGAATGTGGGTTTTGTGAACATTTTCCAGAGGCATGACAAGCCGTTGATGAATAGGAGGGTTGAGAGTGTAAATCTGCGGATTGACTTGGCTCAATTGGAGAGGGACATGGCCCACATTAATATTATAGACACATCCTCCATTGTAAGAGAGGAATACACTAATCATGGACTGCATTTGAATTCTCGAGGCAAGGACTCGCTAACATAAGATTTTATAATAGTATTAAGTTTTTGGACTTGTTCCATATTCTAGCTGTAAGCATGTATGAATACCATGGAATGTTAATAAATACAATACAATACAACGCGAGATATTTAGATGTCACGTTGCCAGCACCACGCAGTTTCAGACGGTAAGCGCTCTCTTGAGCTGCATCATAGAAGGGCAGAGTGAGCACAAAATATTATGAAGACTGACACCAGTCTTTCACAGTTGCCTGATAGTAATGCTTATTCCCTTGCATGATCTTCAACAGGTCATGTTTGTGCCCACACTTACACACAGCGAAATGTTTTACAGATGTCAGCTTTTGCGTTATAACTTTGGAGTTTGTGTATGTGATACAATGCAGTCTTATATATGTATGTGGGATGAAAGCATCGCGAGTGGAGGTGCCAAGGAGATTGTCTCGTGTCTGCTAAAACTGAGCAATATGGACATAACAAACAAGAAGTATCTGATAATCTGGAGCTACAACTTTGCAGCTCATAACAAAACCATGTAATGGCTTTCATGTGTCCCTTTTCAGTTGCCATTGGTTTATTTGAGCACATAAAACAACGTTTCCTTCTCAGTGGCCACAGTTTCTTACAATGCGATTCTGATTTCGCTTTGATTGAAAGTGACAAAAGCCTTCATTCCTAGTGACCTGTTTGAAATCGCACAAAACTTTCAAGTTGTAAAACCATTTCAAACATTTTCAGTGCTAGAGTCAGATTTCCTTAATATCCAAGATGTTGCTGATGAACTAATTTCCATCAAGAACTTGAATATTTCTAAGGCATGTTCCATTCAGTATGATGTTATAGTACAGGCAGAAGAAATAGGCGGGTTTTTGGTCTTGTGCGGAATCTACTCACTCTACACTTTCTCTAGCGGTTTCTGACCTGAACAAAGAGACCTTACTGTCGCTGCGTTCGAATGCTAGTTGTTGACAAGTGCTCGTCTGTGATATTACTGTGTTATAGATTGTTCACATATAATAATAAACAATATTTTAAATACTAATCATCCAAGTAATCGCTGTCATGTCTCAGTCCAGCCCTGATATCAGAGGCCACACTAAAGGTGTTATTTATCAAGTTTACTGTTTCTTGAAAGAACTTAAACATTGTGAGGACGCAGACAGCCACTGGCAAGGTGTTTGGTGTTTCTCTACGACCGGTTCAGAGAATTTGTGCAGAACGATTTGCTTAGTCATACTTATTGTGTTATTTGTTTTGTTAAGCTAAGCCATTATTAAGTAGCCTATGCTTCTAATACACAAATATTTTTATTACGACATTCGTTCATATTGTAACAACGTGTACATTTTCTACATACAGTATAAATATATTAACTTTTTGCACTTTAATTTTCAATTTTCGTGTGATTCACGAATTTCACTACTGTATATTTAGTATTTACTATCTTACTTACTTACTGGCTTTAAAGGAACCCGGAGGTTCATTGCCGCCCTCACATAAGCCCGCCATTGGTCCCTATCCTGAGCAAGATTAATCCAGTCTCTATCATCATATCCCACCTCCCTCAAATCCATTTTAATATTATCTTCCCATCTACGTCTCGGCCTCCCCAAAGGTCTTTCCCCCTCTGGCCTCCCAACTAACACTCTATATGCATTTCTGGATTAGCCCATACGTGCTACATGCCCTGCCCATCTCAAACGTCTGGATTTAGTGTTCCTAATTATGTCAGGTGAAGGATACAATTCGTGCTGCTCTGCGTTGTGTAACTTTCTCCATTCTCCTGTAACTTCATCCCTTTTAGCCCCAAATATTTTCCTAAGAACCTTATTCTCAAAACTCCTCAATCTCTGTGAGAGTATTTACTATGTTAATAAAATGTTCTGAAAACACATTAAAACAAAATAATTGTGTGCAGGCCTAATGCTAAATATTTGATTTCTCGTATTAGGTTTACGTTATATTATAATAATTATTACATTTTTGAAATGGCTAACTTGCGAAATATTATACATGACAATATCATCTAAAGTCTGATTAGTGTAATATGTTACTATTCAGCGATGTATGCAATGGAGGGTAAAGCAGAACTGGCCATCATAACCCATTATCTTCTTGCTTAGTTATCTCATGAGTGATGCCTTATTGTTGTCACATGAGTTTCAGACCTGTGTTCGAACAGTTAACTAAATAAGACAACAATAATCAGTAAATCAGGTATTTGTAATTACTAGAAATCACGTTCTTATTTTCTTTGTTCTTTTAACTTTCCTATAGTGAAAAACGTGTGAATGGAGGAGTAAGTTATTTGGGACAGGACCATACACCAAGCAGGTTTTGAGAGGTATAGTAGACGGGGTAGTGAATGAGGGGTTCGCCATACCCGCCTATTTCTTCTGCCCCTAGTATAGTAAAGCAGGTAGTGTTTCTGTGAAACAGTCCTATGATAATGAAGCAGTGCATACCATTAAAATGCTTAAAAAGAAAAAAAAAAGTTGAAAGATGTGCAGTCAGCGTTGTTTCAAGTTAAAGTACAAGGGAAATTATTGAAGAAAAGAAGAGGGATCTACTAGCAATGATTCCCTATCTTCCAAATGAGGAGCATAGGCAGCTCTACAGGCAGATTTGTGAGTAAAAATTGCTCCAGAATAGGAAAAAATAGGTATTGGACTTTGCACCATTCTACTGCAACTGTACCCATTACTTAACCCTTTTCACAATCTGTGTTATGTAATTAAATCTGGAGAAAAATGTCTTTACATTACACTATTATTAATGAGTAAACACTGCATTATTGTTGTTTTCTATCAGTAAAAAAAAACATGACACAAATATGTGCAGAATTATTCTTATAGCTACATTTGTTTATCTTGCAGTATCTCCAATGTTTCATTTTGGCACTTTGCACCCTTCTACTTTAAAGTATCCAATTATACATTCCGATGTAAACGGATAATATCGAACGAATCTTACAATTGAAAACCAAAATTTACTTCCATTAATTCATTACTGTTACTTCAGTTTCTGGTTGTCTTTGACAACGTTAATATAGACTGCTGTCAAATAATGTGTAGGTTATAAAGCTTAGCTGTTTTCACGCTTTGGGAGTCAAATAGCAAGGTCTTTGGCTACAAGGACGTTAATAATGCCTTGAATTGCAATGGTCAAAGCTGCTTTGGTACTCATAGTACTGTAATTTGTGGAATCTGTATTCAGAAGAGAATTAAGTTATAAGAGAAGAGGCTGCAATTAGCGCGGGTATAGAGGCGATTAGTACATAAATACGTCACTCACGTTGCGGCGAATGTTCAAACGCAGTAATAAGTTAAGCAGAGGTGTCCCTCAAGTTGGCACCGAAACTTCAATTTTGAGGTAATACGAAGATGATGCTAAACAAACTAGTAGAGATAATTTGAATTATTTCATCACGTGCAAGTACTTTTATTTGAGAATATCTGTAGATAAATCTAAAATTCAAATGTGTATGATAAGTCTATCTTGTGTTAAATTTTAACGTACCTTGTTAACATGTTTTGACCTATTTTTGGTCATCTTCAGAACTGGTCGTTGTTGGTGTTGGCGCCTCTTGTTTCCTGTGTGGGTGCGTTCGTAGTGTAGAGTCAAAGAGTGTATGTGTTTTTAAATTGAGTTGTGTGTTGAGAATATCGTTGGGGTGGGTTTTCGTGTGCCTGTATATTTCATATTGTTCTAATGTGTTGAGTTTGTGGCTTTTTGGTTGATGTGCAGTATTTCCATGTCTGTGTTGATGTCTGTGTAGGTGTGGTTGGCATTTGTGATGTGTTCTGCATATGTGGAGGTGTTTTGTAATTTTGTTATGGCTGTAATGTGTACTTTGTAACGTGTTTGAAATGATCTGCCTGCCAACCACACCTCCAGAGACATCAACACAGACATGGAAATACTGCACATCCAACGAAAAAGCTAGAAACTCAACACACTAGAACAATATGAAATATACAGACACACGAAAACACACCCCAACGATATTCTCAACACACAACTCAATTTCAAAATACATACATACATTCTTTGACTCTACACTACGAACGCACCCACACAGGAAACAAGAGGCGCCAACACCAACAACGATCAGTTTTGAAGATGACCAAAAATAGGTCGAAACATGTTAACAAGGTACGTTAAAATTTAACACAAGAAAGACTTATCATACATATTCCGAAGTGATACAGTGTTAAAAGTTGTGTAATCAAGATGTCTAAAACTCAAGGAAGAGAATATTATTATTCAACATGGGACTTACAGTTGTAATCGGTTACCTGTCGTATAACAAAGCATATGATTTGCTGTAACTTTCGTCGTGAGATATGAGAAGAATACGGTATCAATTCAAAACCAAAGAAAGTTAACAGGTCATTTCTCAAAGAGTCAAGAATTTTCATTGTGGAGCATTATCTCGCCCATCAATCTTAAATAAAGTGTTGCTGAAGAGTTTAGCTGGCAATATCCGGATTATTGAGTTCCCAGCAAGTTCACAGTATCCAGGTCTACACACATTTTTTGAAGAAAAAATCTACAACAGCATAACTTCACTATGTTGTAGGCCTATAGCTATGTTTACGTGGAAATATGTGTGGGTATGTTAACCTGTTGACAAGTGCATAGCTTTACAATACTGCATATAACTTTTCGTTCTATGTGTTGAAAAACAACGTGTAGAATAAGAACAAGAGGAATACAGGGGCAAGGAGGGGAATACAAGGATAATAAGCGTAATATACGAATAACAAGGATAATGCAAGGAGAAAATGGGAAAGACACGAAGAACAAGAGGGTTATAAAGATATTAGGGGATGATAAAGATAACAAGACGAATATAAAAAGAGATTAGGGGATAATAAGGAGAACAAGAGAAATACACAGAAAGCAAGAATAATACAAGGCGAAGAAAGAGAATGCAATGATAACAAGATGAATAAAAGTACAACGAATGGAATACAAGGGAAACAAGGGGAGTACAAGAGAAAATTAAAAAGATAATGAGAACAAGAGAATTATACACAGATTAGAAGATGATTAGGAGAACAAAAGGAATACAATGAGAACAAGGAGAATACAATCATAAGTTCAGTATAAGGAGAACAAATGGAATACAAGGAAAACAAGGAAAATACACGAGAAAATTGAAAAGATAAGAACAAGAGGTTTCTAAAGAGATTAGGAGAAGAAGAGAAATACAATGAGAACAATGAGAATGCAAGGATAACAAGCGGAATATAAGAAAGACATGAAGAATGGAAGAGAAAATGACATATACAAGAAAAACAAGAGATTAGGCGATAATAAGGACAAGAGAACAAGGAGAATAAAAGGAAAGGGAGGGGAATACATGTAGAACAAATTGAATACAAAGAAACAAAGGAAATACGAGAGAAAATGAGGGATACAAGAAGAACAAGAGGATTCTAAAGAGATTAGTGTATGATAAGGAGAACAAGGGGAATACAAAGAGAACAAGGGTAATAAAAGGAGCAGAAAGGGAATACAAAGACAAGTTTAATACAAGTAGAACAAATGGAATACAAGCGTACAATGGAAACAAGGGAAATACAAGGAGAACAAGAGGATTATAAATAGATTTGACGATGACAAGAACAAGAGGAATACAAAGACAACAAGGAGAATACAAGAATAATAAGATGAATATAACTTAAGGGGAGAGGATATATATATTTTTTACTTTTTTCCTATTTGGTGTAAAATATTATTTTTATGTAGAGAGCTCATAGCTGTAGCAACTCAACCAAAACTAAATATTTTGAAAAAAAAAAAAAAGAAATTATTTGGGGGCCCAGATTTGAAAAAAATATACCCAATGCAGGATTTTACTAAAACCGATATATATAAACTATTTTTAAAGGTAGATTCATCCAGTTTTTTTGAAATGTACTTGCAAAAGCATGCTCTGCAAACTGCCTGTAACAGAATTTTGATATTAGTCCCTACGTTTGTAAAATAAACAATTAAAATTTAATAACACTTTTCTGAATTCCCTTTCTTGCAAACAAACGGACGTATTTTTAAAATGAAATCAATTAACAAAACTCTGTAACAGATAAAAGTTTCCTAATAGTCTAAAGAATGTGTGTTCTAAATTTCATGCATGTATCTCTAATAGTTCAGAAATTATATCCATTTTTGTCTGGCAATGTAGCAAAAAAATGAAGTTACCGTAAACCGATAAAAGGGGGCGAGTGATTTAAAAATACATAGCGCAGGAAGTTTAACAATGGCGTCTCAACATCTGATAAGGGCACAAATACCTACAAAATATTATGCAATGCATTCCACACATATCACAGAATATTTTAAAGAAAAAATTTGTTTTGAAAATTTACTAATTTTTCACCAAAAAATACCATCCTCTCCCCTTAAGGGAAACAACTGGAATACAAAAGAAAATAGGAAAGACAAGGAGAACAAGAGGATTATAAAGAGCTTATAGGATGAATAATTTCGAGGAAAAATTGTTCCGGGGCCGGGTATCGAACCCGGGACCTTTGGTTAAACGTACTAACGCTCTCCCACTGAGCTACCCGGGAACTCTACCCAACACCGATCCAATTTTTCCTTCTATATCCACAGACCTCAAAGTGGGCTGACAACTGTCAAGCAACCAACATTTGAGTGCACACTAACTCTGTGTGACTTTAAATTGTGGTTTTCTGTTACGTACAGTGACGTGCATTATACAAATTAAGTTTTCAGGAATAACTCCCTGTAAAGTTAATTTGAATAATTTCGAGGGAAAAATTGTTCCCACTTTGAAAAAATGGATCGGTGTCGGGTAGAGTTCCCGGGTAGCTCAGTGGGAGAGCGTTGGTACGTTTAACCAAAGGTCCCGGGTTCGATACCCGGCCCCGGAACAATTTTTCCCTCGAAATTATTCAAATTAACTTTACACGGAGTTATTTCTGAAAACTTAATTTCTAGCTTATAGGATGACAAGAATAACATTTTTTACTTGGTTATTTAACGACACTGTATCAACTACTAGGTTATTTGGCGCCAATGGGAGTGATGATAGCGAGATGGTATTTGGCGAGATGAGGTCGAGGATTCTCCATAGATTACATTCGCCTAACGGTTGGATAAAACCTCGGAAAAACTCAACCAGGTAATCAGTCCAAGCGAAGCGGGGATCGAACCCGCGCCCGAGCGTAACTCTGGATCGGCAGGCAAGCGCCTCAGTCGACTGAGGTACGACCGTGGCTGCCAAGGAGAACAAGAGGGATACAAAAAGAACAAAGAGAGAGCAAGGTGAATACAATGAGCGGCCTACGACTACAAAGGGAATAAAAAAAAAAAAAACAAAAAGGGAACTAAAAAGAGAACAAGAGGAATACAGAGGGAATAAGGATTATGTAAGGAGAACAAAGGGAGTACAACGAGAACCAGGGGAATAAAGGGAGAAATAGGAAAGACAAGAACAAAAGGATATTAAAGAGATTAATGGTTGATAAGGAGAAAATCGGGAATACAACGAGAACCAGGAGAAAGGAAAATACAATGAGAACAAGGGGAATCCAAAGAGAAGAAGGGTAATACTGGGTGTTCAGTTAAAAGTGTGTCATGGCTCGCTGTATGCCGTCACGTGGCTAGTCGATGAGCCTAGAGAATTCAATCTTCCTACACTTCCGCAGAGGTGTATTACTTATCTGCCAGAGAAGTTGCCTAGCAAGTACGGCGTTCATTCAGAAGAGTACTTACCGATACGTACGGTAACGCCGGTAGTGGCAGGAATGTGAACTGTTTCGAAACATGTACTGAGGTGAGTTTTTTGTTACTATCGGGATATGGGGAGAGGGTTAAGACGATTACTTACGTACTTGTTGACATTAATTTCGACAGTCAACATGGACACGGAGCATTTGATTTGTATTGTGGAATGTTGCCGTACGCAACCGATGATAACAAATACCCTGCGTACGACTTGGCCGCGCAAAACACAGTTCGAAAGAGGTTATAGTCGCACACAGACCGTACAGACCGCCATCTGTTGCTACGACGTTCAAGTTATACCGTACACGTTCTCAAGTTCAGATTGAACGCCTTGATTTATAGGCAACTTCTCTGACAAAAAAGCTGAAACTCGCTTCAAATCGCTGACTCATCAACAATGACGTCATGACACACTTCGAAATGAACACCCAGTAGAAGGTTAACAAGGTGAATATAACCAGAAAAAATGGAATACAAGGAAATTGAGGGGAACTCAAGAGATAATGGGAAAACAAGGAGAACAGGGGAGCGAGGGAAATACAAGGAGAAAAAGGGGCATACAAGAAGAAGAAATATAAGAAGAACAGGGGTAATATACAGATAACATGGGCAATATAGAAAGAAGGGCACTACATGAAAAACAAAGTCTAGACAAAAGAAAAGAAGAGGGTTTCAGCACATTATTTTCCGTGTGTGGTTTGGGAGGATATCGAACTTTCATCCAAAAGTCCACACGTGTGGAGTAACGGCTAGCGCGCCTGACCGCGAAACCAGGTGGCCCAGGTTCGATTCCCGGTCGGGACAAGTTATCTGGTTGAGGTTTTTTCCGGGGTTTTCCCTCAACGCAATATGAGCAGATGCTGGGTAACTTTCGGTGCTGGATCCCAGGCTCATTTCACCGGAATTATCATCTTCATCTCATTGAGACGCTAAATAACCTAAGATGTTGATAAACCGTCGTAAAATAACCTACTGAAATAAAAAAAAAATAAAGTCACCCGAAATTATATAGGAAGTATGAACCCTTTCAAAACTTCTAAAAGTTTTCCAAAAATTAATAATTAATTAAAATAAACGATATATCGAGATTCAAAATAGATGAGATGACACTTCGTATATTTTGCTATGAAGCGAAAATAATATAATTATATTAGTTTTAGAGCACATTTTCGACATCGTCATTCGAAATAAAGTGGAGCAGAGCAATGCATTTACTGACCGCACTACTTTATTCAGCAACCCGTCCAGAAACTCTCGCGCAAGTTAACCAACCGACTCTGATTCCAAGTTTCCTATACCACACACAGTTGGTCACCACACTTCAGTTGACTCTCTTTCCAAGTTTACCAACTACTACTAGCCAAATATACTGACGATGAATCCAAGGAGAGAGATCGAAGGAAGGGAGTAGGCCTACTAAAGAGGAAAGAAGATAATAAAAGCAAAGAAGAGGGAATGGAAAAGGAAGAAATTATGAAGTAATAGAAAAAGAAAAGAGGAAAAGTAACAGGGTAGTTGGGAAAATAACTAAGATTGAATGTAACGGGCAGACAGAAATTAGGGTAATGAATGAGGATAAATAAATCAAATTTGCTTTAATATCTGAAAGTTACTTGACAGAGATTGCCTGCTGTTGCGTATGCTTTCCTTTATCTCAAAGAAAATTGAATTTTCTCCAGAACTATAATAGATAGCAAAATGAAATTTTTATCAGTAATAAAACAGACCATGCTGAGAGGATTGATAACAACAATAAATAATTCGGATTATTATTTTTCAGTTGACAATAATTAAACACAGGAGTGAAAATTATTTTTTTTCGTCTAGTATTACCGGTTGTTCTTTATGGTTGTTAACTTGGACTCTCACTTTGAGAAAGGAAGATAGATTAATAATAATAATAATAATAATAATAATAATAATAATAATAATAATAATAATAATAATAATGTTTTATTTTAGCTGGCAGACTTAAGACCATAAGGTCTTCTCTTCCACTCAACCAGCCTTAATCAATACAATACATATTTAAATTACAAATATTTACACTACACTTAAAAGGTTCTCCAGCAATATTCTTCAATTTTAATGACTAGTAGATTACATATGTATTTATTTAAATTTAAATAAACCTATAAGGTAAAGTAGTAATTTAATTTATGAGCTAATTTAATTCAATCAATTATAATTAATTTAATATTTGAGATAGCTAGCAAAATGATGAAAATTAATTTAATATAAGCTTACTAGGACTATGTTAAAGGGAGAATATATATATATATATATATATATATATATATATAAATCTAAAATATATTTTTATAATGAAAATATTAATGTAATTGCTATTAGAGGTTTTGTAAATCTATTTAGAGAAATTAATGATAATAATAAGAATGGACAGATGTTAGTTTCATTATGAGTAACAAATATTAATCAGCAATTAATCTGTTAAGTAAGAATTTATGTAATTTTTACCTGAATGAAGTTATTGTCCAACAACCCCTTACATCACTCGGAAGCGAGTTCCAATTTCTAGCAACTGAAACTGTATAAGATGAAGAATATAAAGATGTCCTGTGGTAGGGTATAGTGAGTAAATTTTTATGATGAGATCTTATACTTCGCTGATGATATGCGGATAAATTTTGAAAACGAGAAGCCAAATAGATTGGGGTAGCGGTGCGCAGAATTTGAAATAAGATAACAAGAGAATGCAGGGCTCGTCGATCACTTAGCCTTAGCCAAGACAGAGGTTAAGGATATTTGAGAATAAGGTGCTTAGGAAAATATATGGGGCTAAGAGGGATGAAGTTGCAGGAAAAATGGAGAAACTTACACAACGCAGAACTGCACGCATTGTATTCTTCACCTAACATAATTAGGAACATTATATCCAGACGTTTGAGATGGTCAGGGCATGTAGCACATATGGGCGAATTCAAAAATGCATATAGAGTGTTACTTAGGAGGCCGGAGGGAAAAAGATCTTTGGGGAGGCCGAGACGTAGATGGGAAGATAATATTAAAATGGATTTGAAGGAGGTGTGATATGATGGTAGACACTGGATTAATCTTGCTCGGGATAGGGACCAATGGCGGGCTTATGTGAGGGCGGCAATGAACCTCCGGGTTCCTTAAAAGCCAGTAAGTAAGTAAGTACCATTTCCTCAGAAAGGACGTAATGAAATAGTATATTACGTACAAGGTTGGGAAGTGCTTTTTGCAGAATCGAGGAAAGGTTTCAAAAAGGAGCAGAGCGAGTTTTTCAGTTTCCGAGATTTGTAATGCATTTCACAAACGTGTATTCTTCACGATCATATTTTAAGAATTACAAATTAAATATATTATTGAAAATTTGGAGCAATGTTATTCCAAAGCCTTCGTAAAAGTACAGTGTAATGGTAACTATATAACAATAAGTGCACTTTAATGAGTCTTTTTCAATATAGTTTTATGTTACGAAGAATTATTTCCCTAGCAACAAGTTTCTGTGTCCAATTTTCAAGGCCTAACAACAATAGCTGTAGTAAGTACAACAAAAAACATGATAGTGCAAAAATATTTATACACAATGTATATTAGTAGCTTGACATTTTGAGGCATTTTTTTCCTGACATGAAGTTTTCATTATTATTATTTTTCAATTTATTAATTGATATAATCAAACGTATGACACTAATTGAAGATCTACGTCGAAAAAGAGTGTAACATTCAATTTATGAAATGTGTGACTTCGGTAGAAAAAGTAATTTTTAAGTACTCATTTATAAAAGTACATAAATACATCCAATAATTAATAAACATGTATCCTTGATTAATCAAATGGTTCTGCTACAAAATATAGTCCTAACGAAATATGTCTCTGAAATTATTTTCTTTTATCCTGAAACGTGTATTATAGATTTGTTGGTACACCCTTATTTGGGGGTGGGGGGTCTTCAATTGAAGAGTTCAGAGCCATAGTGGGCCAAGCGCTATTGATTAAAAATGGAGAAAGCAAGGATTAAAATTAAGTGAATACCATAATTTAATGAAGATTGACATATCATTTAGTTTTAATGTGTATACTTTATATTATTTGCTATTTGTTTTCATTGAATTATGGTAATAACTTCATTTTAACCCTTGTTTTCTACGGTTTTAGTAAATGGCGCTTGGCCCACTATGGTTATGAACTCTTCAATTATGAATAAGTATATAATAAATTTTCAATCTTAAGACATATCAACTTGCAAATGTTTATTTGCTATTTAATAAGATATATGAACCTTTTTGCCGTTTGGGGCATCTTCAGATATAACAAAATCATATAATCTGGACCTATAAGAATAATTATGCAAATAACAAAGAATAAAGAACAATGTATGTATGCAATACATGAGATTCATGAGCTTTATGTAAAATGTGACATAATACAGGATAATTATTGATATAATCTTTAGATTTTGAATTTGAATTGGACGGATTTTTTATACATATAGCTCATGTTACAAATAAAATATACAATTATGATTAAAATTTGTCAATAATGTTAAAATTTTTAAAATATATAATGATGATTGATAAAATAGATATTTTAAGAGTAATCATTAGTTGAGGATTGCCGTAGGATATACGATAATTTTCGTAGCTGATGTTCGTGTGTTATGTATGTGTTTCATCGGAAAATTGAGATGGAGAAATGATAATAAGTGCAAAATATATGCGAGTTATTATATAGAAACACAGATAATAATTATTATAAGACTACTTACTGAAAAACCTTCGCTGATGAACTAAATGTTAATTATGTTGGAGATTGCTGTTTTAATTTATTATCTGACTTGGTGACATCTTATTGATTATAAATGACTGTTACGTGTAATCAGATTTGTTGAGATATTTGAAATGAATGCTCGTTGGTTATGGATGTCGTGGAGTATACGATGATTTCGTATAGGTCCAGATTATATTATTTTGTTATATCTGAAGATGCCCCAAACTGCGAAAACGTTCATATATCTTATTAAATAGCAAATAAACATTTGCAAGTTGATATGTCTTAAGATTGAAAATTTATTATATACTTATTTAATAATTCACCAGGCATATTGAAATATAAAAATGAATTGTAAAAAAAAAAAAATTCTTCAATTATCGTTTCTTTAGACTCTTGTTATCATGGGAAAGCTCACGTTAAGGCAACTTGCTATAATTTATTTATAAAAGATTAATTCCAAATGGAAGAAAAATTGCAAGTAAAAGTGCAATTTATGACGCCGAGTAGCTCATATGTGGAAATTATCAACGTTTGTAGCAATAGGGAGTATGTAGCTAAATTTCAGAAAGACGACCTTGAGTTGGATGTTAGTTCGCAATGATAATTTTTATATATATGAGGGCTTATAATCAGGTAGCGGATTTTCGGTCCCGATACGGACATCAGTTGCAGGGAAGTCACGGAATTCATTACTATGCTCTGTCCATGAGCCAAGGACGTGACGTCTTTTCGCTGTGTAGGGACCGAAAATCCGCTGTCTGCTTATAACTGTCAAACTGGAAATTTCTGTAAGTGGGTTCCTACACAGAAATTTCTTAACATTTATTATCGCTACCACTTCTAAAGTTTTGTAACAAACGCATTGAAACATCCTGTATATAGAGTTTGAATAAAGTCCGCAAAAAGAAAAGGAACAATGTACACAGAAGTACATCCAAATGCTGTTGAACAATATCTGTGTAAGGGATGCCAGAAATTCTTATGTTTGTAAAATGAATAAAATATATCCTAGAATATCATAGACTAATATATGTTCTGTTTTTCGTATAACATGATAGTTATATTGAACAACTATGTATGTTTGGTCATTAAGTACATTCCACGCCTCGATTTCTAATATTTTTTCCAGTAAATACAAACAGCTCAGAAAGGCATTAAAATTTATTTTTGAAATAGAGAGAAACAGACCTATATTTATAATTATATATCGCATTTTTTGGTAGAGGTCTTTACACAAACGCTTTTAAAGTATACGTTTGTTTCAAACAACACGATAAATAAAGCAATTTCCTCTTCACTTTTATGTGTGTAACAAACGATTTCTCAGAAAACTCCACGTGTTGGTGTGTCGTAAAATTGTGTTGAAATTAATTCTCCTGTGGCACGTAACAACTCGCTTGAAGTAAAATAAAATTGCATAAAAAGAAATAAAGACAGGCCTTAAAGAAAACAACTGTTGGAGTAGAAAAACTTGGTGTATTTAGAAGAATACAGAACAGAAAATCCCATCGAAATCCATTAATGAGCAAATTACGAAGAAATGTACTTTAAGTAAACATAGGGTATTGTTTTCATTGAAACAACTACCTTTATTCGTGATAAAATTAACTAGTGTAATAAAAATACAGAGATTATTAACGCTAGACATTAAACTAGAAAAATAATGTCACATTATTTGTAAAAAAAAGAAAGTCTGATAACAATAAACATTCTTTGTTCACTTATTTCTCAAGGAATAATTGTACGCTGGACATCGACCAGAAACTTCAGTGATATATATATGACAATTGGAAGTTTATTGCATTCTTGCCATACAAGTACGTAAAATTAGGGTAGAGCTACAAAATCCTAACTGATTGGGACTGGAGCTAGTTGAAGTTATCGAAATTTTGGATTAAGCGCATTTCATTCGTTGTCTCTTCTGTTTCGAGTTCTCCACACTTCTACTCCAAATTATCTTCGTTCCCGGTTTAACTACTTATCCTCCAATCACAATTTAAACACCACATCACAGGAGAGCCAAATCCTAGCAATTCCTGCCCATAGAACATCCCACTATTCATCCTCTTTTACTGTCTCAGTCCTCCGTGAATGGAATTCTCTACCTCAGAAGAATAGGGGTTGCCAGACAATAACTACTTTCAAGAAAAGGCTAAACGATTTCTTACGGACGCAGTCAAATTAAAGTTATAATTGTGATCGAGTTTAATAATTTAATTTAATTTAGGTATGACTATCATTACTATTATTATTATTATTATTATTATTATTATTATTACATAATTATTTTATTGGTGTTGTGAAGATAAAAAAGTTGTCATTGTATTATATTAATTATGTCTTATATTGTATTGTATTGTAGTATTGTATTGCTTTGTACTGTATTGTATTAATTATGTTATATTCATAGCAATGTAGTAATTTCCTATCATACTGGTTGAGTGGAAGAGAAGGCTGAATTGCCTTAACTCTGCCAGTTAAAATAAACCATTATTATTATTATTATTATTATTATTATTATTATTATTATTATTATTATTATTATTATTATGTAAGATCTGGTTTGATTTTACTTATGCATGACATATCCAAACTTGTTATTTAATATCTTTTATTATTTGTTAGATATTGCCATTTTTTTTTCTGCATTTGGTGTATGGTTAATGTTGACCATTATATTGATTGTATTTCATCTCACTGCTATTTTCTGTCATTCATTCTCATAATCACTTGTTCTGTTTTATTTTTATTTTGTGCTAAACTGTAATTGGCTTTGTGCTGTTGTTTTGCACATCAATATTCGAAATAAAAATAAATAAAATAAAATTATTATTATTATTATTATTATTATTATTATTATTATTATTAGTAGTAGTAGTAGTAGTAGTAGTAGTAGTAGTAGTAGTAGTATTATAAGATATCTGATACCAGCTGCCATACAAGAATGGGACAATCATTCTAAAAAGGAATTGGATAACTTGGTTTCTAGCATGCCGCGTCATGTCCAGGAATGTCAACAAGTTCATGGAGACCACACACATTATTGAATTGACTCAAGATGCGTTTTTGTTTTGTCAAATGAATGATATTTAGATTTTCTTTTACAAATTAAGATATATATTTTTTTCTTTATGTGTGTAAGAAGTTCACAATTTTATTTTGTTTTTTTTTTTTCTTTAAGCAATTGACGTGTAATAGAAATGCATAGAAATTTGTTGCACATCTGATTCAGAGTAAAAAATTCTGTAATATGCAAAACCTTTTTGACCAATGTAACTGTAACACAGGTAACTCTCTTAATGCAATGTTTAAGACTAAATTACGATAATCTTTGTTGTAAAAGTTTAACTTAAAACACCGGTATAACTGTAACACAGGTACTGCTTTGAATGAAACGTTTAAGAATATTACAATAATCTTTGATGTAAAATTTACTACCGGTACTATTATAAAACAGAAACTTGTAGTACAACAGCCATCGTAGAGTCCGTGGAGCTATCGGCTGTCTTCTTCGGAACAAGGGTTGGGAAGTTCATGAAGAGGTCCACTGTATTTCTGAAGGCGACTCTCACAGAAGAGCGGATATAATAGCAAACAGGCAACAACAAAAGGCTACTATCATAGATCCAACTACAGGGACATCATTTTATTTTTACTAACATTTTTAATATTAACCTGGCTATATCTTTGGATTAAAAGTCTAGAAACGGAAACACCGCTTGCTCCCCCTTCCAAGACTAGAGTTCGATGATAATGCCATAAAATGTAAATCACTTTACTAGGTATAGGAGGGAAGAAAAATAGATCATCCATTTATGTAAAGTAGGAAATATCGCAATTATGAGTTTGATAATTTGCATTAGGTTTTGTTTAATCAAAATACAGTAGTATATTAACACTTAGTGTTTTTACTCACGAATTGAACTATCCATTCGGACGTATTAATTACGCAGTGTATATTGTACTGTTACAGCACATTAGCGTACAATATAGAGAATGAAGTTAAATTCAAAAATAATCATAATACGGTTATTTAAACACATTTATGAAAATGGTGGCCGTTCATTTCGATACAGGCTTCAGTTCTTATCGCACTATAGACTATTGTACCTAATTCCAATTACCAGTTTCGCCCTTCGTACGAGTAACTCATGTTGAAATAATTCTATACGTACTCTATAAAAGAGTACCTTACGTACTGTAAATTCAATCTTCACTTCTGTCCGATCGAAAAGATAAAATTACTCAGAAATGCTATCTACTGTCCGTTCAAGTGGTTTTGCCGCAGGGTCGTAGAAAGGGGGGGGGAATTCACGTGACAGTTAATTACTTAACGAGGTCCTTTTATTTAAGTTATTTTAAACAGTTATATAATATTACGTAGACGTCCAATTCCTAACAGAAATTAATGTTTTCAGAAAAGAGCTAAGACAGCCCAGCTACTAGACTTTACAGAGGGGCGAACAGAAGCAGGTGGGGGAAACCGGGATACGACGTAGGCAAACGGACGACAGTACCTGTGCGAAAATGTCATTCCATATTGAAAGCTCTTTCGTCAGTGGAAAACTCGAACATGTTTCTGGAACGTACTGTACTCGCTAACTCAGTACTGCTTACGCGCCCTCGGCTCTGTGTCGTGAACGGTTGGAAGTTTACTAGCAGAAGGGGTGGGAGTGAAGTACATTCAAAACCTCAGGTACAATAAAAATTGAAGTAAAAATAAAATGATGTCCCTGTATAAGCATAGAGAGAGATCTAAACCAAGCTCATCAGGTTGATCAGGAAAAGAGGGCCATTTATGAACCTTGTATTCTCTACCTTAGTGCCAAGTATAACATCCCTCTCTTCAATTGGTCAGTGACTGGTTTATTTTTTGGTGCTCTGAGTTCTTTACCAAAATTTACATATAATTTTTTAAAACAATTATCAATATCATCTTTTGAAATTCAAAAAATCATCTCGCAAATTCTTAAAGAATCCCTGCAGATTATACAGTTTCATTGATACCACTCAGAAGGCCTTAATTAAGGATATGCTAATTTTAAATAAAATCTTTTATTTATAAGTCTAATTTTATAGTTATCTTCTAAGATTTTATTTTATAAGTGATAATCAATGGTGCTTAATTATTACATTTTATTTTATAACAATATTCATATTTAATTAATTACAGTTATTTGCTATTAATTTCCAGATCCTCGTGGTCATCCTTAATTAAGGCCGAACGAATTATTCTCTCTCTCTCTTCCTCCCTCCCCTCTCTCTCTCTCCCCCTCCAACAACATTTTTATCGTGCTTGTCCTCAATTTTGTTGAATGTTGGCCTGCACTATCATTTCATACAAATCTCTGCTAAATTAGTCCGCTGACACTGAATTATTAGTTGAAGGTAGACTAATTTCTTTCTATTAATTTCAAATGCTTTATATGTTTATATGTTTTTCAAATTACAGTGCTGCTGTAAATACCATTTTATAAAATATTATGTCAGTCTTACATAAATTACACACAATTATATCGCCACTTACATACATACAGTATACTGTGTTCCGAATTTCTCTACTCACTTCTATACTTTCGCACTTGTTTTAGGCACCCTTATTTCAACTAGTAGTGCATAATATCATAAACATTGCTAAACTGAAGCATACTGTGTACTTGTTTAGGAGTAAGGAACCTGTTTAGAGTGACCTTGTAGTGCGGGTTACTTGTGTTTGTGAGCAGAGTGTCTACCTAAGGACACGCCAGCGAATAGGGATTATATAGAATGGACAATAAGCCAATTTTCTTGTTTTGTTTCTCTGTGCGCCGGCGTTTAGTTCCACTTTCAAGCGCTAGAGGTTAGTCTAATCAGCACATGCTAAGATAATATTTGAGAATAAGAGTTGAGACACAAGATCCAAACATCGCCTACTTTATTGCATAATCCAGTAACCCATTGCTTCAAATAAATTCAAGTTAACAGCTTCTGCTCATTTCTTAGTGATAAACTAGTTGTAATAATATTTTTTTATGTTTATATATTATAATAAATTATATTATAAAGTAATATAAAAAAGGTAAAGGTATTCCCGTAACATGCCATGAAGGCACTTGGGGGGGGGCATGGAGGTAGAGCCCCATGCTTTCCATGACCTCGGCACTAGAATGAGGTGGTATGGTCGGCACCACGCTCTGACCGCCTTTTACCCCCGGGAAAGACCCGGTACTCAATTTTATAGGAGGCTGAGTGAACCTCGGGGCCGTTCTGAAAGTTTGGCAACGAGAAAAAATCCTGTCACCACCTGGGATCGAACCCCGGACCTTTCAGTCCGTGTCCAGCTGCTCTACCAACTGAGCTACCCGGCCGCCCCATAAAGTAACATAATACATTATAAAATTAAATATCAAATTCGTTTAATATTTGTATATAATATGTAGGCTTACTTCTCATAGGAGTTTTGTTTTTCCATTTTCAGCGCTATCAAATCATTATATATTTTAATGGTTGATGGGGTCAACGTCTCAATTCTCATTATAAGGGAACTTTAGAGTCTAGACATTACAGATAATGACGGATTTATTATTTCATCGATCCAATTAATTTTATTTGAGTACATAATGTACCCGTTATATTCCGCTATGTCGACTGCTAACTGGTGTGACGTCAGCGCCAACTCTAGGGAAAAAGCAGAATCTCACGCTCAAGCTGGTTTGAAGGTCTTTGAAATCAATCCTGTTACATCAAAGGTGCAGTTTATGTCTTGGTGGAGATGGATTACATCAGGTACTACCATCTGGTGGTAGATAAAAGAAACGCACTGTCCGATATTACCCGATGTCCGATACTACCCAACTCTCCCCTAATTTCTTATACCCTGGACACGCGACGTAATGCATACCCTGACCTTACTTATATTCATTCCAATGTTGCTAAACTAATAAAACGGTTTCTAATTATAACAGCGTTCAACCTGGAATATCAAATTACAAAACGGAGAGAAAGGATCCTTAACATAGAACCAATCCCTTTGCAACAAAGACATAGGCAAGTTCACATCACATCTCCACTTTCAATATTGAATTTTTGCGTCAAGAAATATCATTTATTTGATGAAAAGTCATTTTCGATTTTTTGTGGATTTAGCCCCATTCTCTTTATATCGATTTAATTACTATAGTATTGAGTGACAAGATGAATGTAAACTGACTTATGGACCACCCTGTACTTTACTTTTTTTGTTGGAGGAAATAATATTTCTACGATTTTATTTATCTCTGACAAAATACAGGGTTCGCATAAGCTCTAAATTAGTAACATTTTCTCTTTTTGTCATGAATAAATTTGAGTTTACAAAAACTATAACTTAATGGGATAAAAAATAATATATGCGAGACTTAATGCAGTATCCAATGTAATGCTATTATATTAGGCAAATTCTACTCTGTAGGCTTCACAATACCATCACAAATCTTTCAGATATGGACTGCATTGTTCAAACCATTAATGTTTTGCTATAATTCTATAGAGCGTAACAAGAACGGGGTTTCATTGCTATGTTTTTACTAATTTCGAATATAACGCACTGTTATTTTCTCTTCAACTAGAGATAGCAAGAACTATGCCCCCTTCAATAATGACAGCTTGCAGAGACGACACACTGTTTGAACTAAATGTTATACAAATAATATATGAACGTTATCTCAGACAAGACAAATATTTTTGTTCCTCTTCTATTTTACGTAATTCTGAATTTAGATTACGACCGCAATCTGTTGTTTCTATTCTCTTTTACCCATCCCCTCAAGCTATTCTAATATGAGCCATATTCCGAGTTTAAACCGAACCTTGTCTGTGACCTTTTAATATACAAGCGACTTTTGGCTTCAACTCCCTATTGTAAACATTGTGTGCGTCATACCTATTCGACACAACTTTTAGATCTCCCACAAGACTGTACCGTTATAGGGTAAGGTTGCGTATATCGCACCACTTTAGCATTTGTAATTTTTATTGAACAATACAATTTTTATTTTCTACATTCCCAGAACATTTACCTTTCATGTAAAAAAGAATCCTTGAATTTGATTTAATAATTTTGAAGTAGAATGACATTTTCGAAACACTTGTCAGTGGTGCCATTTAGGCAACTAGTTTCCGAAATGGCACCTGCGGTTTCTTAAATCGCACCTCTTTAACTGCAGGGAACAGGATGAAGGAAAGCTTTTAATATTGAACATATTGAACAGTATTTAATATGAATAATGTAATAAATGCAAATTACAAGTTTATTGAAATTAATGAAAGAGAGTAACGCATCTTCAAATGAAGTTGAAAAAATAGGACATAAATTACCTAACATTTAAACTTCCTGAATGCGTTTTTTTTTATTGTTACACATTTGCCATGTGCTTCACCAGGCAGTTCAAACTGTAAACTGCGTCACCTTTTCTCCACAATTATCTCGAAGCCACCTAAAAACTGCTTCATGACTTAGTTGTCTGAAATGATTTGAAGATAGAAACATCTAAAGGCTGGGCCTCTGAGTATTATGACGAGAAAGCTGAAATAGGAGCACATCATTTTCCCGAGATAATCTAGCTTCTAAATTTCTGGAATGGTTCGTATAGGTGGACATACAGAAGCAGCACTTTTTTCTATGGCAGGTTTGAGTGGAAATAAAATGTTTGAGCTATTCGACAAATAGTTCACTGCTGATGTAACCTGAATCAGAGCAAACAAATAACGATCCTGGAAGAACACCAGTTGATAATATAGGATGCACTGTTTGACGTTTAAAAATTTTCATAGGTGGCACAAAATATCTGGTGCGCTTGTACAACACACACTTGTTGTATTAACGCCCTTTTCACCACTTGATATTGCACCCACCTGATGCATTCCTCATTCAGTTAAAATGTTTGGGCCTTCTTTCGTACGGCTAGAATTGCTACAGTTGCTCATATCGCACCGGTGCGGATTAGGCAACTACAAAGTGGTGCGAATTAAGAAACTACGTCATAAGTTATTATTTCCTTCATTCTAGCCTATAATCACCACATGTTCGAAAATCGTACAAAGTTAAATGTTCTTTAATATTTCTTTTAACCAATAACATCTTAAGATTATGAATTCCTTTGCATACAAATCCGTTATTTAGTTACAAAATGTTAGCTAAATATACATCCACCTGAGCGATTATATTAAATACTCTATCACCAAGTTGCTAGCACAAAGAAGTGGCAGAAATCAAGTAACATGGTGGAAGTTCATATGGTAGATTGTAACAATACCACTGGATGCCACACTACTACAGTGACTTGTTTTAAACTAGCAGTGGTGCCATTTAGGAAGCGGTGCGATTTATGCTACTCTACCCTACATTTATCGACGTATGTACGAATTATATGTAATACCCGTCTCTATGATCACATCTCATTGTCTTTCAATGAATTGTTTTGGCTGCGACAGGCTGACAGACGCAGGTTGTATTCCCTTTCTTTTCCCTATCAGATTTTGCATACATCAACGCTTGAGTACTCTGCATCACGATTTCATAATCTATCCACAAAACACTAGTGTCAGTCTCTCTCCACAGAACTTCCGCGTATCCTTCATCTTTTACAATAGACACTACCTGTTCTTGGAATTCATTGTCTATAAATGTTAGAGGCTGCCCGAGCTTACACTCTTACATTCTTATGTTCTAGCTCTACTCTGAATGAATTAAATGCTCTAACCAATGATATTCTATCACAGATGGCTTTATGGTTTGAATCTAATGGTCTTTTGCTTAATCAAGAAAAGACTATCAACATAACTTTTACCCTAAATCATGTAATAAAAAGGACAACATACAAAACTACACCAAATTTCTAGGACTTTTTATAGACTCCAGTTTAACATGGGAAATACATATCGAATATATATTCACAAAATTATCAAGAGTTATACAGGGACATCATTTTATTTTTACTTGCATTTTTATTGTACCTGCATTTCTGAATGTACTTCACTCTCACCCCTTCACTAATGTTCTTGCTCCCGTCAGACACACAAACTTACGGCCGCTGTTGCGTTCAAAGTCTTCAAGCAGTGAAGTAAACACTGCAGTTTATAGTGTGTTTCAGAAATATGGTTGCGTTTTCTATAGAAGAAAGAACCTATATTAATAATATCGTACTAACAAATTATATTGAAGAAACGATAAATTAAATTTCAGACAATATGCTTCAAAATGTTTTTATTAATATGTGTAAAGAATTGAAGCCTGCATTGTAATGAACGGCAACCATTTTCAGCAACTTGTTTAAAAATTCAGATTAGCTTATTTTTAATTGAGGTGGCTAGAAGCAAAGGAATGCTAGTGACATTTGTAATAACATGAGTTAAGTGCATCCAGTGTAAGCTAAAGTATCTAAAATTTTAGTGGCAAAGGGATATTATAATCGCATCACACATTAAAATTTAAATAAAACTTTCACCGGTTTTACGAAAGCTTAAATATGTAAACCCCATTTTCTCAAAAGTAACAAGTGCACTTACAGCCCTTTACTTATGAGCCCCTCAATTCAAATGCACTCTCTATATTGTATGTTAACATCAATAATTAATATGCTAAATAAATTGACATTACATAACGAACATAGCCGCCTGAAAAGTTGAGTTTTTGAAAAAAAAAAAAAAATGTTACTACTCTACTGTATTTTGATGAATTCCGTAAAAGTGATGATCAAACTGAAAATCGTGATATCGTATTTCCCTACAACATAAATGGATACACTACTTTTCTCTCCTCCTATACCTAGTAAAATGATTTGTTTACATATTGCACTAGTAACACCAAACTCCTGTAATGGAAGGAGGCAACAGTGTTTCCGAGTATAGCCAGGTTAATGTTAAAAATGTTGGTAAAAATAAAGTGATGTCCCTGTATATTTATTAAAGAAATTAGTGACTTGCGTTTCTCAAAATTATTTAAGATGTGCCTTCTTTTCGTTCTTTCAGTCGATAATTAGGTATGCCGTAATTTTTTGGGGAAATGGTAGCAAAATTCGGAGCGTCTTGATTTTGCAAAAGAAAGCCATTAGAATTCTATGTCAATCAAACTATCTTGAACATTGTCGACCTCTTTCCAAACAATCACAGATATTAACTGTCATAAATTTATATATATATACGACCTAGTCCTTTACACTAGACAAAATATAGACAACTTTACTCATTAATAGCCAATATACATGATCATGAAATTAGAAATAGCGAACAAATTAATATTCCATGCTGTAGATTACATAAAACTAGCACAAATTTTTCTGTCATGGGGATGAAATTATATAATAAGCTTCCCAGTCAATATTATAAGTTACCAACCAATAGTTTCAAAGCTAGATTTTATAATTGGCTTTTAATTAATCCTTTCTACTCTGTAGATGAGTTTCTTAACATAAATTCATACGAAATTGTTTTTTAATAAATAAAGTTATTTAAATTTTGTTACAAATATTACATTAAGAGTGAAGTGTTTTCATTAATTTTAGAGTTTCAAAATGTTTTGTGTTTTCATTCTAATCACTGTTTTCAATTATATGTGTATTTTCAAATGTATGTTTTTTGTGACGAAGCCTATCACTGTATGTTTAATGGCTTAATAAATTGAATTGAATTGAATTAAACGCTTTCAAGTGAAGCATCATCTTTTAGAATGCACGGTGTCCGAGGGTATATATTAAAATCCACAATTGTAACTAGTGTATAAAGCAAGTTTAAGTTTTTTTATTTAAATTTAAATATAAAGAATAAAGAAATATAATTACGAAACAAACAAAGAGAAATACAAATAAAATAATACAAGCAATATAAAAAGAAGATACAGTATTATTAACAAAATTTGAGACAGAATGATCAGCGCTCGTGCTCGGTCGCAGTTCAGATATAATATTAAATAATAATAATAATAATAATAATAATAATAATAATAATAATAATATAAATAAATAAGTAAAACAGGAACTAAAATATAATTACAGCGGCAATGGAATTATATAATATAATATTAACACTAGAGAAGAATAATATCGCACGTGAAAAGTAGGACTAATATATATTTCAGAATTACAGAATACAAATATAATATAGGTTGATTAATTCATACACATAGGCTATAAATTTATTTAATCAAATTGAAGATATTAACACGTTTCTAATTTTCTTGTTATATGTTAGTGGGTTACATGTTAGAAGTTCTGGTGTAATTTAGTTAAAGCATTGTACAACCGAGGGCCAAAATTAATGCTATGCTTTAGACCAGCAGATGTGAGACATTTAGGTTCTACTAATGTTGAATTAATATTTCGTCTTGTGTCATAATTGTGTGTCTGTAATACAAACTTATTACGATTTTTATGATAAAATTTTAACAGCGTATACTTATAAATTTGTTCAATATTAAATACATTAAACTCAGAATAAATTAATTTAGTTGGATAATCGAAACGTTTCTTCAAACAAATTTTAATTATTCGTTTTTGTAGTAAATTTAACGGACTAAGATTAATTTTTGTACTTCCACCCCAAACAATTATACCATATTGAATGATAGACTGAATAATGGCCAAATAAACATTTCGTAGAACTCTAATAGGTAAGTAGCACTGAAGATTAACGAATTTATAAATTGTTTTACGAAGCCTCTTACAAAGATAAGTAATGTGATGAGGCCATTTTAAATTCTGATCAATAATGATACCGAGATATTTGACATGCGTGGCTTCTTTCAAAGGTGGACATTTACAACTTTTGGGATCTAAACAATTTTCACTCTGTAGTAAGTAGTAAATTTCGATAATCCTATGGCTTATGCATATTTTCCTGTTTCGCTTTTGTCTTAGGTATAGGTACCTACAACATTCTTTGGTATTAACATTGTATTATCATGTATTTCCTTTCTTTCCTCAGGTTGAATGGAAGAGAAGGACTCATGGCCTTAACTTTGCCATAAAAAATAAACTATAGGAGAAAGTATCTATCAATGGACCAGCTAACGATTTCCTATTTTATCTAACAAAGGCAATGACATAAATTCCGTTCATAGGCTTGAACAACTAGACCTACATTACTAATAAGCAGGGAAAGGGATTTGGAGTATTATAAAGAATGGTGAAACGTAGTATAGATATTCGTAGCTCAGTGACTGTCAAGCGAGCTGCGTCACAGAGCATGGACGAGTACAGTTCACTTCAAACAAACTTACACGCAACGTGCTGTAAACGTATTTCAGAATAAACTTATGGAATAGTTTAATGACATATAGTGGCCTACATACAAAATCTGCATTTCACTTTGAACTACGTGTTTTTCTTGGCAACGCACAAGACACCAATAAACAACATTACAAATATACATAATTAAATATCAATCTCTGCGTCCTCGTGTGTCAGTGGAAATATTGATGGCTGATAGTTGTCTTCTGTATGGAACTCGCTCTGAATATGTGTGTTTTTCTGTGAGGAGCGTGTTAAATTAAAACCTTTATTTACAATATCATGAAATATGATAATATGTACACAACGTACACTACAGTATTTAGAATATATATATTGTAATATACTACAATATTTACAACATAGCCTAATAGAGTATTATTAAATGTTGAACAAAATGTAGAACCAAACGAAATGGCATTTTCAATTAAAGCTATGTTTTGTTGTTGAAACAATTATTCCTACTGTGCCTTGTTATAATAAATTGTAAATATCATTTCAACTTTTCAAAACACAACTTTGCTCCGGTGCAAGGAAGGAAATTTTTTAACATGGAAAAACTCCGCTCTACATCTGCAGAGACAATTGGAGAGTACTTGAAACAAAATACGTTAATTAAATTCACATGTTGAATGACGTCATTGGGACACGTGTTTGTTAGTGCATCTGAAATCCGACTAAGAATACTGTACCTATCATTTTTAATCAAAACTCTGTTCATTTTTTCACCAACACGTTTTCCTACTTCACCTTTTACTGCACTCAGTTTATTTACAATAGTCCTCATAATATTTATTTGCTCAACTAGTTCTATCCCTGACTTTACTAATCGAATAATGGCATCCCGTAAATATAAAAAATTTGACAATATCCATGACTTCTTTTTTTGATTATTCTATCATTTAGCAGTTCCTGGCGTATTTGAATCGCAGCCGCGTCATCAAGATCGAAAGACTGGACCACTTTCTTCACAGATTGGAGGTGATGTGCGTAATAATTGCAAGCTTCTAACCATAACCCCCATCTCTTAAGAACTGGACATGGGGGAAGTGATAATTTAGGGAATTGTTTCCTGAATATTGATACTCTATCTGAGTTTTTACAAATATAGTCTTTCAATTTTGTATTGTTAGTTGGTTTCACTTTCGGCATTGTACTTGCACTTCACTACTCTGAACTGGAAACCTGCATGTTGACGTTCTTATGCGACAACTGTCCCGTTCACCTGTTGTTGACGTGCAGGGATCTGCGAGTATGTCATGGAGGGGAGGACTTGGTATAAAGGGTTGTAAACAAATGGCTGTGTAGATGCCAATACTAGCTTTTACTGCTCCAAATTCTGTTCCCTACTAATAAGGAATGATAAAATGAAGTTTCAGGGCTACATCCTATTTATATTTGTTTAAAGATTAGCTCATTTAAAATTCTGCTATTGGGTTTATGAATTGACCACCATGTTCCCATGAATGGACCAAAAGAAATTAAAAAAAAATATCTCAAAATAATGTCAACAAAGGACAAATCATAACAATGAAGAAATATACATTCGATTAATGGATGTTGAAGTTACTTTTAATCCAATAATTGTAATAATATTTTGAAAATGCAAATCTTAAAAAACACAGTCCTTGTCATTTCAATGCTTTAAAGTTGTAGGCTATTTCTAAATTAGCTAATACAGTAGTTCTAAATGTTAGCATACAACTTTAACTTTCATGATAGCAACATAATGATGTGATTGTACAAGCGAAATAAAATTATTTTCTGGAGTATGAGATTATTTTTACACTGCATGCTACACAAAGTATTTCTTTTGACTCCGCCTAACAATTGCACAAGGTTCATGTACCCATTTCCTGCAAAATTAAGGATTGTGTTAGTCGTTCGTTTAGGATTTAAAAAAAAAAAAGAATAACTTACTTGGAATCATAGACTGGGATCAGTTCTGAACAAACCAAGAATGAATCGTTGCAAACGTCTTGTAATATTTGATTGAATCGCTGAAAAAGAATCGTATTACCTAGCTCTAGTTTGAAACCCTTATAATATAATGATCTTCCCATTTTTCGATATTATTAATAGTCGGCATAACTGTCGATAGTATTGGAAACAATTTGACTATCGATAGTATCATCTTTTAAATTACAATGAACAACAAGAATTTTGCTCCGACTTAAAACACTGTGTCCCTTATGGTTTGGAGTGCGCTGAATCCGAAAATGCATCTCTTTTCTTCGTATCACGTAAAGTTTTTAAGATATACTATGATTTCACTTTCCGATAAGCGCTCCCCCAGGAAACATCTGGCGCGGGTTGGGGTATAAACCAAAACAAAAGCTAATGCATTTAATGAGTTTATTACTTATTTCAGATTTCTTATGGTTGTTGTCATGTTCTTTTGTACTTCTAATAAATAAACAGATATTGGTCCCTTCTATTAAGTAAATTTCATAATAGTTCAAAGTGAGGTCTACGCAATGAACAAACAAGGTGTGGTTTTCAGTATTTAAAGGAATCGCTTATCAGTTTGAGTGAAGGCAAATTAAAAGAGGGCATTTTCATCGGTCCACAAAATCACAAAGTCATGGCTGACTCTTTGTTTGAGGAAAAACTTTCCGTTACAAAAAGAATGGCATGGCGTGCTTTCAAAGACGTTTGCTCAAATTTCCTTGGAAATTTTAGGGCAGAGAACTACATAGAACTTATTGTGGAAACCATGTTAAGTACATATGACAAAATGGAGTGTAATATGTCTCTCAAAATACACTTTTTACATTCTCATTTGGATTTTTTCCCTTTTAAACTTGAAATCGTGCGCGATGAGCATGGGGAAAGATTTCATCAAGAAATATCAGAAATGTTAAGGAGATATAAAGAAAGATCATCATCCATCATGCTTGCAGACTATTGTTGGTTCCTTGTAAAATACAGTCCCAGGTCTAGTTATAAACAGAAGTCATCCAGAAAATTATTTTCAATGTAAGTTTAAATTCCAGGATTTTTCTCATTATACGCATGAACTATCTTTATTATTTTTGCATTTTAAACTATGTTACATCATTTTTGTATCCAGTACACATTTTTCAAGTATTATGAGGAATTTTGAATTCCTAATGTGTTGTAATTTTATCAGTAGGAGTAGAAAAATTAAAACAAATAAGTTTTGTCATAAAAAATTCAACTCACTTTCCCGGAAAATGGTACGTGATGGGGAAATTTGGATTTTAAATTCAGATTTAGGGCACACAGATTAGCAATTTTCATCTATGTTTATTTCGGAGCAAGACAAAAGTAAAAATTGGTTGTTTAGTGTTGTCAGTTTTACTCTTAACGTTTAATGTATTATTATTGTTATTACTATTACTTCTACTTTCCCTCTAATTTGTGTTTGTGATTCTGTTAATTCTCTATTGGACTTTTAATGTTCTTCCTCTTCCATTTGCAGTTCTGGATAACCAATGCCCATTCGGCTACTAAAAATGTCCATTGGAGAAATGATGTTTCTATGTTTCGGGTTTCTTTTGTTTATAATGTAATAATTTCATAAGTAAACGGTGAACTGGCATCCACTCAACGTGATGATTCCATTTGCACTGGTATTTTTTATTTATGTTATAATATTCTTCGACACGCCTTTTTTCTCTAATTTCCTCACTTCTAATTCTATCCCGTAAAGTCATTCCACTTAACGAGCGTAGAAGTAATTTAATAATAATGACAACAATAACAATAATACGTACGTACTGGCTTTTAAGGAACCCGGAGGTTCATTGCCGCCCTCACATAAGCCCGCCATTGGTCCCTCTCCTCAGCAAGATTAATCATATCCCACCTCCCTCAAATCCATTTTAATATTATCTTCCCATGTAGATACCTAGACCTACATTACTAATAAGGAATGATAAAATGAAGTTTCAGGGCTACATCCTATTTATATTTGTTTAAAGATTAGCTCATTTAAAATTGTGCTATTGGGTTTATGAATAGACCACCATGTTCCTATGAATGGACCAAAATATATTTAAAAAAATATCGCAAAATAATGTCAACAAAGGACAAATCATAACAATGAAGAAATATACATTCGATTAATGGATGTTGAAGTTACTTGTAATCCAATAATTGTAATAATATTTTGAAAATGCAAATCATAAAAATCACAGTCCTTGTCATTTCAATGCTTTAAAGTTGTAGGCTATTTCTAAATTAGCTAATACATTAGTTAAAAATGTTAGCATACAACTTTAAATTTCATGACAGCAACATAATGATGTGATTGTACAAACGAAATAAAATTATTTACTGGAGTATGAGATTATTTTTATACTGCATGCCACACAAAGTATTTCTTTTGACTCCGCCTAACATTTGCACAAGGTTCATGTACCCAATTCCTGCAAAAATCTTTTTCCCTCCGGCCTCCCAACTAACACTCTATATACAGTGGCTTATGAATCACCCTGTATAAACGCAGACTCACTGATAGTGAAAGAACTAAAATGTTGTTATGTTTATTTTCTTCATGTCTGTTGTATTAAGAATAATAAATATTATTAGATAGAGAGTTAGAAATGATTTGTATATTGACAGCATTCAGATTTATGAAAAAGTTTGTGTAAATTTAATACAGATGCAAACTTCATATTATATTGTTATAGAATGAAAATACTGGCGTTCATACAGAAAGAACAAAAAAAAAAAAAACACACACGCACACAATACCAATACTGAACCGTATATAACTTCTAAATAAACTGCTTTTCATACATATTTTATGAAATGTCGGTAGTGCGGCACTTTTCCTTTTTTATCCAAAAGAAATTGCACTTCACTAGAAAGTTCTATATACTTACATCCATGCATGCAATCAGACTTCTTTCAATCTAAGATCTGAATGTATTCGTCAGTATTTCCTAAGCGATACAGGAAATGAGGTAAGGAGTAACACACCTGCACCCCGGAGAACAAACTTCAACATTCATTCAAGATTTTATTTCTTGGGCTAGTCCTTACATTCGTATTCCGAAGTAATATATTCTCCAAGAAAAGGAAAAGAACCATTATTTTATTTTCCTGATCCGATGCCAACACATTTGAAGTAACTCCATATTTCATATGCCAATAACAGATTAGTCCACTATTGTACGTTTCTTGGAGATTTACTAAATTTCTACCCTATAGATACCAACCGCTATGCAGATGACGTGAATATGTTAGGAGAAAATACACAAACGATTAGGGAAAACACGGAAATTTTACTTGAAGCAAGTAAAGCGATCGGTTTGGAAGTAAATCCCGAAAAGACAAAGTATATGATTATGTCTCGTGACCAGAATATTGTACGAAATGGAAATATAAAAATTGGAGATTTATCCTTCGAAGAGGTGGAAAAATTCAAATATCTTGGAGCAACAGTAACAAATATAAATGGCACTCGGGAGGAAATTAAACGCAGAATAAATATGGGAAATGCCTGTTATTATTCTGTTGAGAAGCTCTTATCATCCAGTCTGCTGTCCAAAAATCTGAAAGTTAGAATTTATAAAACAGTTATAATACCGGTTCTTCTGCATGGTTGTGAAGCTTGGACTCTCACTCTGAGAGAGGAACATAGGTTAAGGGTGTTTGAGAATAAGGTGCTTAGGAAAATATTTGGGGCTAAGCGGGATGAAGTTACAGGAGAATGGAGAAAGTTACACAACACAGAACTGCACGCGTTGTATTCTTCACCTGACATAATTAGGAACTTAAAATACAGACGTTAGAGATGGGCAGGGCATATAGCACGTATGGGCGAATACAGAAATGCATATAGAGTGTTAGTTGGGAGACCGGAGGGAAAAAGACCTTTAGGGATGCCGAGACGTAGATGGGAGGATAATATTAAAATGGATTTGAGGGAGGTGGGGTTATGATGATAGAGACTGGATTAATCTTGCACAGGATAGGGACCGATGACGGACTTATGTGAGGGCGGCAATGAACCTTCGGGTTCCTTAAAAGCCATTTGTAAGTAAGTAAATAGATACCTACCGAAATATAATCAATACATTCCCTACTATTAACCTTTAAGCAATCTTCTGATTGAGATTCTAGCTGATATGTACTACATCTATTATCAGGCAGTACATCTCTCTTGACGGTATGTGTCAGAGGAAGAACGATAATTGTTTGTATGCATCTGAAATCTGACTAGTGGAATACTGTTCTCCAACCAGGAGATCAACCGTGAAAGGAATGTCCTTACTGTTGCGTCATCTATTGGAGCGTAGTAGATAGATAATTATAATCGTTATAACGTCAGTTTAAAAATCATGCGCTCTCCTGCATATGTTATTTCCTGTATGGAGGGATTAAAAGACCGGGAGATTAACAGTGATCTAATTTTGTAACTAGGGTAGTATAAAAGGTGTATATCAGTGTTATTGTTTGTGCTGTGAGAGCTAGCCAATAGAGATACGAGTACCCACGTGTGTGACCTTATGACATCAACATTCACTCACAGCATTACCCCGCTGCGTCTCATTCCGCAGAGACTTTCTCGTGGGTGGAGAACAGTATGTAGCTAGTCGGTGATGTATGAAATGGAGAGGAAAGGAACTCGCCACCCTACCATATTATCTCCTGGCCTAGTTGCCTCATAAGTGGTGCCTTCTTGGCATCATTTGTGAGGTTCAGACCTTCTTCGGACAGTTGACTAACAACAACAACAACAACAACAATCCTTAAGAGTCGCTCGAGGTATTGTCAACACCCCAGTCACATATAGAGCGTATTCCGAATCTCACCGGTGAGCAATCCGATGGCATCACGTGTTCCGAATTCCACCGATGACGTCATTGATGCTCCACCGGTGTCGCACCGGTGCCATCAACTTGTAGAGGTGGTGGCAGTCTCCATCAGCCGCCACCAGTGAATCTCATTGGTTCTTGTATAGGGCAGGAATGACATCGTGCACTGTTGTGTCATGGCGGTGTGTTCTGCTGTATTGTTTGTAATGAGCACAACGTAAAAACAATATGTTAATGGCTTATGAGCGAACATGTCAACGGACCAGTTATTACTATCGGTTCAAGAAATAAATTGTTTATGCTATCTTTTCTTTGAACGAGATGGGAGTACGAAAATTTCGCAAAATTTTGCTAGCGTAGCACAGACAACAACTTGTACAGTCTCCATGACAGCCATCGATCCTTCCAGCAGTTTTGTTACTTATTTCGCTGCAACGTGACGTCATTGATGCCACGGGACCCTTGAGATTCGGAATACGCTGATAGATATACGGAGCTGTTAACTAGGCTACATACTGAGTAAGCCTGTACTTCTGATACTTCCAGTACATTTCTGAAAATTGGTAAGGAAAGAATAACCGTAAACATGTTTGAAATTGGAATTCGCATATTAGAGATAATAACGGTTTAAGTAGGCCTAGTGTGAGTTGAGGCCAACAATTCGCGCTCCTAATATAAATAATGGCAGTGACTAAACTCACCATACTTGTGAAAATCTAAGTTTCAGGTAAAGCTCCCTGTGGAGCAGAAAAATTATTCCGGGGCCGGGTATCGATCGATTTCAAGTCACACAGAGTTTGTGTGCTCTCGATGCGAGTTTCTGGCGTCTTGTCAGCCCGCTCGAGTTATGTAGACAAAAAGGAAAGATTAATATGGTGTCGGGTGAAGTTTCTGGGTAGCTCAGTCGGTAGAGCGTTGGTGCGCTAAGCCAAAGGTCCCGGGATCGATACTCGGCACCGGAACAATTTCTTCCTTGAATTTATTCAAGTCTGCTTCATAGGGAGCTTTACTTGAAAGTTAGATTTGCATAATATATACATTACTGTAGGTACGTTGACAGAAAACCTCAATTTCAAGTCACACACAGTTTGTGTGCACTCGATGTGAGTTTCTGGCGTCTTGTCAGCCCACTACAGTTATGTCAATAAAAAGGAAAAATTGAGACGGTGTCAGGTGAAGTTCCTGGGTAGCTCAGTCGGTAGAGTGTTTGTACGCTAAGCCAAAGGTTCCGAGTTCGATACCCGGTTGTTAAAGTGCCTTTCCTCTCTAGAAGACTAAAAAAGTATATATTTTCTGTATTCTGATTCTTTCAACTCTATTGATATGCTGAACTCAATTCGTCATTTACTGTTTAATATGGTCTATCACAAGTGTAATTTCCAGTTATTCTTTAATATTTCAACATCTCTTCCGGTACAGCAATGTGCAATTTCCGGTTTCTCTACGCCATTTCATCTTGAAAGAAGTAATTCGCTATGCATCTTGTTTCCTGGTTCGTCATGTTCACACACATACACTCTCAGTCTTCCTATAACTTTGCAAGTTTTCCTTCTGGTGTGCCTTTGGACTTTCGTAGAATTCCTATTTTCCTTGATTACTCGTAGTGCTCTGTTATAATTCTTAACATAAATCTGAATATTTTGGTCTTCAATATGACTCAGATTGTTGCTTAAATAATTGTTACTGAAGAACATTTCCAATATTGTTGTGAATAATAATAATAATAATAATAATAATAATAATAATAATAATGATAATATGATAATAATAAAGTACTTGATAAAATAATAATAGTAATAATAATGAAAATAATATATTTAATATATGTACTTAATATAATAACAATAATATTTTCAATATAGGTACCTAATAGTAAAATAATAATAATAATAATAATAATAATAATAATAATAATAATAATAATAATAATAATAATAATAATAATAATAATAATAATCTGAAAGTTATAATTTATAAAACAGTTATATTACCGGTTCTTCTGTATGGTTGTGAAACTTGGACTCTCACTCTGAGAGAGGAACATAGGTTCAGGGTGTTTGAGAATAAGGTGTTTAGGAAAATATTTGGGGCTGTCTGGATGTTTACAGGAGAATGGAGACCTTTTCACAACACAGAACTGAACGATTGTATTCTTCACCTGACAAATTGGAACATTAATTCCAGATGTTTGAGATGGGCAGGGCAGGTAGCACGTATGGGCGAATCCAAAATGCATATTTAGAGTGTTAGTTGGGAGACCGGAATTAAAGACCTTTAGGGAGGCCGAGACGTAGATGGGAGGATAATATTAAAATGGATTTGAGGGAGTTTCTTTAATGATGATAGAGACTGTTTTAATCTTGAAAAATTTTGATAGGAACCGATGGCGGGCTTATGTAGCAATGAAATGAGTTTTAAAATCCATTGTAATAATAATAATAATAATAATAATAATAATAATAATAATAATAATAATAATAATAATCTGAAAGTTAGAATTTATAAAACATTATATTACCGGTTCTTCTGTATGGTTGAAGAAACTTGGACTCTCATTTGTATAAGGAACATAAGGTTCAGGGTGTTTTTGAGAATAAGGTGCTTAGGAAAATATTTGGGGCTAAGAGGGATGAAGTTACAGGAGAATGGAGAAAGTTACACAACACAGAACTGCACGCATTGTATTCTTCACCTGACATAATTAAAACATTAAATGACCAGATGTTTGAGATGGGCAGGGCATCAAAATGATGGGCAATCCAAAATGCATATAGAGTGTTAAGTTGGGAGACCGGATAAAAAGATCCTTAGGGAGGCCGAGACGTTAGATGGATCATAATATTAAAATGGATTTGAGGAGGTGGGGTATGATGATAGAGACTGGATTAATCTTCTAACAGGATAGGGACCGCTGGCGGGCTTATGTGAGGGCGGCAATGAACCTTCGGGTTCCTTAAAAGCCATTTGCAAGTAAGTAATTAAGTAAATAATAATATAATAATAACATTTTTATTATTATAATTATAATTATTATTATCATTGTTATTATTATTATTATTATCCGGCTTGCTACACAATACCGCGGTTATTTGTCTGCCTCACAGAAGGTACGTCCGCAAGAGGTAATAATTCATGGGTAGGTACCGTAGAAGTGGGTAAAGTCAATCAGTGGGTGTATAATCGATCATTTGCGATTTGTATTGAAAATTATATATTTTTTCAGTTACTTGTTAAAATTTTGTTATGCTGACTTCATTGCCTGACATTGCAAATGTAAGCGAGAGGGACAACAAAAAGCCTACGAATGCCAACAATGGGAACACTGTGTAATTACCGTTGAAGTGAAAATTGTTATTTTCAACTTTTTCTTTTAAATGAAAACAAAGTCTTACAAATCTCTAAATTATCGTCAGCAGTAAAAGGAGACATGAAGTATACATAAGTACTTTTCGTTGAGATTATATCCTGAAATAATAGTTTTTCAGTTCGTAAATGTTAGTATTGAAACTTATTCTTTTAAGAAAACTTGAACTTTTGTAGGGTTAAGTCGATCATGCCATCGACCTACTCGAAGCAGATAGGACCAGCAGGAAGAATAAATTATTCACTGAAATACCTCTAACTAAAACTTATAAACAGAAAAGTGTCATAGTATAGCTTATATTGATGGGATAGTGGGGAAAGAGGAAGACGAAATTATGGTGAATTTCTTGCCTAAGAAGCACTGCCAAACGAATAATTTTGTACACCCCTCTGTACCTGACTATGGGAACAACGTAGTTTCTAATGTGACATGAGGAGGGGAAGATTTCAAACATCTGATATAAACCTAAGCAATGTTGAATTGCATTTTAGATTATAATTGAAGTGTGGCATTTCAATGTACATTTTGAATTCTTAAATCTTTGTTTGTTGGTATGTAAATATTTAAATGTGTTTTTATGTTTTATAAATTGGCAATCATGGTCACGTTTGTACAGTGGAGATCTATAGGCCTAATTGTATCAAACAGTATGATCACAGTAATAAAAGATACACTATGTAATGCTATAGGCATATATTGTAGATTATTATTGTTTATGCTCGACCATGCCGAAACGTAGTAATTATACACCTGGTAGCAGAACTTTAATGCATGTCATTAAAGTACACCTACTCATTAAAGGTCAGGTCTTTCAGCCAATGACGACTCAGGTTACAACTGTTCAGCCAATGACAGGTCAGCTTTCTACCGTTATAAAACCGCAAGTATCGATTATTCTCGGATATGCAATCGAAAGAGAATTAGCGAAAAGTCACGGAGGCTGGAAATCCAATACTGTCGCAGAAGGTTATGTTCTGTTACTATAATAATTAGCGTTAATTGTAAATAATATTCAAATAAATTCAATTTGTCACCTCGTTTTTCAATGTCTCATTTAATTTCAATGTTATCTCTGTATGTTATTATGGCCTAGAAAGGTCAATGTGAACATCTGTTCCTCGGAAAAAATCAATAATTTCGCGTCTGCCAACATCTCACAACATACGGGACATTGGTCAAGGTCAGATACAAAGAAAATTAATAATATAAAGTTAGATATACGGTCGAGCATAAAAAGTCGTATGAAACTCGCCTATAATGGTAATTAAGAAGCTCGTTTGAAAATTATGAAACTCGCTTGCGCTCGTTTCATAAATATCCATAATCGCTTCTTAATTACCTTCATTATAGGCTCGTTGCATAATGTACTATTTTTACACCCCCTATAACAAATAACCTATATGTAATATACTTAATTTGTTTTTTTAAACATAAACAGTGATCGAGTTTACTCAGCAATATTTAAAAATCGATTTTAAACTAAAAATTCAATGGCGATCGAGTTTACCCTATTTAAGCAGGTAACTTCGATCACAAGTCAATTAAAAAAAATCAGTTTTTTTATAGATTGTAATTCAATTCTTCTAATGTGCCTTCATAATTGAAGGATATGACGACAAAATGTTATTTTCTGAGGAACTTCGCTCCATTGCATAATCTCAATATCATAAAAAAATTGCAAAATTTTGATCGACTTTACCCTCTTCTACGGTAACAGGCCTTTTGCGGAAGATGTTCGGGTGATATGTGAGAAGTGATGGTAAAAGGTTATTTAAGATTGGGGAGGGCCGGTCGTGGTTCTTTATAATTATTGTTACTGTCCCACTTTATCGTTCGATGCATTAAATTTCGAATCACTGCACTCGGTTTGCAAGTCTGTAAGTTGTGTGGCAAATGTAAATTTTATCCAACCGACATTATGGTACCTTGTACGAGAAATAAACAGCCTCCTCACTGCACATTCTATCTACTCAGATGACGTCAATGGTCGCGAGGAAAATACTATAAATTGTTGATTGGTAGAATAGACTGTGGTTTCATTCTGTGGTCACTGAACACGGGATTGGATCTGCGGACCTCTAGAGTCCTGGGTAACCACACACAATGTAGTGTACAGTGGCGACAGTGTCGTCGTATTTACTAGAAATTCTAGATCGATAAATTGAACAAAAACTCCATGCTAAACAAGGCACATTCAATAGAATAGAGAGACATAAATGACTGAAATGTAGGTTTCCAACATTTTAATTTTCAGAGAAGAAAATAGAGTAGCGTGCAAATTAGTCCGAACACGACATATTTTTACATTTTCTGTCATTGTTGGCCTCACAGCTGTCCATACCGCTTTAATTGACATCTGAAGTACGTGTAATTCCATTGTTGAAGGTCTGTCGTTATTATTTCTTTTTAATATGTGACACTTTGCCTGTCGTTTTGTACTTATAAGCATTTCAGTTGTGTTGAAGACTTAATACTGCATTCCTGTGTACATTCTGTCGTCTTCACAATTGGATACAACTCCACGAAAACGGTCTAAAATTATAACATTAGCAGAGCATTCTTCTATGACACAGACAAAATTGCTGCAGAATGTCACATCGGTTTGGCTACTGTTAATTCGATCATAAAACGATACAGGGAGACTGGATCCATCACAACCCAGAAAAAAGGAAACTTTGGCCGGAAAAGGAAGACTTCACCTGCAGATGATCGTTTAATTGTCAGGAAAAGTAAATTAAATCCTAGACTAACTGCTGTCGACTTAACCCGCGAGTTAATGGCTACCACTGGGGCGAATATTCACGTCACAACAGTGCGGCGTAGGCTTTTGGAAACTGGACGAAGGGCTTGTAAGCTTATTAAGAAGCAACTGCTAACTCCTGTTATGTGCAAAAGACGCTTAATGTGGGCAAAATTACATCAACACTGGAGAGTGAATGACTGGAATAATGTACTTTTTTCGATGAGTCTCATTTCGAGGTCCACGGTCACCGTGTTTCTTACGTACGGAAAGGATCCGAAAAAGTAACAGCAGCTCATCTCCAACAAGCACCCAAATACCCCCATAAAGTACATAATGTTTTGGGGTTGTTTTACACATGAAGGGCCTGGAGCATTAATACCTACCAAGGGAATGATGAATTCTGACAAATATATTCACTTATTGGAAACCAGAATCGTACCCCAGCTGCAAAAATCATTTCCGGATGGCAGAGGTGTGTTCCAACAAGACTTGGCACCATGCCATACGTCTCGAAAAACTACAGAATTCTTCAACAAGAAGAATATTCAGGTACTCCCCTGGCCAGGCAACTCACCTGACAAGAACCCCATTGAGAACTTGTGGTCAATTTGCAAAAGAAGAATGCAAAAAATGGATTGTTCTACAAAGGAGAAGATGATTTCTGCCCTCATTGGTGTATGGTTTCGCGATGAAGAAATGAAGAATATTTGTGGGAAATTAGTGGAATCCATGCCAAATCGTCTCTGAGCTGTTACTAGGAACAAGGGAGGCCACATAGATTACTGAGGTATGTTTTAGATCCTTTTTTTTTTTTTAAATCCCGTTTGAGTGTTTTTGCATAAGTAATTACGTTGTTCGGATTAATTTGCACGCTACTGTATAATAGCTGGGAATATGAGAAGAATCATTTATGAAGATAAATATTTTCAAATATAGTTCAAATAAGTATAGAGGAAAATTTAATACTTTCAAAAATAAAATTGAACGAAAACAATATTAAATAACGCCAACCAAAATCAAAACCATAATGAAAGATATGCAATGAAATATAATATTATCCTCCAATGATTGTAATGTGGAAATTTATGGACATTTCTCCCATGATAACGACTTTAAAATTTATTGTAATGCAATTTTGTGCCATTTTCTATGACCTCATTCAAGCGGAGTAGGCCCTACAGTAATTGAAATAGCGAAGAATTGCATTCCAAATTCTGTAGAATTTACTTGTGGTTACAAACTATATACCTGTCATCAAATACTGAACAATAGTAAAATCTAGAATACAAACATAGTTATTGTTGTTATTACTATTATTATGTCCCAAAGATAGACACCCTGTTTTACATAGTGCATTAGGATTTTATATCATCATTAATTTACATACAATTAATAGCTACAGTCGACGTGGATGTGGTGTATAAACTCTGTGAATTGTTTGTACCAACATTTTTTCTAAGAAAATGGTAAAGGGGTGCGCAGTAATTTAAATTGCAGTCGGAGATATGATATCTTAAAAGTGTCTTTTGTTAGATATGAACACTGGATAGTGTAAAAATCAAATGTTCAACAGTCTGATTCTCTTTGCATATGCACAGAGATTCTTCTGCACTTTTTCCTAAATCTTTCAAAGTAGGAACCGAATTTTCCATGGCCGGTCATAATTTGAGTGTAAAATAAGCGGTTGAGAACTGGCTGCAACATAGTCTGTCTTACTACATTGGGAAAGAATAATTTTTGGTCACAGAGCCTTTAACACTAGAGTTCCAGAAAATGTATTCCATAAAGTGAATAGTTGTGTGCTTGATCTTCAGGCTTAATGTATGAAATAGGACAGGTGGAATATTTATATTCTGAAAGTTGGTTGAGGCTGCTTGTATTCGCTAAAAATCCGCTCTTTCGTTTCGACTTCATTTTACCTGTGTGGCCGCGCACCACATTAAGCAAATACGACCTTCAAATTTAAGTATTGGGATCTAATTTCGACGGCTATGGAATGCAAGTTGTATTTATCGTCAATGGTTTGTAAGGCAGATTGAGAGTCGCTGTGAATACATGAGTCAATCCCAGATATTCTCCATTTCACTGCTTGCAAGATGGCAAAGAGTTCTGCTTGGAACACGGAGCACATGGGCGCCAGGCGGAACGTGTCAGAGTGGACTTAGTAAGAATTTGTAGTAGGTAATAAAGCACAGCCCACCAAGTATAAGACGTCGTTCTCTGTATTTTTTTATCATTTAAGTATATAGGCGTTTTTAAAAGCTTTATAGTAAAAAAAATGCCAATTTCTGAATACTAGTTAGGACAGAAAAGCAAATAATAGATAAGTAAGCTTTCGCATGAATTTCTTAATAATGCGAACATAACCACAAAATGTATATTGAGAAGTCAACACGGAGATGGAAACCTGCAGCATGACTGCGGCTGCAAAAGTAGCGCCTTGCGTGTGAACAGACTCGCAACCTCCAGTTGCAACTTTTGCAGCACTCGGGTTGCGCAGCACGAAAAGTAGCGTGCAGCGCGCTACTTACGTGCGAACACGACACGCAACTTCTGCAGCTGCAGTACAAAAGTTGCGCAGCAAAAGTAGCGACGTGTGACCGTACCTTTAGCTAGTTATATAATATTTGTGCTCCTTGGACAGAATTGGATATATTTTCTGTCAACGACAAAATAGAAGAATATAGGGTGAATTAGAAAGACCATGTAAGTACAAAGGGAAAGGAAAGACTTCATATATAAATATTAAATTACAGACTTAAATGCAGGAAGGAAGACCACACAAGAGAACGGAACAACTGATATCACCTAATTCTGGAAAGAAGAAGAAAACATCTCTCAATAGTTTTCAAACAAAAAAACTCATATGAACACAATTCACCTGTTTAGTAGAGTGGAGTGAAAATATGAAATTTATGGAATCAAAATGTAATACCAGGGAAATGTTGTGGGGTGATATCATAAAGAATCAATGCAAAATATATTTTCTCTAGATTAATATTTAGAGGTGCCCCAAGAGCAACATATTTTGAAATTTTCACAAAATTTTGAGGTTCAGAATTTTACTGAGAGAACATTCACCAGTGATTTAATCTGAACAGGATATCAGGAACATGTTAAAAAAATACATGTTAAAAGACTCTGGATATTTTTGATCGTCTTTTGTTTCATTTTGAAGTGTCACAGAAACCTCAATTTAAGAAAATTGGGAATAATTACAAAACTCTTAGGTATGATATAATTAATATAATAAAATTAATGGAAATTCATTCTTCTTATGTTGCAGGGCATTTAAATCAGAATATCTCTAATATTAATTCAAGAAATCGACCTTCAACCCTGTATTCGCAATGCCAGAGGGGCTGAAGCCATCACAATTACCTATGGATCATGACGTAATGAAATATAATCTATGGGTCAAAAATGAATTAAGATCTGACTTCAAATTAAAAGAATCTACAATTGGAGATATTTCAGAAAGAGTTTCTAACAAAACTAAGAAAATCCAAATAAAGGCATAAATTCCGAAAATCAGTCGTACAAGAATATTACAACTGATTCGTGCTTACCATGATCAATACACAAAATAAATGAAGCCTTGTAAGAAACGACATAGTGACAACTAAAATGACAACATTGCAAAATTCAAAGAAGAAGCAAACAAACCATTTGATATATGCAGTTCCAAATGCAAAAAAATTTAATACTGTTGGACTAATTGTGATAAAGACCGCCGTGTTCCAAAACAAGAAAGAAAGTTTTACTAGAACAAGGAACAGAAAGAAAGACCTGTTGATTTAGTTACCACTCAGAAAGAAGTGAAAAAAAAACGAGAATAAATTTTAAATAAAAAAAAAATAAATGAGCTGAAATGGAATTTTTGTCATATTTTATGTAAAATACTATAGCCATATTTTGTCCCTTTGGATCCCCTCAAAAGCACTGTGTATTGCAACCCCAATTTAGAGTCCTTTTTTAGTAGGTTATTTTACGACGCTTTATCAACAGCTTAGTTTATTTAGCGTCTGAATGAGATGAAGGTGATAATGCTGGTGAAATGAATGCGGGGTCCAACACCGAAAGTTACCCAGCATTTGCTCATATTGGGTTGAGGGAAAACCCCGGAAAAAAACCTCAACCAGGTAACTTGCCCCGACCGGGAATCGAACCTGGGCCACCTGGTTTCGCGACTAGACGCGCTAACCGTTACTCCACAGGTGTGAACTTTAGAGTCTTCCAAATAAAGTTAAAATATGTGATTTTACAGGAATTCATTAGCTACGTAATGAGAAACAAAGTGATAGAACAAATGTATGAAGAGGCAAAAAAATTATAATTTTAAGAAACTTGGAGCACCTCAAAAATTAAATATAGAAACTCCATATTTTTCACATTCCTACATTAAGTGAAAATATAGATTTTTGCAACTATTACATTTAGAAAACAGATAAAAAACAATTTCATGTATAGATTCACTCCACCCTACTGTTTAGACAGCGATAGTATATGTAAATACAATTAAACATTAGGCTTATTAATTGTCGAGAATGGTGATGCCAGACAAAATTCGAATATCTCTCGCTAAAGTCTTCCCGAAACCGCCATTCTTCAATAATAATTCCAATTAATTCCCTCGGATATCATCTTGGGTTTTCGTTATGAAAATCCATTCAGCAAGGGACGTGTCCATTCATATTAGAGTAGATGAACATTTTTAATTTTAAAACATAATGCAACTATTTTCATCAAAGGAGACTATACCACCGTGACACTCTTCTCTTCACAGCAAGCCGACTGCACGCAATTACGAACGTTGTAATACAATCCACAATAGAAAGAAAATAAGTAAAAAAAAAAAAGAGTTCCTTTATTCTTAGGAAAATTAAAATACTGCACGTCATGTAATAATATTGATGGACGCATGCTAAAATGTAATTAAATTTTTGTAGATATGTTGCAAATATTTCGTGATTTATATTCTCTTCTGTATAACATATAATTCTCTCATAATGATTAATTAATTTAGTACCAGTACTGTGAATTCGTCACGAAAATTTATATGAAACATAAAAAAGATAAATGCAGCTTTAGATGCGTTAGATAAGATCAGTGAAAAAACGATACGGTGTTTCAAATTTTTATCCCAACGACCATTATTTATGGAATTATTTAGTTTTAAATGCCTATTACAATATTCAGCTTCTGCATTGGCTGCGTGGTATAGACCAGTGTTTATCAATCAGTGATATCCGTAGGTAATCCAAGTGAACTGAAATAGTAGGCCTACAATTTCTTTATCCATGACATTGCTGACACCAGGTAGAAGGGAACTAAATACAGTTCTCTTGAGAGACGAATCAGGAAGAGGAGTTACAAACAAAAATATAAGGTAAATATGGTCGTTTTTGAACGATTTTCGATATAATTATGATATAGGTCTAATCATATAAGTAAAAGCCAACATTTATGACAAAATTACAACATGTGTTCACATAACAGTAGCGGTTAAGGAGCAAAATCTACGCAACTCCATGAAAGTTTCAGTAACCTAACTCGTCACACATAACTGAACTGTAAAAGAGTTAGCAAATGAAGTGCATTCTAGCAACTCGTTCCATTCTCGTTTTCACTGCAAGCTTTCCCAAATCTCTACGCTCTCTTTCGTTCGATCACTATTTCGGAAAATTTTGAAGGAAAATTTTTCAACAAAGTAATTTCATTATACATTCATGATGGCCAATAGCAGGCCGAAACATGTTAATAAGGTAACATAAAATTTAACACGTGAAAGACATATAATACGTTTTCAAAAACGTAATTTCAATCAAGTAATGAGTGTTTTCATCACACAAATAAAAATCACCTAACAATATTATTTTGTGCGAGATCGTGCGTATTTGCTTGTTTTCCGCACAGAACCAATACGCGGTAAGTGTGAAATACCACATTCAGTATTCCCAACGTAACACACACAACAATTTCCCTCTTCTTACCGCTTAAGCGCGACATTCATTTTACTGCTTTAGGCTTTTAACATATTATTTTTAGATATGTTTAACATAGTGATAATTATAAATTGGAAACTTACCTCTGCAATTTCACCTAAATTGCACTGTTAATTATTGTTTTTAAATATTTGCAAAAATTAAGTAAACTCTACTACTCCACGAAACTTATAGCATTCCTGATACAAGTAACATTAAGGAATTGAAAAAAATAACAAGATTCCAGATGCCGATGTTATTATTGCAATATGTTATATAAATAATGTTTTTAAAATATTAAAATGAAAATAAATCATTACATAACTTTACCGTTTGTTTTAAGTTCGCATTTATAGACTGGGGAAAAAAGACAGACGTATATCACGGCCTGCTGGAGTATAGTAAACACAGAAAACATTTTATAGCAGGGGGCGTTGACTACATTGCCTGCAAACCTAGCCCTGACGCACGGCTGCGGGCAACATTAAGAACTTGTACTGTATGTGAAGCAAATTTGTGATAAGAATATAAATTAATCAGTTTTTAATTGAAGTTCACTTTCAATGTTAATTGCACTATACTCAAAACACGACATAATTACAGTTAACTATGTATGAAATAAATTTTTGCATGTTTACAATAATGAAACAAAACAAAATATACACTTTTATACAGATTAACATTGTTAAAATGTTCACTGTTTGTCTCCTTCTCATTGCTATACAATTCAATTAACAAAATAAAACAACAGTACAAACGTTATTTTTCAAATACACTTTTTCTTATATATCAGAGATCCGCGGCGATTTTTGCAGTTTTTGTTTAAGCAGCTTTTCAATTTGTGGAGCTTTGTTTTAGTACCAGCCAATCGCAAACATGCTTTCAGTGTTCATCACTTAGTTGGCTTGTGACGTGACTTTGTAAACTTCATTAAAAAAACAGCGTTTATTCGTAGATTGTCCGAACATGCACAACGTTCTTGCAGCGAGATTTTGCAGTTTAGGAAACCTTTCTCGTGGAAAACAAGTATAGAAATGGTTAATACTTTTCTGTTTTGATACTTATCCTTTAGCTCAATATCGCTTTCTAAATCAAGTATTCCTAATTGTGGTTCAGCAGGAATATTCAGGACACTCACTGAAAAAAATTTTAAATTGTTATTAAAGTCCTTTAATTTCCTGATATCTATGTTGCACAAGTATTATTCTTTATATTCTTTCAAGGCTTCTAACAAGTTTCCCACGTACATCCATAAATGCAATTTCATTCCTTGGGAGAAAACGTTCCAGAACTTTTCCTCGAACCAACTTATCGGTGTGGAAGAGTAAATCCCCATACTCACTGTTAATATCATCAAGCAGTGCCCTGAACGATGTGATTAAGTCCTTTAGGCATAACAACATCCATTACATTGCTACATAAATATTCCTGGTGCAAAATGCAGTGCACCGGTGCCCCCAAAGCGACCTCGATAGGTTCCACCACTGATAGCGATACTGCCCGCATGTAAGCAGATCTGTATGCCCTCTCGCGATCTTGACTCGACCTGGCGGAGCCTGTTTTATAGCAACAATGTTGAAGAAAGATATTTTGGTGTTCCGAAGTTGCCGTCATTAAACAGAAACCAACATGGAGATTTCATTGCAACTAATTAGAAATTCGTCTTTCAGGTATGTAATAAACGATCTTCGTACAAAAATGTACGATACACGAGCGGTATGTTTGTTTTCATGTTCTAAAAAGCTCAACTACGTTTCGCTTTTTCAATCTTTTCCTCAACCATGAAAACGTCAACATACCGCTCTTGTAACATATATTACTATTGATTTTATTGCTAAAGCACTCATCTTTCCTCTGGCACATGTAAATTCTTGATCTATAAATGGATTTATCTTTTCAAGCACATCACAAAACTAGTGAAACTGTCTCCACACATATTTTATATCCTTTCTCCGAGTGTTTTTTGGCTTAGAATTTTGATTTATAGTACAATGTCGTCATATGACGCTTAGCCAAAACGATTTATAACGTCTGTCATTGTTGCCATGTTGCGGTAAATACTCAACCGTAGTTACGCCTGATTTAAGAAATGGGGAAGTTTCAGCTTAGACCGACCGAAACTATAAAATTAAACTTGAGGTTCTGAAGATTCGCGGCTGCGATTGGTTCATATTTAAGGCGTTTTTTACCGTTCCTTTATTAAATAAAGTTAACAGTTGTAAATTGCTGCTTTACGAAGACTTATCAATTAAACAATAAAATTAAAAGTTGTAATTTGCTGCTTTATCAAAACAAGCAAATGGTAACGACAAAATTACATAGTATATTTTATAAAATGTTTTATATTCTAATGAATAATACCAGTCATTTCTGTGGCCAATATGCTTCCTATTCTTAACGAGGGAAGATAAATGTACAGCTTATAATACAGAATGTCCCGCTTATAAGTATAATAAAAGAGATAGCTGTAACTTCTGAAGCATTACGAATTTATTGACGAAACCAATTGTTACAAAGAGTGAAAACTAGGAATATTTTTATCATGTCCCACAAACCTCAACATGGCTTCCATCAGTGGCACGGGAAATGTCCAACCGATATTCTACCTCGAGCCATGTATTATGAACCATCTGTGATATGACATTATTAACAGCAGCATACATTCTTCCTTGTAAGTCTGTCAAATCACGTACTGGTGTCCCTATAGTAAAAAGTCAGGTGGTTAGGTCTGGTGATCTGGCAGGCCATACGATGTAAGGTGATTATCTTCCTCGGACACTTTACGCTTGGAATGTTTACCTGCTTTGGATAACAAACTTCCCGTTTCTCTGAACCGCCTATTCCATTTCATTATTGATACATGTGTCGGAACGGCTTCCCTCGCTCTAAGGTTGTACCAACAACGAGACAGGCGCTGCACACGAATCACAGATTATCTGCTAATGATAACACAAAAAATACTTTCTGTTGTGGTGTCCACATGGTTACTAAATAGAGATGGGTAAAAAAAAGCTGGAACAGTTTATTTGAAACTGTTTCACAGTTGAAACTGTTTCGTATCGAAACAGTTTCGTGATATAACCTGTTCCAACTGTTCCAAAGAGTGTTACACTGCTCCAGTGATATCAACGTTCCACATGGTTCCAAGAGATAAACAGTTCAGTTTCTAAACAGTTTTACTCTTCTTTGTTGTCTGCAAAGGCCATGTGTAGCGCTATCATTGACCTCCAATCGAAAGTAGATATAATATTATCCATGTTCCACACGGCCTTCGTGCAACAGTAGCCTATGTAGGATCGCAATTTAATTGTACGAATCAAATTCCCTAATAAATCTGACGTTAATTATTAGCTGTCCATTGATGGAGAATATGTTCATGGTGCCCTGACATAGTGTTAATTATTAATATAATCGCGAAAAATATCATCGGCTAATGTCATCGTTATTAAACTCTATTAGGGTCATATGCGTTATTTTTACTAAAATTGATTTATTTTGAATTGTAGTTACTTACTGTACCCTTAATAGTAACCTACGAAAACTATCTTTCGTTGTCATAATACACTGAACAGATGATTTAAAGACGATTCAAGGGCTTTGAAACATGTTCCTGAAGCAGATGAGAGGTTAAAACAATTGGAACACTTGGCACTGATGTTGTAAACATATTCTTATGAAACTGTTTCTTTGAAACTGTTATTTTGGAACAGTTTCGTTCATGAAACAGTTACAGTCGAAACTGTTTCTTAAAAAGAGCAGTTTATCCCATCTCTATTACTAACTCTGCCCCAAGGCATAAGATACGATAAGATTTATCAAATGAAATGATCTACGCATGCGCGTGATGCATGACTCATCTAACAACAATGAATTAAAAGTTTGAGACCTCCTCTTTAAATCGGATACATTGAAATCGCAAAACTTTTGTCAGAGAGTGAAATCTTTAAGTGAACTTGTGAGATGGATTGTAAATTGTTTTATATAGTTGACCCCATGTCATGTCAGCTGAAAGGATATGTGGATGACAATTTATGATAACGTTTGGGGATATTTAAGTTTTGCCTTGAAGAACAAGTACAAATCTTTAAAGTACAGGCAGTTAATGTCATAGCAAATAGATATACAGAGGGGACTTTTAATTCCTGATATTAAGACATCTTGAAACCTGATATTTAATTAACCCACCAATTTTCAAAGGACAATATTCCATCAGACTTTCTTTGAATAATTAAATTTTGTCTTAAGTTCAATTGAAAATGATATTAAAAAATTATCCTTATTTTTTGATTCGTTACAAACAATAACCAGCTGAAAGATAATATAATCTTTTTCTCTAAGGTGTGCAAAAACCAATTAAATAAACACTTTATTTTTACTTCTTTTACAATGTTATTTTTTTCATTTATACATTTATTTAGGGCAAAATTTGTCTAAAATAAAATAATTTACCCGAGTTTTAGAATATTAATCTTTGATTGTCGGAATTCCACCTTTATTTCAATGTAATTTTGCTTAACTTAGCTAAATCCATGACAACAGCGTCAAAGAAAAATGCTATCCTTCAATTATGCAAAAACCTTTGGCGTCAACTGCTATTAAAGTTCTGTTGTGCAAAATTAGATTTGTTATTGTTTAAACGTTGATTCTTCTTTTTTGGCTCATATCCATAGACTTTTTGTGTTTAATCAATAATATCTCATCTTCATTTGGAGTATTCATAAACATTTCTGTTTTATGCCATTATGGTAGGTATGATGTATAAACCAGTGGTTATTAAATGATTTGATTCATGACCTCTGTAATTTTGCAGTTGGTTTCTCGGCGATGATCGCCAGGTTTTTGCCTCAAGGCAAACGCCGACGATGTTCGTCGAGGTTGACGTTCGTTGACGTTCATCGCCGTAAAGAAACCATGCACATTCAAATCAACGGGACAGAATCCCAGCGAAGATCGCCAGCGATGATCGTCGGCGAAGATCGCAGTAGCCAAACCGTAGCTTAAAAGGGTACCAACCTTTTCCCATTTGAACGCGTACTTTTGACGTTATAACTATTTCTTTTATTATAGTTACAAGCGGAACACGGTGTATTATTGAAGAAAAATTACCATTTCCTTGTACAGTAAGAGGTTCTCATTACTTACCTTTCCTCTTTTGAATTCCTTGTTGTCTCTGAACCACGTTATCTTCGCCTGAGGACGGGAACCTATTGCTTCGCACGTAAGTATGTACTCTGTCCCTGCCATCAACACCTTCGGCTTCGCCAGAAGTCGAACTGATAATGGTTTTACTGAAAAGAAGAATACTTAATTGAATATTTGTAGAAAAACTACTCTATTTCTTATAACAAATTTTATTACAACACATTGAAGTAATTTTTATGATGAAATTTACAAAAGAAATATCAAGAGGAAAGAAAAAATTCACAGGTGCGAGCTTTACTATGCTTCAAAACAACGAGAAACTATGTTCGGGTGCCACAACATGTAGACAAGGGTATAGCACGGGAAATGCAATACAAAGGGATTAAAAGGAGAGAAAGTGAAATACAAGGAGATAAGGCAATTGCAAGGAAAAATGGGAAATACGTGGCTAAAGGGAGGAAACAACGAAAACAAGGGATAAGAGAAGAACAAAAAGACAATCAGGACAATGGAAAGACAGGGGAATATGGGAAAGACAAGGAGAACAAGGGAAAAACAAAGAGAACAATGGAAAACATGGATGAAAAAGGAAAGACAAAGAGAAGAGAAAAACGAGAAGAACAATGGGAAGACAAGGAGATTAAGGAAAAGATAAGGAGAACAAGGCAAAGACAAGAACAACAAGGAAAAGACAAAGAGAGCAATGGAAAAACAAGGTCGAAAATGGTGAGAAAAGAGATGGATGGGGAAGATAATACAACGGGAGTGAAAGGAGAAAAAAGGGAATACGAAGGAAAGAAGGAACAAAAGAGAACAAGGTCAATACTAGGAGTACGAGGGAAATGCAAGGAGAAGGAAAGATATTGGAAAACTCTGCAATCAATCATCCACAGAGTCATTTGGAAGCATCTTATGCTCTATCAATGTAAAGTGTGAACTCTGCAGGTGTTAAAGGGAAAGGACAGGAAAAAAGGATGAATTTTACAGTGCTTATGTCAAACATAATAAATTAACACATCAACATCTTCCAAAAGATGTACAATATATTGGCCCTGTTGTCATGAGTTTTGAAACTGTTTGATTTTTTATGCAGAATTATGTGAAGGACAGGGAGTACACAGCGCCCGTAAGGAATCTACGGGTCTTACGTAGGAGATTTCGAATAAAGAATTATTTAAATATACGCTCCTGCATAAGTGACTTGTATGTCTTAAAAATGCAGGTAGTAGGATATTGATGATATGAATGAAAACAGTTCGGTCGACATCGTGGATCGTGTCCCGGCATAGCTCAGTTGGAAAGAGCGCTCAGCGCGCAGAACTGAGAGGTCCCGGCTTCGATTCCCGGTGCCGGAACGAACTGTTCTCAATTTTATGCCATACATATGGATATTTATATAGTCACAGTATTCAATGAGGACGGCGAGACTTCATATATAAATATACAGAGTGGACCGCTCGAATGTACTTAATTTCAATTGTATGTGACTGGTAAACGGTTGAAGATAAAACCTACAGTAACGTTTACATGAAAGGACAACTCAACAAGTTTCGATATGCATATCACCATATCTGTACGTAGACTCCAGCTGTCACTGTGACGATATCGAGGCGATGAACGATTTCTTACCAAGCACGTTGGAGCATGTCTTCTGGAATGCTCTCAATAGCCTCTATAATGTGCTCCCGAAGATCAAGAAGTCTCTCACTGGGGTGGCGTACACTTCATCTTTGACGTAGCCGCAGAGAAAGAAACCGTATTGGCGAATTCCACTCGTTTTGGGTTTGTCATCCGGCTCCAGACGTTGCATTAACTGCACTTTGTATGTGTATAGTTTGAGATGTTTGTGGACAATTCGTTGCAATGTTGATTTTAGTACATGAAGTTCCCGCGAAACTCTTCTTAATGACTTCCGCGGGCTTCGCTCACACGCTGCTTGAACATTTGCAACCATTTCGTCGGATGTTCTACGACCACCACCATGTTTCTTCAACACCGATCCTGTAGCTAAAAATGTATCACGCCACTTATTAACGCTTTTAGCAGTTTGAGCATCAAGGTTAAACACTCGCGGACACCCCCTTTGAACTCTACCAATTGATTTAAACTCCCCATACCACAACACAGTTTGTCCTTTCATCTGCGGTGTCGCTATTTTCACAATCGATACAATCTACGAAAAGAAACCGTGTCTGCGCACGATCTACCGATAGGATTTTAAACTTGTTGAGTTTTCCTTTTATATAAACGTTACCGTAAGGTTCTACCTTCAACCGTTCACCAGTCACATACAATTGGAATTAAGTACATTCGAGCGATCCACTCTGTATATGTATATAGAAATATAAAATGAGAAAAATCTAGAAGAATAATGAATTCTATATCACGAGAATGAATGAGAGGGAAAATTGTTTACCAATGAATCCCCAAAAGCAAGAAGAGAAGAAACTAACAGCAGTAGGCTTAAATTAAGCCAAGAACTTGAATTTTAATTCACCATTGGTGGATGCAAGATACCAATAGGACATGTGAAGGGCACGGTGGAAAGGGAATAAGTAATGTCGCCATACATCGATCGAAAGATTCATTACAACACTCAATGACATTTGAAACACTGGACATAAAAAAAAAACAAAAGGAAACTTAATTAAGAATTGTGTAACAGGTCAATTTCTTTATCACTTAATCTAAAGTGACTTGCAGGACTGATCTAGGCATAGTCTACTTCAGTTTCTATAGTGTACCACAGTTTCCTACTGCAACAATTTATCAGAAAGACGTCACTTCTCCTCACTTGCCATGCAATTGTATTGTATGTAATTTTCTTAATGTCAATTTTCCAAGACGATGGATTGGCAGTGGATCTAATAACATGGCTTGGCCACCGAGCTCACCAGATATAACGCCTCTGGACTTATTCTCGTGCGGATTTCTAAATGATAAGGTATATAAAACCCCGGTGGCTGACCTCGACAATTTGAGGCACAGATTCCGCCGCGTGATTCAAAATATCACTGTTGATATGATGAGAAGCACCTGCATAAGTGTGGAGTACAGATTCGGCACCTGCAGTGCTACGAATGTAGTCAGATTCAAATCTATTGATATTTAAAATTGTAACTTTGCGGGTGTCAGAAAATGTTACTGGTTTTAATTAGCTATATATTATTTTTATTAGAACGACGAAATTTTATTTTATTGGTGTTCTGAGCTGAACACGTGTAGTTCTCTAAGTAGCCATGGGTCAGCAGTGCTTCCTTTATCGTTGAAATGTTTGGTTATTAGGATGTGTAGTTTATGACAACTGATAACCACTCCGACAGGACTAACATTGTTTCACCCAATTTATAGTACACTAGAGGAGATATTCTACTGCACGGTCAGCGACTTCGGGTCAAAGCTGCAAACGATGCGGCAGGGATCAACTTCAGCGATAAAAAGAGCCAACATACTCTCTGATGACTGATTCTGCAGTATTAGGCATATGGGCAACAAAATATATTTCGTCCGTCACAGGTGCATCGTAAATCATGTTTCTCATGCATCCCCACAAGCGGAAATCAAACGGTATCAGATGCGACGATCCCAGAGGTAGCACACAGGTCCAATTTGACGACACGTAACTTCATAGTGAAGAACTTACGATTCAAATTTCCATAAGGTATCAGGTTTCATTTCGTCACGTGAATGAAAGAACTAGGTAACTCGAAATTTGCGTTTTTTAGTTACCTCTTTTATAGCATAGCAAATATCGCACAAAATGTAATGCAAGAACTAGGTAACTGATCGAACGATACCAGCGACATCTATTTTCCAATATAACAAATAGGTACAAGAAAATGAGACATTTTCCTTAGTGTAATAAATAAGTAAATAGGCAATGTCACAAAATATGAAAAATCAAGTTACCAAGTTCTTGCATTCAGGTGACGATTTTATCTATTATTACAATAGGAAGCTTATCCAAGCAACTTTTCTTCATTTTACAAGTTATAAAAAGAGTTGTAAAACAATTTTTATACAGATACGTGATATAGAAATGCCCTTTTATTAGATTTAAAAGTTTTGACGATACATTTGATATCTACCTTGTTTCTGGGTTCCGGAACGTGGATGTATTGCAGTTAGTGAAGAATTACATATTTAAGAGGAATGTTTTCATTTCATTTAGTGTTCTGCCCAAGGGCAGGTCTTTCAATGCAAACCCAGCTTTCTCCAGTATTTCCTACTTTCTGCCTTCCTCTTTGTTTCCTCATATCAATCATATATCTTAATGTCGCCTATCATCTGATTATCTTCTTTCTCCCGAACTCTTCTACGGTTGACCATTCCTTCCAGTTCATCCTTCAGTAGGCAGTTTCTTCTCAGCCAGTGACACAACCATTTCCTTTTCCTCTTCCTGTTCAGTTTTAGCATCATTCTTTCTTCACTCACTCTTTCCAACACATCTTCATTTCCATTCTGTTCGTCCACTTCACACGTTTCATTCTTCTCCATAGCACATTTCAAATGTTTCTATTCGCTTCTACTCACTTCGTAGTAATGTCCATGTTCCTGCCCCATGCAATGCCACACTCCATACAAAGCACTTCATTAGTCTCTTCCTTAGTTCTTTCTCCAGAGGTCTGCAGAAGATGCTCCTTTTTTATTAAAAGCTTCCTTGGCCATTGTTAATTGAATATAAATATGTGGAAATTGTGAAATAATATTACAAAAGAGAAGTAATAAATAAATACATTGCGAAATTGAAAATATTTTTAAGATCTACAAAACTATGCTAAATAATTTTATTGAAAGAAATAATGATTAGTAAGTTTAATATAGATGTCTTTCTCTTATTTATTTTAGTTAAAATCATGAAAAACTAAATATATACTTTCATCAATTTTTATTTTCCATTCCGAAACATTGAATTTAACTGAGCTACCCAGGAACTGTACCAGACATTGGCTTAATTTTTACCTTTATATTCACGTACCTCAAATGGGCTGACAAGACGTCATAGACCCAATATTGAGTGTACACAAACTCTGTGTGAATAGAATTGCGGTTTTCTCTTAACGAACAGTGACGTATACTATGCAAATCTGGCTTTCAAGCATAGCTTTCTGTGGAGCTGACTTTGAATATTTTCAAGGGAAAAATTGTTCCGGGGCCGGATATTGAACCTGGGACCTTTGGCTGAGCGCGCCAACGACAGTCAATAGTGATATGTGAATATAAAGGGAAAAACTGAGCCGGCGACTGGTACAGTTCCTGGGTAGCTCAGTCGGTATGGCGTTGGTGCGCTCAGCCAAAGGTCCCGGGTTTGATTCCCGCCAAGGGACAATATATCTTGTGGCCAGAATATTGTACGAAATGGAAATATAAAAATTAAGGATTTATCCTTCGAAGAGGTGGAAAAATTCAAATATTTTGGAACAACACTAACAAACATAAATGACACTCGGGGGGAAATTAAACGCAGAATAAATATGGGAAATGCCTGTTATTATTCGGTTGAGAAGCTTTTGTCATCTAGTCTTCTGTCAAAAAATATTACAGTTAGATTTTATAAAACAGTTATATTACCGGTTGTTCTGTATGGTTTTGAAACTTGGACTCTCACATTGAGAGGGGAACAGAGATTAAGGGTGAAGGTTGTTTGAGAATAAGGATCTTAGGAAAATATTTGAAGCTAAGAGGGATGAAGTTACAGAAAAATGCAGAAAGTTACACAACGCAGAACTGCACGCACTGTATTCTTCACCTGACATAATTAGGAACATTAAATCCAGACGTTTGAGATGGATAGGGCATGCAGCATGTATCGGCGAATCCAGAAACGCGTACAGAGTGTTAGTTGGGAGGCCGGAGGGAAAAAGAACTTTGGGAAGATCGAGTCGTAGAAATGTTATGGTTTATTTAACGACGCTCGCAACTGCAGAGGTTATATCAGCGTCGCCGGATGTGCCGGAATTTTGTCCCGCAGGAGTTCTTTTACATGCCAGTAAATCTACTGACATGAGCCTGTCGCAATTAAGCACACTTAAATGCCATAGACTTGGCCCGGGATCGAACCCGCAACCTTGGGCATAGAAGGCTAGCGCTATACCAACTCGCCAACCGGGTCGACCCGAGTCGTAGAGGGAAGGATAATATTCAAATGGATTTGAGGGAGGTGAGATATGATGATAGAGACTGGATTAATCTTGCACAGGATAGGGACCTATGATGGGCTTATGTAAGGGTGGCAATGAACCTGCGGTTTCCTTAAAAGCCATTTGTAAGTAACATGCATTTTCACTCTTCAGTTAAATAGTGATTACAAGTGAAGAGCACAGGGGAAAAATTGATAGGTCCAAAATTATTGCTTTTCTGTTTTAGATATCATGTAATAGCTCAGGTAGTGTAGATTTATGTAATGTAACTGTACTGTTAGTGCAAGGATATCTGATGGGTATTGAAAGTTTTAACTTGTTCTCCTCTTAAAACAATAAAACGTGACTTATCAGGTTCTTTCTCTGTAGTCTTGATTTATTACAACAGTGTTATCAAAAACTGTGCTGGGGTGATGTAGTATTGTAAATGACTTAGAGATGGCAGCAGCTGAAGCACACTAGTACGCTTTTGGCGGTTTTGAAACCACACAGCTGAGTTACAAATTCTACCAAAACCAAAGTAAAATCATCAGGATCTGAAAAATCGTACTTGTGATAAAACTGGGTAAATAGACTTATTTCAGAGGAATTGTACAAAGCCCAAATCTAAAGCTATTTCTACAATTTATCGTGTACTCCTCAAGATTTTAACAATGGTTGGTTGATATTGCAAGTTCTAAATCGTAAATTTTATAAAATAATAGCTTCCAAGTTTAATATTAACATTAGCCTTAGGTTTCCGTAACAAAATATATCGTTGCATTAAATATAACTTGCATCTAATGTTCTCTTAAGGACTTCCAAACGAAGTTCTGTAGTTCAAAGTAAAGTATAACCGAGACACTTTAACAAGCCGCATTAGAAGTGACATTATCATAGAGATCACATTTTTAACTTCCTGCGAACATCTTGTTAAAAAACCGTTTTAAGAAGTTAAGTTTTGAAGTTTCTAACTGAATGCGTAACTCAAAAATAAAGTTTACTTCTCATAATGCATACGTTTACTTTACCTATCAAAGGAATAAATATGCAGCAAAAACAGTCTCTGCGCCTTAGAGAAGGCTGTTATTCTAATCTTATTAAATTCACTGCAGTGAAAAATAAATACGTATCCACATAAAGAAACGTCGGAAGATATAATCCTGATGCAGATTAAGTATTTAATTGGAGTATGATGTAGTAATAGAATGATCAACTAATTCTAAAGGTTACGACTTTCTCCACACTGAGTATGGGCACCCGATTCGGGATCCGTGACCTATCGAAAGGTGGCAGGTCAAATTCCTATTATAACAATACTGTGAGCCACAGGCGTAAGCTAATGTTATAAGCAGAACTAGCAAGTTGGTACCAAAACTGTTAAGTTGTGTGAGCTTGGACTATATGAAAAGTAGTTGCGCAGCTCTCAATATCAGTGAATCAGAACGACAAACATGCGGTATGGCATAGGTTGCCCCCCGCGGTCAATTGGGAGGCCTAGGCATGGCATAATTGCGCCCCGAAGAAATCAGGTAGCAGAAGGGACATGGCATAGTTGCGCCCCGAAGAAATCAGGTAGCAGAAGGGACATGGCATAGTTACGCCCCGAAGAAATCAGGTAGCAGAAGGGACATGGCATAGTTGCGCCCCGAAGAAATCAGGTAGCAGAATGGACATGGCATAGTTGCGCCCCGATGGGCATAGTACACACGAAAGTGACTGTCATAAAATAAATAAATTACTTAAAAATATTACAGTGATAGCTGCATTGAAATCAGGTAGGCCTAGCGTATGGTCAATTTTGCTATTTAAAATAACATTTTTTATTGATCACACACAATAAATGAACTGCATTTTTTGTTTCTACAACGATATCTTAACCCTACTGTACACGGTTTCGAAAATTCAAACTTAGAATCAATGTGAATTATTAACTCTTCACCCTTTTCACTAAACTTAACATTCATTTTAAATTAACCTCACTATACGCCACAGACGGTGTGAAAATCACTAATGAAATGTCAAGAATGCTAAGGCCCCTATTCCAACGGCTCACGCATTTGAATATGTCAGTTAATAAAGTATTGCCAACTTAATGATGTTTATTTTAACGGTAGGCTATTGATAATCACTGCATAAACAGTAGAAAAACAGTGAATAAAATACTGCCAACTTCGTGGCGTTCATTTTAACGGTAGGCTATCGATAATCACTGCATAAACAGTAGAAAAACAGTTAATAAAATACTGCCAAATTCGTGGTGTTTATTTTAACGGTATCGATAATGAATATTAAATCGAATAAGAAATCAATAAGGTCGGTTGATTACGAGGCTCGAGTTTCCGTAGTGTATTTTTCTCTACCTATTTCATCAGGGCGCAACTATGCCATGCCATTTTCTTTACTTGATGGGAACGGGGCGCAACTATGCCCACAAAACAGGGACCCTTTTTTATCTGCTGCATTTTATCTGACCGTGGGGCGCAACTATGCCCACAAAACAGGGACCCTTTTTTATCTGTTGCATCTTATCTGACCGTGGGTCGCAACTATGCTCTGCCCCAAACATGTACAGTCGGGTGGTAAGCAAACGTGTGCTCCAATCGTCCACAGCTTTATAACAAGAAAATAATAAACGAATAATATAAAAAAATATTTATAATTATAAAGTTCGTAACTCACAAACTAAAATAATTTATTCATAAATATAAAAATAACATACAAAGTTTACAATTATTATGATTCTAGCCTCATTTTTCACAAATACAGTGGACTCTCCTAATTCGGCAGAAGAGAATTGAAAAGTTCAGTCCAATAAGGGTAGTGGGTGTGGCAGGTGAAATGAATACAAATTCTTATTGGTTATCCATCAACGAATACAGTACTGTACTTGCATTTCCTGCCCGCCCCGAGACTTGTGTATGCGCTTCTAGTACCACAGTGGGTTTCGACAGTTCCATCTCACAAACGACACAATTCTCAAATAGAAGAAGAAGAGTGCATTAATTTAAAATCAGTGATTAAATAAGGATGTCCTAATCAATAAAACATTCTGTTATCCTTTAACAAAAGTGTCACTACAAGACACAGAACCAATTCTCATTCAAATGGCAAACCCATTTCTTAGTACCCATATAGGAGCGTGTCTAATTCTCTTACGTAAGCAGTCAAATTCGGTATGGCATAGTTGCGCCCCGCGGTCAATTGGGAGGCCTAGGCATGGCATAGTTGCGCCCCGAAGAAGTCAGGTAGCTGAATGGATATAGCATAGTTGCGCCCCGATGGGCATAGTACACACGAAAGTGATCGTCTGCATTTTTTGTTTGTACACCGATATCTTTACCCTCCGGTACAGGGTACAAACAGTAGAAAAGCTGTTAATAAAGTACTGCCAACATCAAGGTGTTCATTTTAACGGTATCGATAATGCATATTAAATCGAATAAGAAATCAATAAGATTGGTTGATTACGAGTCTCGAGTTCCCGTAATGTCTTTTTCTCTACCTATTTCATCGGGGCGCAACTATGCCACAAAACAGGGACCCTTTTTTATCTGCTGCATCTTATCTGACCGTGGGGTGCAACCATGCCCTGCCCGTCAAACTATGGGATGTCGAACTTGTTTTCTGTCGAACTTAAGAGCTTCCACTGTATTTGAAAATTGCAAGATTTGACACTTTCGCTGTATTAGACTTTACATCATATCGAACCAAACCTCAAGATAAAATGTACTGTTCTCACATACTGATTCTTCATAACAAAGAAAAAAATGCTGCTGACGAGTAGTGTACTGGTGGTGGTGGTGGTGGTGTTGGTGGTGGTGGTGGTGGTGGTGGTGGTGGTGGTGGTGGTGGTGGTGGTGGTGGTGGTGGTGTAGATAATAATTATAATTCAGTATCCATATATTTTACTTCTGTGGAGTTAGCTGTATTAAAAGGTCTACTTGAATTCTAAAGACTGTAGGTACCCAGAATTACGTATGCTATATGGAGTCCAGGAGTGGAACAGAGTGTAACGAGGTTATCTGCATTCAGCCACCAAATGTCAGTCACATAAAGCCGTGTATTGGTTTTATGATTCAGAGCAGGTGCTATTTCTCAGCTGCTAACGATTCGTGTGAACAGTTCCCAATGCGCTCGATTAAGCAGTGTCAGACGTTCCCCACAATAAGCGACCTGTCAGTACACAAATGCGTAAATCATTCGAAGATTTAAATCAAAGTGAGACACAAACGTAGTAAATCTTTTCAAAAAGATGCCGTAAAAATAATAAAACCATTTAATGGCTTTATACAAAAGTAAACACGATTTTGGTCACGGTTATGTAGCATGAGGATGGTAGGAGATAAAACGCTTGTTTTCTTGGAATACTTCGATAGCTAATCACGTTTATTCTGCCATTTTGAGATTACCACTTTTTGATCATGTTTGAAACTAGCGTCGTGCATTGCATGCGCTATGTTCGGTTCAATTTTTTCGAGTATGACAAAAACCGAACTTCGCTGTGAAGAAGCAGGTCTGTTATGTTTGTCCGAAGGAATTTCAAGGTTGTTGCCCTTCCTTCTCTTTTCCTCCCATCCCATACCATGCCTTCATGTTTTTGCTGCGTATTTTAGAACAAATCTTGGGAAGTTTTACTGTATTTAGTTTTAAATACAGGTAAGTATTATTAAAATAATATTATTGACCATTCACACACACATATACACACTGTGGGTAGTACAAAATTTAAGAGATGATTATACATTTTAAATATAACAAACTTTTATTACACCGTTAAGCAGGAAAAAATAATCTTTTTACCCAATGTTTTCAGCGCTCTATTGCGGTAATGGCCTGAGAAAAATTACTGGTTGCTATACAAGCATATAGGTCAGGCCTGCATAACTCGTAAGTAGGGGAAATATGACGTCGTCCACACCTGTGGAGTAACGATCAGCGCGTCTGGCTACGAAACCAGGTGGCCCGGTTTCGAATCCCGATCGGGGCAAGTTACCTGGTTGAGGTTTTTTCCGGGGTTTTCCCTCAACTGAATACGAGCAAATGCTGGGTAACTTTCGGTGCTGGACCCCGGACTCATTTCACTGGCATTAACACCTTCATATCATTTAGACGCTAAATAACCTAGATGTTGATACAGCGTCGTAAAATAACCCAAAAAAATATGACGTCAGCCTCAGTCCACTTCTATTGGGGATGATCTACTTCCGCGTAGAGTTGTTGACATTCTCTGGCCGTACAAAGGTCCATCAGTGACGGCATGTAATTTTCAAAAAGCATTGTAATAAATTTATTGTTTTTATAATGCGTTACCTCGTTTCAAGATTTACAATTATGCTAGATTTCCTGTCGGTAGTTTCTTTGAGATTTCTTTGCACCTAACCTGCTTTAGATTTTCGAAAACTTTCCTCCTATCATCACCTACGGAAACATAAATTTATAGCATATAAGTAATGAACCTTGAAAGTCACTATTAATTTCAATTCAAAATGAACACAAGGAGTGACGTCCTTAATTTTACAGTATATAAATAAATAAGCAATATAGAGTTCGTAATAATGAACTTATCCGAAAGTTTGTGCATTCCATAATTCTTAATATGTCTCGAGTCTTCATTTGCAAATTAAACCGTTTAGCCATGAATTTAAATTGAAATAGCGAAAATCGTTGAAATATATCTTGCAACACAGCGCACGTCGCGAGTTACTGAGTACAGCAAAGGAGGAGGGAAAGTAAGGAATGCAGGGCACTTGCTTAGAGTTATTGCCAAATGCTTTATAGAAACATAATTTTCTCTAAAACGGTAAATGTTAGAATAAGACTTATTTAAATTTTTCTACTCTCTCCTCATGATCTATTATCAGTTTCATTTTGGTGCAGAGGTTACAATCCACCCTGCATACCTATAGAGTTTTAATAAAGTAAGTATGGAATATTACTCATAAATTTTTAAATTTTAATTAAAAGGAATATATACAGAAGATTTTGTAGATAAACCATACGATATGATACCTGCGTTCGAAAAAAAATTATTTAGGCATACAGAATGTGAAATTTTTATACGGCACCCTATATTAAAATTTACATATTCCGAATCTCCATTAAATTTTACGTGTGACTGTGTAGAGCCTTTTTAATGCTTCCTTCATCCGTATAATCGCACATCTATTGTTACCGAGCAACTGTGATTTATTTGGATATGTCTACGTAAGTTCCCCCTACACAAAGTTTCTATAAAATTATAATTCTCATTAAAATCTGATTTAAATTGCTTTTGGGTCTACAAAATAGCAGAGGATAAGAGAATAACTCAGTAATAGCTAACTAAATGATTTAGGAGAGAATACATTCTAAGAATGTAAAAATTAAAACATACTTTTACTGTCGCTCTTTATTATTGGGTACTAGTTCTACTGTTCATTTCTGACACTGATTTTAATACGTCATACTGTAACTTACGTCGAATGAATTGTACAAAAGTCTGCTATTGCCTTCAGCACACGGCAGTCAACCAAATTTCTTGTCTAACAAACCGATAACATATTTAATTGGAAAAATCCTGTAAGAAATTACCCCCAAAATAAATTCATCTTGTCTTGCTATTAGATCTATGCAAGAGACAGTAAACATCAATACATTAAAAATAATATAGCCTATATACTTCCACTCTATAATATGTTTCAGAATAATATTCTGGGAAAATTCTACAGATAATAGCAGTATATTCCTATTACAAGAACGAGTAATTAGAATAATAGTAGATGCCAAATCTAGGGAATCGTGTAGCACAATTAAAATAAAACTAAAATAAAAAGCCCATGGCTTGTCAGTATTATTTTTTTCTCATTATTAAACTTCCTCCAATGTAATCGTGAAAACTTTGTATTTATTGAACAGTTCATAATATAAAAATAACTCGTCAAAAGTGACTTTGATACTCCATCGGTAAGTCTATCGTGTTATCAAAAAGGAATTTGTTATATTGCAGTAAACATTTTTGAGAGCGTTTCGATGGGTATAGAAGTTGAAACTTATAACATAAGATTATCTAGAGCCAAATTAAGAAAAACCTAATTTCTCAAGTCTTCTATTCTTTAGGTGAATTTATGACATTCAACAACGCTGCATGATTATATTTGCCCTGTAACAAGTATCCATAATAACCCATGTGTCGTACTAGTATATTATTGTAAACTCCTTCTGTATATTCTGTATATTCTGAAACTTATAACATAAGATTATCTAGAGCCAAATTAAGAAAAACCTAATTTCTCAAGTCTTCTATTCTGTAGGTGAATTTATGACATTCAACAACGCTGCATGATTTATATTTGCCCTGTAACAAGTATCCATAATAACCCATGTGTCGTACTAGTATATTATTGTAAACTCCTTCTGTATATTCTGAAACTTATAGCATAAGATTATCTAGAGCCAAATTAAGAAAAACCTAATTTCTCAAGTCTTCTATTCTGTAGGTGAATTTATGACATTCAACAACGCTGCATGATTATATTTGCCCTGTAACAAGTATCCATAATAACCCATGTGTCGTACTAGTATATTATTGTAAACTCCTTCTGTATATTACTATAAAATACCTGTGGAGTAACGGTCAGCGCGTCTGGCCGCGAAACCAGGTGGCCCGGGTTCGAATCCCGGTCGGGGCAAGTTACCTGGTTGAGGTTTTTTTCCGGGGTTTTCCCTCAACCCAGTACGAGAAAATGCTGGGTAACTTTCGGTGCTGGACCCCGGACTCATTTCACGGGCATTATCACCTTCATATCATTCAGACGCTAAATAACCTAGATGTTGATACAGCGTCGTAAAATAACCCAATAAAATAAAAAATTACTGTAAAATCCTTCTTAGAAACGACGTATACAGGGTGTTTCCGAGGTGGTGGTACAAAGTTTCTGGGATGATGGCGAAGGGCACATGTATCAATTTGAGATAAGGAAAAGACCGAGTTGAAAGTTATAAGCAAAAATAGTTGTGTGGAAATAAAATAATTTTATTCCTCTGTATACCTTACTTATGTGTATTCTTCTGTACATCTTACACATACTGTATTCATCTGACGTTGTTTACGTTGTCTACTTACAGTATTCCATTCAGTGCGCTGTCTGAGGAATGGGGACAGGAAACTACACTAAAGCAATGTAGATAGCGTAATGTGTAACGGACATGGTCGGTCCTGATATGCACGTCTCTAGACAGCAGTGTATGTGTACAAGATGCAGTGTCCAGTCGATCAGTCCTTGTGAAATGGAGGAGTACACTAGAGCGGAATAAGCAGACCTAATTTTCGAGTACAGATGAGCCAATGGGAACAGTAGACAAGGTCACAGATTGTATCGGGACAAGTACCCACGTAGGAGACATCCGGTCCATACCATCTTTCCAGGACTGTTCCAAAGATTAAGGGAAGGAGGGCACGTGGTGTCAAATTACAATTCCATTTCAAGATAACTATTTTTGCTTATAACTTTCGACTCAGTCATTTCCGGACCGTGGTTTCTTATTTCATATTGATACATGTGCCCTTCGCCATCATGCCTGAAAGTTTGTAACATCACCTCGGAAACACTCTTTATAATGTGTGCTGCTGTACATAATGCATGTGTATAAACTTAGAACTGCAAAAATTAAATGCACATAAAGAAAAACAATTTATTAAAAATAATAATTTGAGAATTCAATATTATCAAGAACGTTCAAACGCCTATTTATCAACAGTAATCTTACTAGACGTTTTCATTTATCTAGAGAAAATCAAAACTCGAGTGGGATTTAACTGACTATTACACGATTAGAAGAAAGTATATAAAGATTAGAAGTAACGAAGTACTCCAATACAATAAAATATTAATTGACATACGAAAATACAACTGTCTTCAAATGTATTATTGTACCATCTCAACATTACAAATATTACGCTAGATGCATGCTAGATGGCAGTAGTGAGCAATGCCTTCTCGTCGAGAAGTTCTCGATCTACACATATACACGATGGCAATGTTACTAGTCAAGAAGGCTTTGTTGGTTCAGTTTCATTTTTATTATTAAAACAGTTGCATTCCACTTCAATTATCCGAATCCCAGCAATCAACGTCACTTGACAGATGATTTTCAATAAATCTTAATATTAAACAATCTCTGATACGTGACTATCCATAATATCATATAGCAGAAGCTATAACATAACCTAACTAATATACACAAGTATTAGAAAAGTTTTAATTAACGACGCTGACATAAAAATAAACATAAATAATTTTAAAAGGAATAATTATTGAATGTACAATTTTCAAATTTGAATGTGGTTGGTGGTTCAATTGATGTTATATTGGACGTGTGCGTAATAGATGTGGAACTCGTTCATTTAGGCCTACATGGTGTATTCAACTTATTCAGGATTTCCGAATGGTGCTGTTCATTTATTTGTAAATCGGATTTCAGAAGATGCATTGGTATGATCAGTTTTTTTTATTAATTCTTGTTTTTGAATGCCAATGCGAGTCATATTTGAAACTGCTGTGCATCGACTGGAGTGGTTTGTAATTTTATATATATATATATATATATATATATATATTTTTTTTGACGTCCAGACCAGCGCAGTTTCAAATGTTGGCAAACAAAGAAACAAATGCTAGGGACGCGATAAAATTGTGCGATAAGCAGACATGATTGGTTGAAATACGTCCTTTCGTACCGTTTTATTGGTCAAAAGTAGTATGATGTAGTAAGAGTGTAATAGTAAGAAATAATATTTTTTGCTAAATGTGATTTGCTTGTAAATCGACGATATTTCAGATAGCCTGTGGCTAGAAAGTAAGACTGTCGTACTATTGAGGTCTGTTGACAAGTACCATATTCTAGCTGTGAAGCGACGTACGAATGTACGAATGCAATGGAATGTAAATAAATACAATATAATACAAACACCGAGTTACAGGAAAGTGCCTACTGATAACACTGCTATCTGAAACAAACTCTCTGTCTTCTAAAATAAATAAAAAAAAACATTACTTTTTCAATAAGCAACAGAAATAATTTTGTTTATATTGTAGAATATGTACTTACTTACTGGCTTTAAGGAACCCGGAGGTTCATTGCCGCCCTCACATAAGCCCGCCATTGTTCCCTATCCTGAGAAAGATTAATCCAGTCTCTATCATCATATCCCACCTCCCTCAAATCCATTTTAATATTATCTTCCCATCTACGTCTCTGCCTCCCCAAAGGTCTTTTTCCCTCATGCCTCCCAACTAACACTCTATATGCATTTCTGGATTCGCCCATACGTGCTACATGCCCTGCCCATCTCAAACGTCTGGATTTTATGTTCCTAACTATGTCAGGTGAAGAAGACAATGTGTGCAGTTCTGTGTTATGTAACTTTCTCCGTTCTCCTGTAACTTCATCCCTCTTAGCCCCAAATATTTTCTTAAGCACCCCATTCTCAAACACCCTTAACCTATGTTCCTCTCTCAAAGTGAGAGTCCAAGTTTCACAACCATAAAGAACAACCGGTAATATAACTGTTTTATAAATTCTAACTTTCAGAATTGTTGACAACAGACTGGATGATAAAAGCTTCTCAACCGAATAATAACAGGCATTTCCCATATTTATTGTGTTTAATTTCCTCCCGAGTATCATTTATATTTGTTACTGTTGCTCCCAGGTATTTGAATTTTTCCATCTCTTCAAAGGATAAATTTCCAATTTTTATATTTCCATTTCGTACAATATTCTCGTCACGAGGCATAATCATATACTTTGTCTTTTCGGGATTTACTTCCAAACCTATCTCTTTACTTGCTTCCAGTAAAATTCCAGTATTTTCCCTAATCGTTTGTGGATTTTACCCTAACATATTCACGTCATCCGCATAGACAAGCAGCTGATATAACCCGTTCAATTCCAAACCCTGTTTATTATTCTGAACTTTCCTAATGGCATATTCTAGAGCAAAGTTACAAAGTAAAGGTGATAGTGCATCTCCTTGCTTTAGCCCACAGTGAATTGGAAACGCATCTGACAGAAACTGACCTTTACGGACTCTGCTGTACGTTTCACTGAGACACATTTTAGTTAATCGAACTAGTTTCTTGGGAATACAAATTCAATAAGAATATCATATAAAACTTCTCTCTTAACATTGTAGAAGATATAGGTAATTAAAATTAGGTATTACTTTTGAAAACCCTTTATATATATCTTGATACGGCACGTTAAAAACAATGAAAACAAAGAAGATCACTAACGAGAAAGGCTGAGGACTTATTGCAGTGTTGACAAACCACGTTCCTTGAGGCTGACATGTTTCATTCATTTGTCTCCGTGCATGCATTTGGTGTACGTCTAGTGACGTTCGTCTGCGACGGGCTGTCTATCCATCATTTCTGCCTACGGAATATACTCCTGCCTTCTCCAGGTCAGACGCAAACAATCGGGTCTCGTACTACAGGATGTGTGCACTGTAATTGTACTTACAAAATATTAGCGATTTTGTTGTAAAGCAGAATTTAATTTTACGAAAAATGGATTTCATATATTTATCAAGTATCTAAGTGACAGAAAATAAAAATTTAACAGCCTCCCTATGAGACAAAAATAGACGAGTTCGAAAATTAGTTTCAACAAATGTAACCACTTGCATTACTTATATTTCACTAAGACTAGAATAAAACAATCCGTTAATGTCATCTACCATCTGATATAGGGTTTCCAGACGTCCCGTAAAATATGGGATCTTCCCGTTTTTCGCTAATGTTCCCGTCGTCCCAAGAAAAGTCTTCGGGACAGCTTTCCGTGCCATATTTTAGAGTTCTAAACTGAGAAAAAAACGGAAAAGTTACAATGTCTCTTCCATATCCACAAATTTTCCATTCTACGCTCTTATATAGCTGTTTATGTTCTGCGTACTGTGTACTTAGCTCTGTTTCAATCAATAATTCAGTATGGTATTTTAGGTTGGGGAGGGATGGCAAAATCGACTCTCCATCCTTCAAATTTGCTCCAAAAAAGAATCATCAAAATTTGTCTATATAAACGTTTTGATTACCCAACAAAATTAATTTTTCAGGAATTTGGTGTATCAAATCTAGAACAAATTTATAAACAAACATTGCTGATTTACTTCCATAAAAACTACAATAAATTTAAATTTGATCCTCATGAATATCATACGAGACAAAACTACAGTTTCTTTCTAAATACTCCCAAATGCCACACAACTGCTGGATTAAAAGACAGCAGAAATTTTGGACCCAAAATATATAATGCATTAATTAGAGCTTACCCTGAGCTACAGAGGTGTAAACATTATTAGAATAATCTTAATTTTAAATTTTTTAATAGTTCCTTCACAAATATTCATTGAATTGATGAATATTGGTATATAATATTACTATACTGGTGTAGGATATATTTACTACTAACAATGCCGGAAAGCATTGGTATTTTTCTTATTTTACAATTGTTATGGGAATTCAGAAAGTATTATATTATTTTGGCGGAATTGGAAACATCAAAAATTAATTAAAAATCCTTTAAACAAATTGTTCTTTGCGTTTACATTGTTGTGAAGGTTCAAATGAACTTATACATCTGTTTTGTGCATATAATTTTGTATGTTTCCAATTCCGCCAACATAGTATAATAATTTCTGAATTCCCATAACAATTGTAAAAATAAGAAAAATACCAATGTACAACAATGCTTTCCGGCATTGTTAGTAGTAAATATACTCTACATCAGTATAGTAACATATACCAATATTCATCAATTCAATGAATATTTGTGAAGGAACTATTAAAAAACCTTTAAAATTAAGATTATTCTAAAACTTTTCACACCTCTGTAAGTACACTTAACACACATAGATTTAAGAAACAAATCAGATTAATTATTTAATTGTTTAAGCTAATTGAGTTCAAAATTGATACTATAATATTCACGTACTTTTGTATTTTCTATTTGTATATAGACCCTATTATTACATGCTGTATTATTTTACCATTTATTAATGTTATTGTGCTCAATGAACTCTCTTAATTTTGTGATATATTTTGTATAACTGATCTGAACTGCGCCCGAGCACGAGCTTCTACTCTTTCGGGCTGCAATGCCTAATGTAGCTCAAGTGTAAAGTATTAAAAAAATATACTACAAATTACAAACATCGCACTTCCTCATTGCAGGTGACTGTAGACGGACTATTATGAAACAATATTATTGTGAGTTATTAATTTTTCAAGGCGAGTGATGGCAACACCAAACGTTTAGATGAGGTCTGGGAGGATCTTTTTAAAAGTACTGAAGGAGAATTCTCAAATTTGAATAGGGTAGTGGAGTTCATTATGTGTATTCCTGGAACAAATGCGTGTGTCGAAAGATTATTTTCTCGCGTGAACGCTCTATGGACTGATGAGAAAAATAAATTGTCTGTAAAAACAGTAAACTCATTCTTCAGTGAGGACAGTGTTGCTGTTCATGACATGATTCTTCAAAATAAACAATTGTTAAGTGAAATTCATTCTTTAGAGAAGTATTACAAGGCCAAGGCTGATTGATTTATAAGAATATTGTCACGTGAGTAACTTAAGTATATTTTGTAGATATTTCTGTAGTAACTTAGTAAAAACAATTTGAAAGCAACTTACATAAAGAAGCTTAAATTTAATGCAAATATGCTCCCTAACAATTTTGTTTACTCTTTGTTTACTTACTCTTAGTTAGTAAAGTGTTTGTGTAGTAAACTTTGAAAGATTGGCATATTTGACGGGTGCGCATACTAAGCTTATTTAGTGCTAACTGATAAGTTTTAATTTAGTTGGTTATTTTACGACGCTTTATCAACATCTTAGGTTATTTAGCGTCTGAATGAGATGAAGGTGATAATGCCGGTGAAATGAGTCCGGGGTCCAACACCGAAAGTTACCCAGCATTTTCCCATATTGGGTTGAGGGGAAAACCCCGGAAAAAACCTCAACCAGGTAACGTGTCCCGACCGGGAATCGAATCCGGGTCATCTGGTTTCGCGGCTAGACGCGCTAACCGTTACTCCACAGATGTGGACTTAACTGATAAGTGTCCCATATTATTTTCCAATATGTCTGGGAACCCTAATCTGATTTCTTCTGTCCCGAACTCCTTTCCAGTTCAACATTCCTCCCAGTGATTACTTCACCAGAAAGTGTCTTCTAAACCAATGACCCAATCAATATCTTTTTTCTTCCTGATCAGTTTCTGCATCATTCTTTCTTCACTCACACTTTCCAACATAGCTTCATTTCTTATTCTGTCCGTCCATTTCACACCCCCCATTCTTTCTCCATATACACATTTAAAATGCTTCTATTCACTTCATCGTAATGACCATGTTTCTGCCCTCTACAATGCCATACACCACACGAAGTACTAGTCTCTTCCGTAGTTCTTCCTCTGGTATTGCTATCCTACGTCGTATTTGCAGTTTTTCTTGAGAAAGAAAATTGCAGTAGCTTCCCGTTGCTTTCCGCACACCACTCCCTCTTTAGCATGTTAGAAGATTCCAGAGGATCCCAGCGTGAAGGTGAGGAAAGTGGATTTGACTAATTACTTCCTCAGGACTTCCTCGAAATTCACCGCAAGGGTTAAATATCAGTTTTATCAGGGTTTTAGCTTGAACAGAAACCGGAAAATCCCAAATAGCCTTTCCCTCCTCTCAACGAATAAACCCTCAAATTTATGATATTACTCACGGTCTATCCTGTATAAAGTGATAACTAGGGTAGGGATTTTTAGGTCTTTAAAATGTAATTTTAGGTGCCTAAAATAGGCTTAAAAGTGTAGGAAATAGCCAATAAAGAATCGAAAATAGGCTCTAACAAAAATAATATTTTCTTTAAAAACATGTTCCAAATCATCAGGAATTCACTTTTAGAATTTAATAATTTTAAATGCTTATACACCGTTACCACTACTACTACTAAAAGTACAAGAAGAACAAATATTTAAATAGTTATACATAAACTAAACAATTGAATGTGAAAAATAAGTTTTTGGCATAAAATCAGTACACGATCAAGTCCAATATAATCAATTTTTATCAAGCATTTTCCGTTATTGTCCTTAATTAGCTTCACAATTAATTACTAGTACTTTTTCTAAATTTTCAACTAGAAAGCAATGCCGTCTGTCACTCAACACAATTTTGTGTGCTGAAAATGAACGCTCTACATCCACAGAAGTAACAGGAGCGTATGTCGCTTTTGACACTAGTTGGATAGGAACGTTGCATTGTAAATCCGTGTTCTTCCCTGCTAGGATATCTCAAGCAGTACACAGGTCCTTCAGTCCTACATTTCTTTGTAGAACTTGCTCCAGGTTATCCCGTACAGTATTTTCAACAGAACCAGAAACACATTTGGAATTTAAAATACAAATTTTCGAAATAAGAATGGATGTTTTGACCTATTAGAGATGAAACCTACTTAATAGGTCAAAATATGCTTAGTCGTCAAAACAGACATTTTTAGGTGCTATTAAAATAACAATTTTAGGCATAGTTTTATATGACACATGTACTTGCAAGTTTTTATGAACTTATCTTTTAAGGATTAAAATAGGTTTTTACCTAAAATCCGAAGTCTAATGATAACTGACAATATACAGCCTATAATCTTTTCGCTGTAAGAAAAATCCTAACATAAACAATAGCACGTGACTGAAGTGAGGCTTCATTGGCCGATGTTTGGCGCCATAGATTCTCAATACGTGTTCCCGCCTACTGTTGTACATTCTGTTTCATGTTAAACATTTCCCGTTACTCGTCAAGTAGACCTAACCTCACTGCTATGCATTCGTTTGCTTAGGAAACATTTACTTTATAATTACCTAATTAAAACTCACATAACTTATTATATACATTTAAGACTACTTTTTTTTTCTCCGCTTTTGAGAGGGTTTCTAATTTTATGATTAATAACCACACACACCCAGGATGCAGAAGCCATGCTTCAGTACCATGTGGTTACGTGAACAACTACGAGCTAAAGTGACGCCAGCGTGTTACAAGAACAGACTACCTCGGTATTACTGTTTGTATTCATCCGCTTCATAGTACATAAAATATAAAAGTAGCTTTTCTTTTAAATATCGTTTTATATATGAGTGAAGTTATATGTTTCATTGTATTTAACAATTATAATTCAATTTTTTATTTTCAAATAATACAAGATGATAGTTTCCAAATACGGACTATATTTTCCTGCGTCGTGTGAGTATTTCGATTGTGAGCCAATCACGGGTATGACAGCAACGTGCTTGTGTTTACATTAGGATTTTTCTTACAGCGAAAAGAGTATATATACAGGCACGTACAGGTTTATACAGAGTGATTTATATAGAACTGACACATTTCTTTCTTTAATTATTCCGTTGAAATTCATTCAATGGCCCAATTTTAGCACCAAATTAAGCTGAATGCTCTGGAGTTTCGATTCCTTGTCACTAGATGCGCAGATGTTTATGTTTTATTCCTATTGTTGCAGCACTGACCCAATTTTAGCACCAAATTAAGCAGAATGCTCTGGAGTTTCGATTCCTTGTCACTAGATGCGCAGATGTTTACGTTTTATTCCTACTGTTGGCAGCACTAGATGCGCAGATGTTTATGTTTTATCCCTATTGTTTGTTTTGTGTCAACGTGAAAATGCAGTACACATTAAATCAACGACTCTTCCTTGTGAAGCAATACTGGATTACGAATTCAATTACAGCTCCTCAAAGGGCATACCAGAGAGAATTTGGTGTTCGCAATCCTCCCAAAAGAAACACAATACTGGGACTGGTAAACAAATGGAAACAACTGGAACTCTGGTGAGTGAAAAGGGCAAGCATCGTTCATCTAGGCTTCCCACGGTTGTTGTTGACGTAAGAGCACGACTGGAGCAGTCACCCACAAAATCATTAAGACGTTTGTCGCAGGAAACAGGGTACACCTACTCAATGTGTCAGAGAGCTGCGAAAAGTGCAGGCCTAAAACCAAGTTTCTTTGACGACCGAATAATTTCCAGGAACCTGTGACCACCGAGTTCTCCGGATTTGACAACGCCGGACTTCTTTCTATGGGGTTACTTAAAAGACGCCACACGTCCCCAGGCATTGGACGATCTGAAGCACAACATCACACAGGAGATTCAAGCTATTGACAACAGAGTCCTCCAACGAGTGGCCAGTAACATGGAACGACGTGTCGAGTTGTGCCTTATGCAGGATGGAGGACATTTTCAACATTTGCTATAGAGGTAAATAATCTCCCAAAATTCCTCTACATTTTAGGTATAGTAAGTTGTAGCTAGCACAATTCGTTTTGAAACAATTAATGAAAGAAATGTGTCAGTTCTATATAAATCACTCTGTATAAACAATGACAGATATTGTGACAAACTGTAATGTTCAGTAGGACTAGAATCTTACATGCATAGTTAGGCAGTAGGCCTACTTACGATATAATTCTAGTCGAACAGTCTTCTCCGTCGGCAGCATGAGCTTGGTGTTACTGGCCTGACACTTGTACGTGGTGTTGAGATGTTCTCGGGTTACACGTGACACCTCTAGTCTGTTCACGACCACGTGATGGCCTGTCGTCTCCAGAAGGCCATCAACCAGCTTGTCGTTCACAAACCACGACACTGTAGGGGTCGGCTTCCCTGGAATCAGCAAGACGTATAATTTAAACCACCTCCTCCACAAATTCTTTATATTTCAAGTAAACATTTCACTGTGTTTGTCTCGATTTGGAAAGGGTACAGTACGACATTATAAACCGAGACATACGTACATTTGAAATTATTAAGAGAAGAAAAAAATAGGCCTATTCATATTTAATAATGGAAACTATATTTTGTCTCAAGCCTGTACATATTTACCTTATATTGTAAGTACATTCTTTCCCTAATGATGTTTTATATTAAATACCGAGATACCTTTAGTACTAATCAAGGCATTCATAATTTTAATACAAGACATAAATCACATCTTCATCTACCCTCTGTTATCTCAGAAAACATTGTAGTGGTATTCGGGTAAGTCAACTAAAATAAAACAACAAATGTTTGACATTATATGATATACAACGACATAAACTATTAATTTGCAATAACAGATAAACATTTGTACGATAATGTGCATTGTATTAATAAAGATAATAATTACATAATTAAATGAACTTTGAATATAGGTGTAACATTGATAGAAATTGAACCTTTTTAATGTATATAATAATTGTAATCTTCTTATAAGAATAAGTTGTTTTAATTATTGTGTTTAAAATTTAACCAATTTTTTAATATACGTTTGGTTTTAACCGTTATACACGTAAATTAAGTGAATAATGCAATAATTAACGAAGAATCATTTTTATTTAACTTTCACGTATTTTTAATATGTTTGCTTTTAAATTGTTTATGTAGGCCTATCTATTTAATGAATATGCCAATACCAGTAAAGTTTTCAATGTACCACATGAGGTATTTGAACTTATGGCTGAAGATACCACAATTGGCGATAACGTTAGAAACATATTATTAACTTCAGTGAATTATTTATATGTCTAAATGTTTGTTGTTATCTTTTTTAAAATATTGATGTCATTTTGAAGGAAACTTATTCAATAAATATTTTATACCCTCTGTTAATCTAAGCTGTTACAAAAAAATTCACTAATAATGTATTACTTCGGAATATGTATTACCGGTATCTCTTTCTCGTGTTAGATTTTACCGTACCTGGTTAACATGTTTCGGCCTGTTATTGGCCTTCTTCAGAACGGTAAAATCTAACAGGTACGGTAAAATCTAACAAGAGAAAGATATATAATACATATTCCGAAGTGATATAGTGTTCAAACTTGTGTAATCAAGATGAATAATGTATTACGATCTTCAATGCACTGCTTAATTATCTTAAAGCTTTGAAGGGCCATGAGAAAAGGTATGGAACATGATTAACCAAATTTTTACATACTCATATCTTCTACACAACTGATGAATTGTTTATGCTTTCGAATTGAATTATTATACTTTAAAGAAGTGTATAATTTTGTATACCTCAACTAAAATATGCTTGTAAATTGAATTAATCTGTTTACTATATATTGTATATTTTTGTATAGCTTGGCTGATGAGCTGTATATGCTTTAAATTGAATAGTAATTTGTATACCTCAACTAATGAAATGTTTATTCTTGTAATTTGAAATTATTTGCATGATACGTATTATTAGTTTTTGTATATCTCAACCGATTGAATTGTTTATGCTTTTAAATTGAATTAACTTAGTTGTTTTCTATTATATTTTATAGCTCAACTGATGAATAACTGTTTAGATTTGTAAATGTAATCATCTGATTGTTATGTTCTGTATATTTTTAGTAGCGCCATCAAAGTAGCTCAGATGGCAGACTCACTAGCCTGCTGATCCGGAGCTGCGCTCGGGTTTGGGTTAAATCCCCGTTTGGTCTGATTACCTGGTTGGGTTTTTCCGAGGTTTCCTCAATCATAAAGCAAATACCAGGTAAGCTGTGGCGAATCCTCGGCCTCACTTCACTTCAACACGCCAAAAAATTGCAATCTTGTAATATTTTTACTTGTTCCACATCTTAAAGCCTCAGTACTAATGTAAGATCTATGGAATACAATGAATGAATAGAAAAAAATCAAAATAACACCGTGAAAATTACATCAAATTATGTATGTAAATTTTCATGCACCTATAGTTAAAATATTAAAAGAACTGTACAAGAACTCAACGCATGTCCTAAGTTGTAAATTAATAATTTCTTCGCAAGATATATGCCAGAACTTACAGAATTCCTCTTTTAAGTATGATAAGAAGTTTTGTATCACAGATGTTCTATTACACGTTCAATAGAAAGTTTAAAAACACCGACTATAATAAAAGTAACCAATAAAACAAAAATTATAACATCTTGATTACACAACTTTTAACATTGTATCACTTCGGAATATGTATGATAAGAACTTTCTTGTGTTAAATTTTAACGTACCTTGTTAACATGTTTCGACCTATTTTGGGTCATCTTCGGAACTGGTCGTTGTTGGTCTTGGCGCCTCTTGTTTCCTGTGAGGGTAGTTCGTAGTGTAGAGTCAAAGAGTGTATGTGTTTTGAAATTGAGTTTTGTGTTGAGAATATCGTTGGGATGTGTTTTAGTGTGTCTGTAGGCTATATTTCATATTGTTCTAGTGTGTTGAGTTTCTGGCTTTTTGGTTGGATGTGCAGTATTTCCATGTCTGTGTTGATGTCTCTGTAGGTGTGGTTGGCATTTGTGATGTGTTCTGCATATGTGAAGGTGTTTTGTAATTTTGTTATGGCTGCGATGTGTTCTTTGTAACGTGCTTGAAATGATCTGCCTGTCTGTCCTATGTAGAAGTTAGTGCAGGTGTTACACGTTACAAAGAACACATCACAGCCATAACAAAATTACAAAACACCTCCACATATGCAGAACACATCACAAATGCCAACCATACCTACAGAGACATCAACACAGACATGGAAATACAACACATCCAACCAAAAATCCAGAAACTCAACACACTAGAACAATATGAAATATACAGACACACGAAAACACACCCCAACGACATTCTCAACACACAACTCAATTTCAAAACACATACGCTCTATGACTCTACACTACGAACGCACCCTCACAGGAAACAAGAGGCGCCAAGACCAACAATGACCAGTTCTGAAGATGACCCAAAATAGGTCGAAACATGTTAACAAGGTACGTTAAAATTTAACACAAGAAAGTTCTTATCATACATATTCCGAAGTGATACAGTGTTAAAAGTTGTGTAATCAAGATGTTATAATTTTTGTTTTATTGGTTACTTTTATTATAGTCGGTGTTGCTTTTTTAAACTTTATTGGAACGTGTAATAGAACATCTGTGATACAAAACTAAATGGAAAACCATACTTCGTCGTCTTAAAAGAGGAATTCTGTAAGTTCTGGCATATATCTTGTTAACTTGAAACTTTATTAACGAAAGAAAGGGAGCGAGATTAGGTTTTGAAACTAAGAAAACATAAAACTATAATGTAAAACCACAATCTGGACGGTTTTAGCCGTTAAGCCAAGCCAACTACTGATAATTTTCTTTTGGGTAGCACATATATCTATGCGTGTCTTGTTTCCTTTATATAAGTAAGTTTAGAAAACTTTAGAGCTTTAAATATTGGAGTAGATTGTGTTAACAGTTCAAGGCGCGTTATTAATTTTAATGTTATAATCTATTAAAACTTTGGCCATAATTTAAAAAGCACAATGTGTCGCCATTGTGTGGGTAAGGGCGTAAGTAAAGACTCCATAGCTTTGGATGTAGGTCATATTCTCAAAGAAAATGAGGAAAGGGGGATACGGGAGAGGGGGAAGTGAGAAACTCGACTAACAGAAACTCGTTTGTTAGGATAAACTCTGGCTGGCGCCTCTCTTTCCTTCTTCTTATTCTTCCTTCTCCCTATATTATTTTCCTTCTTCCACAGTGTCAGTCGATCAATTTTCTACGCGTACAGTCGAGGCATTGCAAAATGAAACACATTCACTTAGCGTTACAGGAACTCTCGGAACGAAAACGTTTTTAAAAATATGAGGTATTTTGCATTACTTTTCTTAAAACTTTCGTTACAAACCAGAATGTCTTAACTTTTTTCCTTTTTGCGTTTTCTTTGTAATATGTAATATTTAATATTTAATAGTATACGTAGAATACTAGTCTGTATAGCTCTACTGATGAATTGTATACTTACTTACAAATGGCTTTTAAGGAACCCGAAAGTTCATTGCTGCCCTCACATAAACTCGCCATCGGCCCCTATCCTGTGCAAGATTAATCCAGTCCCTATCATCATATCCCACCTCCTCAAATACATTTTAATATTATCTTCCCATCTACGTCTCGGCCTCCCCAAAGATCTTTTTGCCTCCAGTCTCCCAACTAACACTCTATATGCATTCCTGGAATTTCCCATATGTGCTACATGCCCTGCCCATCTCAAACGTCTGGATTTAATGTTCCTAATTATGTCAGGTGACGAATACAATGCGTGCATCATCCCTCTTAGCCCCAAATATTTTCCTAAGCACCTTATTCTCAAACACCCTTAACCAATGTTCCTCTCTCAGAGTGAGAGTCCAAGTTTCACAACCATACAGAAGAACCGGTAATATAACTGTTTTATAAATTCTAACTTTCAGATATTTTGACAGCAGACTAGATGATAAAAGCTTCTCAACCGAATAATAACACGCATTTCCCATATTTATTCTGCGTTTAATTTGCTCCCGAGTGTCATTTATATTTGTTACTGTTGTTCCAAGATGTTTGAATATTTCCACCCCTTCGAAAGATAAATCTCCAATTGTATATACTGTAAATTGAATTGTAGTCTGTATAGCTCAATTGATGAATTGTATATGCTGTAAATTGTACAGTAGTCTTTATAGCTCAATTGATGAATTGTTTATGATTATAAATTGAATTAATCTACATGATATTTACGGACCGAGCGGGCTAGCGGAGTGGTAGAGGGCTGGCCTTGCATTCGGGAGGTCCGGGGTTCGATCCTAACTAAGGTTTTTCATGGTTTCCTCAGTTATTTCCAGGCAAATGCCGGGATTGTACCTCTTGAAAGTCCGGCCATGGACGGCGATCCTTCCCTTAATCCTTTCATTTGTGTGAGTGAATGCTGTGTAATGTCTTAAATGTTTGTGTTGTATCGGAGGTGGCCCTGGCACTGAGCTGATATCTCATCCGGGGAGGCCCTCCATGTCCTTGTGTGGTCAAAAAAGTATATATGTGATCCACAGTTTAATTCCTCTCCCGACAGGTCGCGGCCCTGTAAGGCCTGGGTGGCGTGGGTCGTGTAAATGTACCTAAAAGGGAGAGGTTAAACCATGGGAAAGAAAAAAAAAAGAAAGAAAGAAAGATATTAATTGCACAAGTTTGTATAGCTTAATGAAAGTATGCTTGTAAATTTAATTAATCTGCTTACTTTGTATTGTATATGTTTGTATAGTTTCGGCAGATAAATTTTATATACTTTAAATTTAATCTGTATAGCTCTATTGATAAATTGTTTGTGTTTGTAATTTGAAGTAGTGTACATGATATGTGTTATCAATTTCTGTATATCACAACTGATTGAATTGTTTATGCCTTAAATTTAATTAACTTACTGGTTTTGTATTATACATATAGCTCAACTGATGAATGAAAGTCTGCGTTTGTAAATTTAATAATCTGATTGGCTATGTATTGAATATTTTTGGTAGAGCCATCGATGTAGCTCAGTCGGCAGACTCGCTGGGCTCTGATCCGGAGCTGCGTTCGGGCTTGGGTTGGATCCCCCTTTGGTCTCATTGAATGGTTTCTTCCGAGGTTTTCCCCAGCCATGGGACTGAAACCGGATGGTCTATGGCGAGTCCTCGGCATCAACCCCTTTGATTTGATTACTTGGTTGGGTTTTTCCGAGGTTTTCCCCAACCAAAAGGCAAATGCCGCGTAATCTTTTGGCGAATCCTCGGACCTCACCTAATCTCACTACATCTCGCCAAAATACTGTAAAAAATTGCACGAAATTGTAGAAAATTACTAAATTTTAAATTTGTAAAAATTATAATTGTAATATTGTAAAATTTTGACTTGTTCCACATCTTAAAGCTTCATTGCTCATGTAAGATCTATGGAATAAAATAAATGAATGAATGGAATGAAAATGAAAATGAATGAATGAATGAATGAATGAATGAATGAATGAATGAATGAATGAATGAATGAATGAATGAATGAATGAATTCTCAGTCACGTGAGAAACTGTTCATTTCTGTTTCTGAGTCAATATCCTATTTCTTTTATTACGCAATATAGTGTTTAGTTATAGTTTAAGTTCTGAGCGTAGAGGTATTTCAAGTACACTGATATTCATTAGAAATCTCAGTAAATTTTTATATCCTTTCACGAACACTCCTAAAAGCATGGCAGTGTTAAAATTAATTATTTAAAAATATATGAAATAAGGACGAATTATATTCCACTTTAACATTGATTATTATGTTTATTATTTTTTATAATTTACTTCACAAAATAGAGTGACCAGATTTCCAAAATGAAAAAACGGGACACTTATTAAAATTGACATGAATCTACATTTTATCTAAACATTCATTATTACTAGTGTTTATATAATGTCAATGAGCAATAAGGTTCAGTTTTGTTTATTTTAAAGTAATAAATACTGTACTGTTTACAATAATTAGTCGCAATAGAGTAGCATGGATACTTGGCTTAAGCCTAGATGTAACAGATAGGTCATCGCTATGTTAAAATCAGCAGCAATTTGAAGAGAACAATCGCCAGGATCGCCAACCGTCCGCCGTAAACGAACACGAGATGGCAGTACAGTCGCTAATGCAATTCAAATGGAATTATGATGTGACTCCTTATGTAACAACTAGATGGCAGCGTAGTAAACCTGACAAAAGTTGTTAACATCAAAGCCTATAAGGCCGACTTATCTGGGTATATATGATCTAGGGCTCAAGTCAGTGTTGACAATTTTTTTATTGCAACTAGTCTGGATTAGTTAGGTTAACTGATCTATTTAAAAATACGTCAGGTTAATTGAACCTTACATCATATCCATGTCCGAACTTGTTTCATATCGAAATTTGAACTTGTTTTATATCAAAATTTTTTGCCTCCTATTAGCTTTTAACTATTTTAACATTCTCCATGAAGATCGACGGTACAATCTGCATCATATTTCTTTGATGAGTGAATTTGCTCTAGAAGTGTTGGCCTTTCCTTCAAGAAACTACAGAAGTCCATGCAAGACAAATTATTATTGAAATTACATAGTATAGTTAATTGTGAGGTATGTAACCTACCTCATTTTCCACCGTCACTAGATTGTACTATTAACAGTAGAATATAACGAAGCACATTGACGTCGTTGTCTGTCTACTATGTTCAAGGAACTCTCTAGTCAAGTTGTGCGCACATTGGTTGCTAAAGTGTCCCGGATCCTAATTCTGGTAATAGTGTTAAGAGTAGGAGTAGTATATGGTATAGTAGAAATAATAATAACAGAAATTAGGAGTAACAGGAATGATTTGTTGGTAAGTAAAGCAGTAATAGCCTCAGTAGTAATAATAGAAACAGAAATTAATAGTGACATGAGTAATAGGAATGGTAGTAGTAGTAGTAGTAGTAGTAGTAGTAGTAGTAGTAGTAGTAGTAGTAGTAGTAGCAGTAGTTTTTTATTTTATGTTTTATTTAACGACGCTCGCAACTACAGGGGTTATATCAGCGTCGCCGGATGTGCCGGAATTTTGTCCCGCAGGAGTTCTTTAAATGCCAGTAAATCTACTGACATGAGCCTGTCGCATTTAAGCACACTTAAATGCCATCGACCTGGCCCGGGATCGAACCCGCAACCTTGGGCATAGAAGGCCAGCGCTATACCAACTCGGTAACCAGGTCGACAGTAGTAGTAGTAGTAGTAGTAGTAGTAGTAGTAGTAGTAGTAGTAGTAAAAGAAGTTGATAGTGACAGCAATAAATAATAATAATAATAATAATAATAATAATAATAATAATAATAATATACTAATAATAATAATGATAATAATACAAGCAGTAGTAGTATTAGAAGTAAAAATATTAACAGGAATTAAGAGTAACACGACTTGTAATGGTGGTAAGTGTAAAATTAGTAGTGTTAGCAGTAATAATAGCAACAGGATGATATTAATAGTGACAGGATTAGTAGTAATTATAAGAGCTGCAGTAACAGTAGTACAGTTGTATTAGTAGTGATAATAGTAACAGAAATTAACAGTAACCTTAATAGCAGCAACGGCAAGATTATCAGTAGTATTAGTGGTAATAATTATAATAGAAATTAATGGTGACCGGGACAATGAAAGGAGTAGTAATATCATAAAAGAACAGAAATTAATAATAATAATAATAATAATAATAATAATAATAATTTAATAGAATGAATATTAATAATAATTTTGATAGAAGAATATTGTTAGTAAGAGTGAATAATCGAATAATAGCAGTCATAATAATAATAATAATAATAATAATAATAATAATAATAATAATAATAATAATAATTTTGATAGAATGAATATTAATGTTAGCAATAGTAGATGAAGTATTAAAAATAATGATGCTAATCGATATTAAAAGTAGTAGTAATAATAATAATAATAATAATAATAATAATAATAATAATAATGATAATAATAAAAGAAATTAATAGTAATAATACTAATATAAATTAATAGTAATGGGAGTAGTAGTAGCAGCAGCGGTGATAGTATTGGTAGGAGTAGTAACAGTAAAAGTAGCTGATAATAATAGTAGTAATAATGGTGATAATTTAACGACGCTTTCTTGTACAGTGGTCATTCACGTGTCTTCCAGATTTACTTGCCTCCAAAGGAAGCCACGCTAATGACTTTATCGCCTTTTAAAATCCATTTCCCTCTGCTGGGTTGAACCTCGGATATCGTCGTCAGCGTGAAGATCGCAATACTTCATAGGACAATCATATTTTGAGAATGAGAAAAGTAAGCTATTTTGTATGGCCATATTAGGAGGGAGGGGTTAACGCTTAGTCAGAATATACACTTGTTGCAGAAAATTAAATACTGCAATTATACCTTTTGTCATGATTCAGAAAACGGATGTGACGTTTTAGGACAAGATTTCTGCATCGTGCAGCCAGCCATACTTATCTACTTAGCTGTGGTCCAGATAATGCTTGGTTTCTGATTGTATTGTTAGCTGCATGGTGATTGTTCTCTTTTCTCATGTCCAACACTAAAGTGATGATTGATGAGGGTTCATGAAGGGGCATTCCTATAATCTACTGCACGTGAATTTAACTATGCTAATTACTCTAAAAGAGATAATTACTTCTTTTCTGCAAGATGCGAGGCATAGCACCAATAGTACAGTTTCTTCTTAAACCATTAATTTTGTGCATTTACATGGTATGACATTAAATTTAAGTATTTATTTTCTACTAATAGTAAACAGTGTGAAATTGCACGTTATAGGGAAAATGCTTTCACATGTATCTCTTAATAAAGCTTTAATTAATTGATTAGTCTGATCCAATATTTTGGGTTTGCCCTGCGACACAGAATAGTTCACAATAAAATTTAAAACAAAAAATTATATAAGCAGATTTGAAACAAAAGAGGTTAAGACATAATAGAAAAATAGAACCTAGTACAATTTAAATTGAGTGTACACCATAAAGTTGCTGACAAAATATCGCTACAGAAAATGTTATTATGGTGGTGATGATGGCATCTTGAAGATCTCTCTTCAGCTTGTATTTTTCCCTCCACTTTACAAAGGTTTTAGGAATGGTGCCTCTCGCTCCGGGGAAGAGACCGGTAACTGTGATTTTTTCTATGTTGTATTTCGCTGATAGGTACTGAATCGTGGGCTCGTAGAATTTCTTTTTCTCTTCGTTCACTTCAGATGGTTGAGTGGCTGAGATTTCAAATCTGATCATAGGATCAATTATTTCGGCTGCCTATTTATTCCTATTTATAGTAGGATATCGATCCTACGATTGCTCCCACCATCAGCAATACAATGAACTTCCTCGTGAACTTATAGATTTTTGGATCGGAGTGCATATGCGATCATAGAACGTATAGTTTTGTGACGTTTTATTCTGAGTACTTCTCCCTTTGGGCAACTCCCAAGCACATGTGGTAAAGTTTCATACTCACTGCAGTGCCTACAGTGGGTTGTGTCTGTAGAGTGACCGGGAAGAGAACGTACTGGTGCCTCCATTGCAATCATTTTTAGCATTTCTCTCCATTCAGAACTTGATAATCCTTCATGCTTGATGATCCACGACTTGGCTGCAGGCACTTCTTCAAGCAATACAACTCCTTTTCCTTTCTGGGGGTATGCACACCAGATTTTAAATTCACGGTGCCTAAGATGTTCCCTTAATGCTTCACAGATCCTGTAGCCTTATCTCTGCTCACTTGAAATTCCTACAAGCAACGGGTTCTTATAGTTTCGTAGTAATTTTTAAAATAGTCCACTTCTTCGATATACAGTAGAACGAAGAAGCAATAAGTAGGAATGAAAACAATTAATCACACGAAACACTGAATCACAGTTTCTAACTAAAAAAAATTACAAATGTATAGCTTATATAGTATTATTACGTAATTACGTAGTGGGTGCGGTCACCAGCCGACAGATGCATAACATTATTACGCTGCACTTCTTCACTTAGCAAGGTTTGGTTACGAAATAGGAACAAGGTGAATATAGGGAGAGCAAGATGAATTCAAGGACAACGTGGGGAATTATAGGAGGACATGGAGAATGCAAAAAGTAAAAAGAGGAATACAAAGAGAAATAGGATTATACAGGGTGGATGGTAACCTAAAAAAAATGAAACTGGTAATAGAATAACTCTTCTCGGGTTCTCAGCCAGGTGAAGATTAGCTTCAAGAAAAGACGGCTAGCTCTGCCATCTTCTTCGTCCCTGAAGAAGATGGCAGATTTAAAAATTCACCTGGCTGAGAACCCGAGAAGAAAATACATCAAACGCCGGGAAAGCCTTTCATACAAACTGGTAATAGATCATGAAACCATGAGGAGAGATTTAAAAAATGAAAATAAGTTTTTTTCTCTAACATTTACCGTTTTAGTGAAAATCGTATGTTTTGTATGAAGCATTTGGCAACATCACGGCTACTACAATAACTCTAACAAGCGCGGCCTGCAATCCTTACCTTCTCCTCCCCCATTGCTGTACTCCGTCGTTGAAGCGCGGCAGTGCGCAGCGTTGCAAGATTTATTTTAACGATTTTATTATTCTATTTAAATTCATGGCTACACAGTTTAATTCGCAAAAAATAATTCAAGACATTAACTGTTCAGATTATTTTAACCTATTTTCTCGTTTAGCGATCAGCCATTTCTCTAGGGCCATTACCTCGATAGAGCGCTGCAAACATTGGGCAAACACTATTTTTTTCCTGCTTAATGCTTATTTAAATTCATGGCTACACGGTTTAATTTGCAAAAAAGAATTCAAGACTTAAACTGTTCAGATTATTTTAACCTATTTTCGTGTTTAGCAATCAGCCATTTCTCTCGGGTCATTACCTCAATAGAGCGCTGCAAACATTGGGCAAAAACTATTTTTTTCCTGTTTAATGGTGCTTCATCGAAGAAAAAGTGTAATACAAATTTTGTTATAACTTATTTAACATGTATAATCACCTCTTAAACTTTGGTGCATCGGTCCCCTTCCACTCTGTATAAGTATAAAAAGGGAAGACAAATATAACAAGGGAAATATAAGGGGAATAAGATGAAGATTAGGAGAAGAGAAATACAAGGAGAACAAGGGAGAATGCAAGAGAATCAAGGAGAAAATATGTATTACAGGGGAAAGAACAAGGAAAGGTAAGAAGAACAAGTCAAAAATAATGTGAACAAGAAAAATAAAAGGAGAACATTGGGACTAGAAGAAAAATAAGGGAAGTAAGGAAGAACTGGGGAATACAAGGAGAAAAAGAGGAAGAGAAGGTGTAGAAGGGAATCACGACAAGAGGAATACAAAAAAGAAAAATACAAAGAGAATAAGGGGAATACAAGGAGAACAAGGGGGAGACGAGGAGAATAAGGGAAGTTGAGAAGACGGGAAATACAATGACAGCAATGACAATAATTGGAGAACAAAAAGGAATAAAGAAGGAAAACAAAGTAAATATGAGAACAAGGAGAAAAGGGAGAATATAGGATTATGAGGGGAACTGCGTCCCTGGCACGCTGAGGAGATCACTACGCCCTAGAGTGCCTTGCCACTGATGATGTCTACCGCAGCTGTAGACGAAACGTCTTGACGTAACATACTCAATAGACTAAGGTCTCTTATCCAGAAAACACTCACCCCACTGACGCCGGCCATGAAAGCCTACATTCGGAGATAGTAGGATATACATCTACGTAGCCAGAGATGTAATAATACGTACTAACATTTGTACTTTCAATTAAGATCACCATTTAAAAGCAATTTTCTGCTGTTTGAAAAGTAATTTTGTTATGCAGAATTCTAGAGAAACTTGCTATAACCACTATGTTTACCTGAGCTAAAAAAGCAATATATAGAGCGTTCGCCTACGGGTGAGGCCAGGAAAACGGCATGTACTGATACGCCGCTTTGTGCGCGTAGTTGTTGAACACGCTGGACAATCAAGGACATCAAGGTCGACAAGTTATCAGTTGTGAGCCAGCTGTTGCAGTATTTAACACGTACAGTGCAGTTCCTTGACACAGTTGCTTAAATATTCAGCGTGTGTGTAAAATTTGTTGGCAATGCAAAACGCAAAATTCACGCTTGAACAGAGAGTTTTTATGTATGATGCATATGTGAAAACAGAGTCATGTAGAGAAGTGCGTAGGCAATTTGAATTGGAATATCCGGGTGCTCCAATTCAGGGTAGAGAAAGTGTTAGACGTCTTGTTAACAAATTAAGGACAACAGGGTCGATAAATGCTACAATTCCTAAGCGAAAACAAAGAGTATTGACGGAAGAAAAAAATTGATGAAATCAGTGTATCATTTACACGCTCTCCTTATAAATCTCTAAGACGTATTTGACAGGAAGTTAGTGTTTCAAAAACATCAGTCTTTACTGCTGCTAAACTTTTAAAATTAAAACCCTACAGAGTATAGTATAGAAAGCGGAAGCTTACGGATAGACGATACCCTCAAGCGACGTCGCAGGCAGGCCGCTTTCCTGGCCCCACCCGTAGGCGAACACTCTGTGTAACTGACATGTATTTGAAAATTACTGGAATTTCGAATCAGAATTCTGTGAAATCTTAGCATTCACTGATGAATAGTCGGTACGACGAAAAAATTGTAATATATTCGTGAGAGATAATATTAAAATATGATGCATTTCTAATTATCATTATTACCTCATACAATACATCATCACATTTACACAAAATACATGGTTTATAGTTCAGTACCATTTATGTAATCACTTTTATAAATTAATTTGAGGCAAACATAATTGTAATTACAGTATGTTAATGACAAAATATTTGTATTTGGCTTTTTCCTTTTTTAGTTTTATACGCCTCTTCGGAAAATAGAAAAATATAAGAACATATTGTATTTTACACTACTTCGTTTAGTAAATGCGACAATGCTTAGTGTCTTTGTCCTTCTCATGGAATATGGAGAGAAAAGTTTTATATTTTTATAAAAAAATCACTTTTGGCGAACATGAAACAGGACATTTTACATTTTGAAAAATAAGGTAAACAGCGCTTCGTTTGTGTTCTCACGATCTGACTTTTAGATTATCGACTAAAAAAGTCACTTTTAATGCGATAGTCTGTAGTAATTGCACGAGTGCTGTTTCATCCTCTACGAAGAGAATGCAAATATGCATTTCATGTATGGTAGGGCTAACGGCAATGTACGGGAGGCTGCACACTTGTACTAAGAAACATATCCTGATCGAAGACACCTCGAAAGTTGTACATTTACAAGGGTCCATCTTTTCCAAGGTATTCCCACTGTTTTTCTTCCTCTAGGATTATATTGAAAGAATTTATTTGGTATTCGGCTTTCGTCCATCCTTGATATGTGTTCTGACCAGTTGTGTTGGTATCTTAGCTTATCATTTATGCTTTGTGCTCCTAGTTCTTGACGTACATTCATATTCATCTTATCTATAATCTTGCAGTCTTTCACATATTTAAATATAATTATCAATTCTGCAGAAATTTAGTCTAGAGGCTATTTAGGCTTGGAAGTCTTTAACGTGTTGAAAAGCTCCGACACGTGAAACGCTACTTAACCCCTCAGACCGGTTTGCCGTACGCGTATACGTAGCTCTCTAGGTTAGTTATGTCCGGTTTTACGTACACGTGTACGCATCATGCACGATTGCACAAAACCGGCCACAGTTCGTAAGCTATTGGAGATATGAGCCGTTCAGAGCAAAAGTGGTGTAACTCAAAATTGGGTAATGAGGTTTAAAGTAAAAGTTCTGTAAAATACAGCGCAAAGTAGCAAATAATATGGCCTTCTTACTATCCACTGACTACTACTAGTTTAAATACATTGAATATTAATTGCTACTTTGCGCTGTATTTTACAGAATGTTTACTTGAACCTCATTACCCATTTTTGACTTACACCACTTCTGCTCTGAACTGCTCATTTTTTCATGCGGTTTTTTTAGTATATTGCAAAGAGCCTGGTTTTTAACATCATGTATTGTATTATTTTTCATTCTAGATTAGGCCTACACTCTTTTAACACTTATATAATCAACGATGAACTTCACTGTGTGAACACTTTAAAACATGGTGTTGTTTTACCTGATTGGTTAGATTCGATGTTATTTGCACCATCTTCTGAATCCTGGCTAGGTGAAACCACGACATGATTGAAAACGTTAACACAGTGAAGTCGTTATTTCCTTAGTTAAATAACTTAATATTTCAACAGTGGATATATTATGTTTAAGCGTTTCGAAAATGTAAATGAAAGAGTTGCGTCATGTAAATTTAATTCTACTAGAGAATTTAAAAACTGCTTAAGCGCTTAGCATCGAGACTTTTAAATACCGACTTGAGGGACTATAGTTGCTCCCGAAGAACTTGCATTTCAGATTTTTGCGTCATGAAAAATCATTCGATCCCAGCCGGGTTTGAACCTGAAACTTTTGGAGAAGAGTAGAACACTGGTGACGAAACAAAAAGTAAATGTAAATGTAATTATTTTGCTAATAATTGTAACAAAATATAAGAGTAATATAGGCTATAGAGATAAAACTTTAGCACAATCCTGAAAGAGTAGAACTCGTGCTCAGGGGCGGTTTCCTGAATTGAAATTAAAAAGTATATAATACAATTCGTTTTATTCTACTACACAATAAGAATATATAAATGTAAATTCACAATTTTTCATTATTTATAAAATCCATGCATAATGTTTTAAATTTAATACTAGAACTATTAGAATTGAGGAGATTAGTATATCTAAATATAAATTTGTTATACATTCTTGGTCTAAATTACTACTATGATTAAGAGGACACTCAACGTATATTTTGGAACTTTTTTCTTATTTGACCAATCTTTTTCAAATTTGGAGAAAAAGTTTAATATTCACATGAAAAGTAACATGCAAAATCTCAGCTCATTAGATCCAATACATTTCAAAATAAAAAATGTTTTAATTTTTAATCAATCATTAATTTAAATATCACTTTTAATTATCATTCTTTATTTTTTGGCTTTGTGCATTTGCCGTACCTTCTCAATGAAGAGGGGAAGAATTCTGTGTATTGATTTAGTTCTATCACGTAAATTGGTGTAAAATTTATTTTTTTTTATTTCTATGAAGTTAAATTTAAAATTTTTTAGGCCCGATTGTATAAACCATTTAATCTTAGATCAGAGGTTAAATTGATCCTTGTTTCAGCTGAACTTGGAATTTTGTGTTGTATAAAGTCTAATCTGAGATTAATTTGTCTCAAACTAAAGTCAACTTTGACTGAAGAAATTTCTCCGATTAAGTTAGATGATCCAAGTTCAGTTATTTCTTTTCTGTTTGAAATATACGAGTGACAGATTGTGCAAATAAAATATCCATTATTATTAATATTAATAGATATGATAGGTACATTTATATATATTTCTTTCAATTTATTGCCTTAATACACAAACAATCTTATATTTTATAAGGCTCTATCGTGTTCAGCAGTATCAAATAACATAACCTATAATTATATTATGTTTATAACAACCATTAATTATTAACGGATATGATAGGTACATTCATAAATTTTCAATTAACTGTATTACTAAACGAAAATTGTCGTTTTATAAAGCTTTATTATGTTTAGCAGTATCAAACACCATAACATGATAACAACTCGGAGAACAGTAACCTTCTTCTTATTGTCCGCCATTATTTACATTGCACAAAAAACCAGTGTCTCCAACAGAGTTTACGGAAAGTCGTCAAAAAGTAGTTGTAAAGTCGCTAGATTTCTCATTATCGACAAAGAAAGATTAAATTTTGTCAGTATGGGGTGCTAAAAAGGTCGCTAAATTCCTATTTAAGCAATATAAAAGTTAAAAGAAATTGTTGTTGAAAAAGAGTTGAAGTCGCTAGATTGGCAACACTGAACAAACCTGTCCGCGCATCACGTTTTTCACCTGTTTATGCGATGTTGCCAAATCCTTTTCACGTGAACTTAGATTTCATTTGAACCAAGGTAATTTGATCGCAGGAAAGTTTTATACAATAGAAGAAGTGTCTGAACTCGGTTCACTTTTCGATCTTCGATCAAAGTTGATCTTTAGTCAGGGAGATTTATACAATTGGGCCTTAATGATTAAAAGAATAAATAGCTTCAAAAAGATAATATTGTCAAAGTGATACATAAAATGACACTTTTTCTCCAATTTTTAAGTTGAGCGTCCCCTTAAATACTGTAGCAGTGTTGCATTTCGGTTCAAACAATCTTAAAGAATACATACCTTTTGTTTCATAACTATGAGAATGCAATTCAAAATTATTTCGATTTTTATGCATGAATTTTATTAACCTACAATATAATAAATTTGTCTTATTTTAAGAACATTAAAGTCTAAAAACAATTTTTTAGACGAAAAATCAATAAGTTTATGAAGACAAAATTTAATTACTTTCTTCTGAAATAAATAAAGTGGATTAAAATTGGTTTTATTATTGAAATTGTGAGGAAGAGAATTGTGAGGAAGAGAATTTTGATCTGTAATTGGTTATCCGAGCATTCGCATGTAGGGGTTTGAGAAATAACGAAAGTCCCCAACCAGGATAGCTGGCTCTTGGTATCGAACCCCGCACCTACTAAATACAAGTCGGAAGGGATGACCAATAATTTATTGTGATGCATTGTGTCCTTATAAATAATTATTACATGTGAATTTTTTACACAATAAAATACTGAAGACAAAAGTTAGCAAGTGAAGGATGCAGTTTTTACATTTAAACTGTACCTGGGGAATTTTGTCAGAAGGATGAGTCTGATCGGAATTTCAAAACCGCAGAATGGGGAGAAAATTGGGATAAACAGAGATGGAAAAGAGAAGTGAGTATATGTGCGGTTGAATTACCGGAGCCCATGTGGGAGTGAGTGTGTCAGAGCAAGAGAGGGGGTTCAGGGACGAGAGAAAAGGGAATTGTAAGGAGTTCAAACTCGCATACCAGTGTCTCCTATGTTCACATCCCTGTCTCCCAACTATTCGTTGCCTTCCTATCCTTACATTTCGTCGATCGGTTACACAACAGTTGAATCTGCATTCCCAAACCGCTAAGATATTACTCTGTGTATACATGTAAGGGATTTGAAACACTGTGTGGATGTTCCCTTTAATACAACACGTTGAAACTTAAAAAGCTCTTTAGTATGCCGGTGACAAATTCTTCCAGGAAGTTTTAGAAATTAATGGGTTTCCAGCAACATCCTAATGATAAATGTCAAGTATAAAATCATTCAAAATTTAAAGCGTTATAAATAATACTTGTGGCCTGAAGCAACAATAGCTGCTTGTATTATCACCGCGGCCTCATGCTTAACATGTCAGCATCATACAATAACATGCGGTGTGCTTTTAAAACATAATTTTGCCGACCGATTGTTGCTCTGTAGGTTTCACTCTAATCGACAAGTTGTCACGTCTACTTCCTCGATAAGAATAAGCACTAGTTTGTTATATTGTTAAATGGCTATTATTATTATTATTATTATTATTATTATTATTATTATTATTACTACTATTTCTCGTGACCAGAATATTGTACAAAATGGAAATATAAAAATTGGACATTTATCCTTCGAAGGGGTGGAAAAATTCAAATATCTTGGAGCAACAGTAACAAATATAAATGACACTCGGGAGGAAATTAAACGCAGAATAAATATGGGAAATGCCTGTTATTATTCGGTTGAGAAGCTTTATCATCTAGTCTGCTGTCAAAAATCTGAAAGTTAGAATTTATAAAACAGTTATATTACCGGTTCTTCTGTATGGTTGTGAAACTTGGACTCTCACTCTGAGAGGAACATAGTTAAGGGTGCTGCTTGAATATTGGATAATTCAGATATTCTAACGGTGGGTATGTTTAACTTTTCTACCGGATCATCTGCCATGGTTGAGTCGACTTTGCAGTAGTCCTTGGAATTCCTTAGAGCCAAATGCATCACATCCTTGTTTTTATAACAATTGTTATATTGAGAGGACACACAATAACTCGGGTCGAATTTTCATCAACTATACTAATATTTAACCCTAGCACTGCTAAGGGGGGGCAAAAATTGCCCGCGCTATTTGTTTTATTTGTGTAGAATATGTAATTGTTGACCTGAAGAAACAAGATTGTAGGTAGTTGTAGATTAATATCTCAAGTATATAATGACATGGACTTATAATTTTTATGATTTATTTAAATCTGCCTACCATCTTCATTTATAGTGCGGGCAATTTTTGCCCCCCCTTAGACATGGGTGTGACAATTTTTCTGTCTGAAAATATTGATCAATAATCAGATTAATATACATTGTTTGATTGTTGGTACCACTGGATATACAAATTTAATTCAAATTATGTTGTCATTGTAGCTTTTAAAGTAATAACTGTCTTGTTATTCAAAATGGAACAGTTGGAAATTAGTTGTGTGAAATGTCTCGTAATAATCAGAGTGTCAAAATGTCTCGGAGTTTTCTTACAGAAAAAGAGGTGACAGCTATGGTAAATGAAGATAATATAGATGATGCAAGTGATCCAGAAGAAGATGATAATGTTGTGACATACGACAGTGACACTGAATATCACAGAGAAATTGAAAGTGACTCAAGTTCGCGAAGTTCATCCCCTGATCAGCAGCACGCTTCTACTTCTAACATCGCTGTTATAGCAAGAAGTGGTAGGGAATATACTGCTGCACCTCCAAGGCAAGTCCGCAGGTCAGAACAGAATATAGTGAGTTTCCATGAAGGTTTGACAAATGAAGGTTTGACCTCTAATGCGTCAGAATCTTTCAAAAGGTTTATAACTCCTGAAATAGTGAACATTATTGTGCATCATACTAACGAAGAAGCTAGTATTAGGAATCTAAAACTTACAAACACAGAAGAATTATATGCCTTCATTGGTATTTTGATACTCATGGGTGCAAATAATGACAGTGAACTGCCAATTGATGATTTATGGGGAAAAGTACTGGGCAAGAACATCTACAGAGCTACAATGAGTCGTATTCGATTTGGAGAACTTCTGTCCTTGATTAGATTTGATGATAAGCAAACAAGAACTGAAAGACGAAAGCAAGATAAGTTTTGCCCCATTCGTGAAGTTTTCTATAAAATTGACGAATTGTTTGTAAAATACTACATACCTAGTGCACATCTAACAATCGACGAAATGCTCTCGCTCTTTCGAGGAAGATGTCCAATTAAAGTCTTTATGAAAAACAAGCCAGGCAAATTTGGCATATTGATTATGATGTTATCGGATGCACACACCCGGTACATTCTGAAAATGGAGGTCTATGCAGGAAAGGACGAGCGACCCCGAGGAACGGAGTGCAAAGGCAGTTGTTAGACGCCTAGTGAAGCCGCTGGAAGGAACCGGAAGAAATGTAACAACGGATCATTATTATACATCCATCGAGCTAGCGGAGGAACTTTACAATGATGACAAGCTGACTTTGGTGGGGACATTGAAGAGTAACAGAAAGCACATACCGGAAGAGCTAAAGAAGATACAGAGTTGAGAGCTATATTCCTCTAGATTCTTATTCACAGACCCGAAAACAGGCAAGGCACCAGTTACCTTGGTTTCATACATCACCAGACTCAAGCCCACTAAGAATCTCCTACTTCTATCCACACAACATAATGATAGAAAAGTGGATGAGTCGACAGAGAAAAAGAACACAGATGTTAATCTCTACTATAATGAAACAAAAGGAGGTATAGACAGCATTGATCAAATGACGCGACATCACTCTGTGAAGCGGGGGACTAGAAGGTGGCCACTATCTATATTTTTCATCTTGATAGATATTGCATGTCTCAATGGTGGAACAATTTTCATGAAAAACAACCCCGACTGGAATAAGAAGAAGCATAATGTAAGAAGGCTCTATATGCTAGAGTTGGGCCAACAACTAGTTAAGCCAGTTGTGGAAGAGAGAGCCAAGAATATTATAGGTTCGCAAAAGCCTATCATCTCTGCAATAGGAAGTGTTCTAGGGAAAACGCTTCCCAGTACTAGTGTAGTTGTTCCTTCTGGTGCATCGTATTCACGGGGAAGATGTCATCTCTGCTTGAAGACAAAAAGCTCTAAAAGGGAAAATGACAAAATGACAAAAGTGTCTATAGTTTGCTGCAGGTGCTGTAAGTATGTTTGTTCCACTCATTCTGCAAAAACAATCATATGCACCAATTGTGAAAATGAAAGTGAAAGTGAGTGAAAAAAGCTATTGGCAATTGAGCAATTTGTAACTTTGATTTTTAGTTTTGTTATTTGTGGTCTACATTAGTTTTGTTGATTACTTAGTACAGAAAAGCCTGAAGTTTAAAAAGTCAAAGCATTAGCCTATATGAGAAATATACGTTTTATAAGACTATTTTCAAAACTCATATACTGTATGTGTCTTTTAGAATGTTCCTGATATAGACAATTGTGTAGTAGGCTAAATATTAAAATAATGTTTTGTTCATTACTTAGTACAGAAAAGTCTGAAGTTTAAATATCCAAAGCATTAGCCTATGTGAGAAATGTACTTTTTTATAAGACTATTTTCATAAATACGTATATGTGTGTCTTTTTAATGTTCCTGTTATAGAAAATCGTGTAGTAACATAGTAAAGTAATTCTTAGTCTATTAAAAATCAAAACAAAGCGCGGGCAATTTTTGCCCCCCTTAGCCATCCACGTGACAGATCGAAGCTTAGTAGTGCTAGGGTTAATGTAGTACCAAAAAGTGGCTGAAAACCGATTTTCTTGCATATAAAGCTATTTGGAATCATTAGATTATTAGATTGATGTGTTCCATTTCCAAGTTTAAGTAACCACTCAGAAAATGCTCGTCCATTGACATTGGCTCGAATATTTTTGGGACAAATGAAGAATAATTACTTACTTACTTACTGGCTTTTAAGGAACCCGGAGGTTTATTGCCGCCCTCACATAAGCCCGCCATTGGTCCCTATCCTGAGCAAGATTAATCCAGTCTCTACAATCATATCCCACCTCCCTCAAATCCATTTTAATATTATCCTCCCATTTACGGCTCGGTCTCCCCAAAGGTCTTTTTCCCTCCGGTCTCCCAACTAACACTCTATATGCATTTCTGGATTCGCCCATACAAGCTACATGCCCTGCCCATCTCAAACGTCTGCATTTAATGTTCCTAATTATGTCAGGTGAAGAAAACAATGCGTGCAGTTCTGTGTTGTGTAACTTTCTCCATTCTCCTGTAACTTCATCTCTCTTAGCCCCAAATATTTTCCTAAGAACCTTATTCTCAAACACTCAATCTCTGTTCCCCTCCCAAAGAGAGAGTCAAAGTTTCACAAAAATACTGAACAACCGGTAATATAACTTCCACATTTTTTGGCAGAAGATTAGATGATAAAAGCCTCTCAAATGAATAATAAGAGGCATTTGCCATATTGATTCTGCGTTTAATTTTCTCCCAAGTGTCATTTATATTATTATTAAACACAATAAGTCAAATTAATATACAACATTTCTTATTAAATAGAGTTGAATAAAGTAAATTTAAGAATAAAAAAAATTCACGTACCAGTATTCGAACCCTAGCCCTATGGATAGACAATCAGTATGCAGACCACTACACTACCAAACAACAATGTGCTTAGTCACAATAACGATGATAGTATTTAAAATCCCGCGTCACATAAAATTGCGTTGAACGAACAAAACCAAAGCCTTCTTGCTACGCATTTCTTAATTATATTTGTTAAATTATAAGCTGTATAAACAAATGTTTCAAATTTTTAGTATTTTTTTCTTCAAATTTCTTGAGTTAATAACGGATCGAATGAGACATTTCCCATCGTGATAGGTGCTGTATTTATCTCAAAATTTTGCGTAAGCAACGAAATTATATATAAATATATATAGGTAATATGTAACGTAAAAATCATTAGGAAGTCTTTGTACCATTATCAACGTTTAATATCTTCAAACATTACAATTTATATTAAATCAATTTCATCTTAATATTAAAATTAAATCTTTATAGAAACAAAATTTATAAATTATAAGCTAACCGAAAACGACGGCATGTATTCAGTGGCGAAGCATGAAATATTTGAGTGGGTAGGAATTTATTGTATAGAGTGGAATTAATCTAATTTTACAGATTGAAGGGACACCAGGACTTAATTTGACATTTTCTATAGTTTTGGTTCAATACATTTCAATTTTTGTGTGTTGGTACTATGTGTAGGGGAGAGTTGGGTAGTATCGGATATCGGACAGTGAGTTTTTTTCATCTACCGCCAGATAATAGTACCTGAATGACATGGTTATGTTTCTGTGATGTCGCATACAGAAACGTAACCATGTCATTCAGGTACTATCATCTGGTGGTGGATGAAAAAAACTCACTGTCCGATATTACCCGATGTCCGATACTACCCAACTCTCCCCTATATACGTATAAACATTTGTACCAAATGTTAACAAATTTCATACATTAGTTCCTTCAATATTAATTTTTTTCTTACTTTATATAAGACGCAAACTCTCATTTCAAGCATTCATTTCCAGTGATGATATTCATGGGTTTTAAAACAGAAGGCTTAGAAAGTCTCAATAAAACATGAATATCCATTAAGCGACGAAACAATGTGATACAAATCAGCTGTATGCTGAGTACACCTGCATAGCGTTGAGAGTTGCAGGATTGTTTGAAAAGCGTTCTCTTTTATTCCAGAAACAATTAGGAGCGTGAGACAAAAAAGAGAGACATTCTAACTGCCGAAGTTTCTGGAATTAAGTCACTTTGTTATTATTCAATGCACAACTGTTTTCCAAATCGCTGCAATTACGAGCAATCTTGGAAGTTTCGTCTTCTTTTTTTTTCCGCTTCTTTTTACAAAACTTAATCTCAGTTTAGACGCACTTAATAAATAGCTACAACCATCCACGCCTAAATCAGAGCGTCGGATGTATAATTTAAGGAATTCTCGGCTAGGAACAATTTAAATGTATTAGACATTCTCCCTTAAAATAGATTTTCCAGTGAATGACGAACTTTTTCAGAGTTAAATATATCGTGTGAGAAAAGAAAACACAGAATATTTTGATCACACTGGGGCTTGCAGTAAAAGTGTAATAAGGGTCTATTCACATCTGAGTTTTTCAAGGAACACAATGAATTTTCATGCGATATCTTAAATTAACGACTTACATTGCATCCCGACAATAATAAATTAATAACCACGGACTTGCTAGGTTTAAATCGAAGTATCTAAGAAGAGTCATGTTCCTTTGATAAGCACACATAATTTTCTGTCCAAGGGCAGGTCTTTCACTGCGAAGCCAGAATTTTCCAATGATCCCATTATCCGTCTTCCTTTTAGTATCCGTATATGATACATTATATATATGTTTACTTACTTACTTACTGGCTTTTAAGGAACCCGGAGGTTCATTGCCGCCCTCACATAAGCCCGCCATTGGTCCCTATCCTGAGCAAGATTAATCCATTCTCTATCATCATATCCCACCTTCCTCAAATCCATTTTTATATTATCCTCCCATCTACGTCTCGGCCTCCCTAAAGGTATTTTTCCCTCCGGCCTCCCAACTAACACTCAATATGAAAAATTGGATTCCCCCATACGTGCTACATGCCCTGCCCATCTCAAACGTCTGGATTCAATGTTCCTAATTACGTCAGGTGAAGAATACAATGCGTGCAGTTCTGTGTTATGTAACTTTCTCCAGTCTCCTGTTAACTTCATCCCTCTTAGCCCCAAATATTTTCCTAAGCACCTTATTCCCAAACACCCTTAACCTATGTTCCTCTCTCAAAGTGAGAGTCCAAGTTTCACAACCATAAAGAACAACCGGTAATATAACTGTTTTATAAATCCTAACTTTCAGATTTTTTGACAGCAGACTGGATGATAAAAGCTTCTCAACCGAATAATAACAGGCTTTTCCCATATTTATTCTGGGTTTAATTTCCTCCCGAATATCATTTATATTTGTTACTGTTGCTCCAAGATATTTGAACTTCTCCACCTCTTCAAAAGATAAATTTCCAATTTTTATATTTCCATTTCGTACAATATTCTGGTCACGAGATATAATCATATACTTTGTCTTTTCGGGATTTTTACGGTGTTTTTAGCTGTTTTTGACGGTGATGGGTTGTTAGCCCTTCTCCCAATCCCCAAGCTGGAGGACCACCCCTCATCGGCTGTCCGCGACTGCTTATTCAATATATTCACAGCTACCCTCCATATCTGGAGGACGTCTCCTCGATCCGCAACCTGAGGACGCGCCACATTATATGGTATGGTATGGTATGGTATGGTTTATTCTCACTCAAACTTTTGGTCCTGCTGGCCCTTCACATTATATATGTATTCGGGCCAGCAGTCCCTTCCATATACTATTTACAACTTGTACAATACTCGATGTTAATGACCGACATCTCTTCATCATTTAATGTTCACCCGCTAAGTCTTTCATGTTCGTTCACCACACTTCCTATATTTCTGCGTTTATTAAATATTCATTCTTTCCCTCTACTCCTACCTTCTACTATTTCCTATTCCTAATAACAACGTAACAATTACTTTTTCTATTCATCATTTTCACAGACCAACTTATTTAACATATCACTACAATCATTTACTGTACTATAGTCTTGACTAAGCCTACTTTCTATTATTTGCTTTACATCTATCTATATTGCTTCTTTGTCCTACTGATACCTTATTCTAGTCCTACTTTTAGCTCCTCTACTCTTCCTATATTTACAATACGTCCTACTTATTCCTACTAATTAAATAACTCATCATGACCCTTCTCATACTTAAACACTATTCAGCCATATTCACTGCACCCTTAATTAATCCTTCATTCCACTGACACACCATTTCCTTAGATTGTATGCTGGTTTATCCTTGCTGCTCTCCGCCTTATCCCTATCGACTCTCTTTTGCACATTAACCTTTCCCAGCTGTTGTCTCACGTTGCCTTCATTTCTTTCGCTGACACCACACACGTCTACATTGCCGCTCCTATTCGTTTGACACATTGCACTCTTGTTGTGACCTTGTGGTGACGTCACTACAGATTTCTTCCATACGTTCATGCAACTTTTCCCCTCTCGACTCCTCACGGTCCTTCCTCTATCTTCAACTTTCGTCATCCACCGGGCCGGGGTCGTTCTGCCACATGCTTCTCGATCGGAATTTGCTGTCCTCGACAAAACTCCGACTTCCGCACTCTCTAGCATGTCAGGTTTCTTGCCCTTCACGCCTTCGTTCCTCGTACTAAATGAATTTTCTTTCACTATCCCCATTACTTTATCCTTAAGCATTTTTCTTTTTTCTTCGCTTATATTTTCACCTATTCCAGATTTATTTACGCTGTCCAAACATAACTCTACGTCGAAAGTCTCGCCATTAATTTTTAACTTGTCCTTCACTAGCCTCGCGTAGTGACCGTTTGCCCTTGCCGCTTTCAAAAAAGGCACTAACACTTTCCTCCTGCACCTCACTTCATAATCAAAGTCACTATCGATGCTAATATTAGAGTCTTTTAACTCACTATTTTTGCTCATTATCATATCCTTTACCATAGAGTTCGCCAATTTGACTAGTATAGACCGGTTAGCCCCATGCCCCACTCTGTAGACCTCTTTCACTTGTCCGTTACTAATATCTAATCCCATCCCCTCCCAGCACACAGTCAGTATCACTTCATATGTTTCCCAAGATTGCTCTCTTTTCTGTTCTTCGATCCCGAAAAATACTAAATTATTCTTCAGCTTCTCTTCTTCCAAGTCTTTCACTTTCCTCTTCAACATCATGTTCTCCTCTTGCAATTCTTCTATCTTCTTATTGATTTTAACGATGCTTTCCCTAAGGCTTTCCGGATCCATTTTACTCGAAACACTCAATTCACAATTCTTTAAACTTTAGAACGATTTGTTTGTACTATTTACTCTTCGCTACTTTTTACGGCGTGCGGTCATTCACATCCAGCTCCACTCGTCGCTCAGTGAGAACTGCGCCAAATTATATATATACTATAGGCTATATATATATGTGTGTGTGTGTATATATATATATATATATAGGCTATATATACTGTGTGTATATATACAGGGTGTTTCCGAGGTGGTATTACAAACTTTCTGGGATGAAGGCGAAGAGCACATGTATCAATTTGAGATCAGGAACCCTGGGCCGGAAATGACCGAGTCGAAATTTATAAGCAAAAATAGTTGTGAGGAAATGAAATAATTTTATTCCCCTGTACACCTTATTTATGTGTATTTATCTGTACATCTTACACATACTGTATTCATCTGGCGTTGTTTACGTTGTCTACTTACAGTATTCCATTCAGTGCGCTGTCTGAGGGATGGGGACAGGAAACTACACTAAAGCAATGCATATAGCGTAATGTGTAACGGACATGGTCGGACCTAAACCGTTTTTAAAGATAGATTCAACAGTTTTTGCAATGTATTTGCAAAAGCATGTTCTACAAACTGTCTGTAACAAAATTTTGATATTAGTCCCTACGTTTGTAAAATAAGCAATTAAAATTGAATAACAATTTTCTGATTTCCTTTCTTGCAAACAAACGTACTTATTTTTAAAATGAAATCAATTAACAAAATTCTGTTACAAAGAAAAGTTTCCTAATAGTCTAAAGAATGTATGTCCTGAATTTCATGCATGTATCTTTAATAGTTCAGAAATTATATACATTTTTGTCTGGCAATGTAGCAAAAAAAATGAAGTTACTAGAAACCGATAAAAGCGGGCGTGTGATTTAAAAATCTATAGCTCAGGAAGTTTAAAAATGACGTCTCAACATCCGATAAGGGCACAAACACAACAAAATGTTATGCAATGCATTCCACACATATCAAAGGGTATTTTAAAGGATTTTTTTTAAGTTAATTTACAGGAAACAACAATAAAAGTGGGCGAGTTATTTAAAAATCCATAACGCAGGAAGTTTAAATATGGCGACTCAACATCCGATAAGAGCACAAATACCCACAAAATGTTATGCTATGCATTCCACACATATCACAGAGTATTTTAGAGTTTTTTTTTAAATTTACTCATTTTTTCACCAAAAAAATACCATCCTCTCCTCTTAATAATAAAATAATAAGAAGACAAAACTACTATTTTATCTTTTTTGCTCTACTGTGCACTTCAAATTCGTGATTAATTAAGACTTGTTTATAACATAGAAATTAAATTACTAGCTCAATAACAAGAGAAAGTGTTTATATTAAAATTTCAGATTTGTGTTTATTTGGTCTGGATGAGTCATGGAAAGTTTGATGAAAGTATCGTTAAATTGAATCCCCAGAGTTTACTTATTTTATTTGTTTAGATGATTGGTGTTACAGCGCTTTTCCGCAGTTTTTCTACGTCTGTTTTCCTTTCCGACATTTTGTCTGTCCTTGTGGACGGGTAGTGTTTCAAACTTCCTAATCTCTTACAGTCTCCTTCAGTTAGTAACACAGTTTAATGAAGACAAAGACCCATTTATTTTAGCTGAAATGTCTGATGTTTAACTGTAATCTTGCAGTACACAAATTAACTTAAATTCATTTACAACCTTGAGTACTTTCCTAAGACTTGCAGATAAGACACCGGCATTCCGTTAATGGCTGTACAGGAGCCAGATACAACCCAGTGCTATCTTTCGCTTTAGAATCTCATCACACAAGCCATTTTACAAATAGTTAAGAGACTTTAACATACTCTGAATCTTGCAGAGAAGATCTACAGGTTTTATTTTCCCAATAGAACTTCATACGTTTAGATGCCTTCGTCTGGTAGTTCAGTTAGTTAAGACATAACTTTATGACTGCAGGTATATATATCAGCTTTCTAACATTTAGCCATTCATTACTTAAAGTTCTTAATACAGGAAGAAACAGACATCCGTGTGAAAATTTGGTTTCGTAACAAATGCGATGAGATCCAAGCACTCGGGATGCGATGAGCTGGCAAATCCGCTAGACAGCCAAGATTCAGAAATTAGCGCCGCTACGCAAGGCGTTATTCATTACCTCCAAACTTCTTGGGTAATTGAATGCTACCTAGTAATTGTTACCTTTGTTCCTAAACTGTGCCACTTCCCTTACAAGACACTACTACTCTGTTTCCATTACAGTATTCTGATCAGATCTCTATTCCTTTTAGTGTTTATTTGTTTTGTGCCGGTTTCTTAAAATTTACGTTTCTTTCCACTAATTCAAATCTTGTTTCCATATCAGTTTCTTTACTTATCATCCTTACATTAAATTATTTCACTTTTTATTACTTTTTCCTCTTTTTATTTACAATTTTCTTTCATATCTTAACCTCTTCTATCACATATGTTCTATTCATTATTTGTTTTGTCTTTAAAAGCAATAGCGTTTTAAGTGAATGCAGTGGAATTTCTCACAGGAAGCTAGTTCAATTGACATTGAGTTATCGACAGCCAATCGAAACGAGTATATAATCCATATGAACATATGTGACCAATCTTACTTCGATTACACTGAACAACAAGAATTTTTTTCCGACTTAAAACAATGTGTCCCTTATGTTTTGGAATAAGCTGAATCCGAAAATGCATCTCTTTTCTTCGTATCACGTAAGGTTTTTAAGATATACTATGATTTCACTTTTCGATAAGCTCTCCTCCAGGAAACATCTGGTGCGGGTTGGGGGTATAAACTAAAACAAAAGCTAATGCATTTTATGAGCTTATGACTTATTTTCGGTTTCTTATGGTTGTTGGCATGTTTTTGTACTTCTAATAAATAAACAGATATTGGTCCCTTCTATTAAGTAAATTTCATAACAGTTCAATGAAGTCTATGCAATGAATAAACAAGGGTGTGGTTTTCAGTATTTAAGGGAAAAGTTCACCAGTTTGAATGAAGGAAAATTAAAAGAGGGCATTTTCATCGGTCCACAAATTCACAAAGTTAAGGTTGACGCTTTGGTTGAGAAAAAACTTTCCGTTACAGAAAGAATGGCATGGCGCTCTTCCAAAGACTTTTGCTCAAATTTCCTTGGAAATTCTAGGGCAGAGAACTGCATAGAACTTGTTGTGGAAATCATGTTAAGTGCATATGACAAAATGGAGTGTAATATGTCTCTCACAATACACTTTTTACATTCTCATTTGGATATCTTTCCTCCTAACTTTGGAGCAGGGGGAAAGATTTCATCAAGAAATATCTGAAATGGAAAGGCGATATAAAGGAAGATCATCATCCAGCATGCTTGCAGACTATTGTTGGTTCCTTGTAAAATACAGTCCCGAGTCTAGTTATAAACAGAAGTCATCCAGAAAGTTATTTTAAATGTAAGTTCAAATCCCGAGATTTTTCTCATTATATGCATGAAATATTTTTATTGTTGTATTTTAAACTATGTAACATCATTTTGTATCCACTACATATTTTTCAAGTATTATGAGGAATTTTAAATCCGTAGTGTGTTGTAATTTTATCAGTAGCAGCAAAAAATTAAAAACAAATAAGTTTTGTCATAAAAATTCAATTCACTTTCCCGAAAATGGTACGTGATGGGGCAATTTTGATTTTAAATTCAGATTTAGGGCACACATATTCGTAATATTCACCTATTTTTATTTCGGAGCAGGACAAAAAGTACAAATTTGTTGTTCAGTGTTATCCGTGAAGGAACACATATGTTGAAGGATGTGATGTGCATACATGTTCCGTGGATAAAGGTATTTCGACGTCTGCCAGCCATCCAATCAAAATTCATATCTAGATCAGCGAATTCCCTTTCTGCTAAGCAGGAACATATGATCTTCCGAAGTTCCTGGGGTAGATCAGTCGGTAGAGCATTGGTGCGCTAAGCCAAATATCCCGGGATCGATACCTGGCCCTCGAACAATTTTTACCTTGAATTTATGCTCTTTTTTACAGCGCCTTTGTAACGTATTACAATACTTCTGAAATATTTCTTAAAATGGTCGTAAAGCAATAGAGAAAATTTTACAGGGTCATAAAATTATAAGAAAACTGCAAGCAAATCGACTGAAACACTGGAAGCGCTTGAATCAACCGATGTTCTTACTAGACTAAAGGCTGTTTCACAATAAACCGGAAACGCGACTCGGAACGAAAACGAAAACGGTAAAATTGTTAAAAATGTGTACATTTAAATGTCAGCATTCACAATTAACGAAAAACTTGCCGGAGCCCGGGATCGGGAAGGGAGAATTGGCCAAGTTTCAACTTTGGCGTTCACGTTTCCGATCACAGCCCACTAGATTCATTCTATTGCTATCTAAAAGCTATTTTGTCGTCGTATATTTTGTAGCAAAAAGACCGTGACATAACCTATGCATTATTTTGTTCTGTGCTGTGCATCATGGAGCAAGTTTTATTTGATGAGATTCTAATATTGAGTGTTGAGGAAAATCCTCACGTTTACGAATAAGCTGCGCGCCTCGTATAAAGATGATAAAATGAAGGAGAATACGTGGCTTTCAATAGCTGCATCTTTGAACACCGATCGTAAGTGAATCATATTTTATTACTGTATTGATTGTATTACACACTACATATTCATGCTTCAATTTAATAACTACTGTTGTGTTCATTTTTGTTCTATTATAAATGTTTCTTCTCTAATTATTTTACGTTATGGTAGATTTAAAATAGGTTGTGATAATAAAGATGCATGGGCATATTTATAGTACCGTACCTGATGAAATGTTTCAGTTGAAATTTCGAAGTTGGTTAACCTGTGTTTATGTTGGCTGCCTTGTACTCATGAGAGAACGCCATTGGTCAATTATACACAAATAACATCAGAATGCGTAATATCGACTTTACATATCGTTATTGACATGCATACCGATATGCATAGTCGTCTACGTTCTCGGTTTATTGTGAATCAAAAAGTTTCATGTTCACGTCCTCTGCTTCTCGTTTTCATTCTGGTTCTCGTTCCCGGTTTATTGCGAACCAGGCTTAACTCGCCAAACACGGCCATACAATGCTGCCATATCCTACTAAAACATAAGTGTATACAATTACCTACTGCGTATACGAAAACCCCATTTTCACCCATAGATGATTTATTTAACATTGGTCATATAAGACCTCTGATCTAACTTAACTGCCTAACTTTTAAGGGGAATTGGACGTTATCGCATGCAAAGTAATGGTAAAAATATCCTATCTTCAAGCAGTCATAAATGTAATACTATTTATCACAGCTATTTCATTTTTTTAGTGATATATGTATACATATTAAGCTTTAAAATGAAAAAATAATGGTTAATCTAGTGTAAATCCCACCCTTAAATTAATTGTTAAATTTAAACATATTTTTTATATAAATTCACTACATACCTATGATTAGGTACACTCTATTCAATTATCATTGCACACATTGAATTAAAATTTTGGCCACTTACTGCTAATAGATACTAAAACATACCCTACTAAAATTATTAAAATATCTGTAATACTATGGGCATAGGGCTTACACTAATCTTCAATTTTTTTAATTTATTCACGGTGATCATTTCTATAAGTCCTATGCCCATAATATTACAGATACATGAATAATTTTATTAGGGTATGTTTTAGTATCTATTAGCAGTAAGTGGTCAAAATTTCAATTCAATATGTGCTATAATAACTGAATAGAGTGTACCTAATCACATATAGTGAATTTATAAAAAAAATTGTGCTTAATTAAAAAAATTAATTTAAGGATAAAGATTTACTCTAGAGTATCCATTCTTTTCATTTTAAAGCTTAATATGCATAGACACATAGCTAACAAAAATGAAAGACCTCTGATAAATAGTATTATATTTATGACTGCTTGAAGATAGGCTATTTTTACAATTATTTCGCATGCGATAATGACCAACTCCCCTTAAGTCTCTATAGATGTAAAAAAATTGTCATACATAAACTTCTTTCATTTTGAACCAAGAACGTGCTACATGATCTTGAGTCAGTGTGATGTTATACTCGAGGCGTATCTCATTTCGTACCGTTATGTGATATGATTCGAAGGTAATTCACTGTGTGCGTTATTGGAATATTAACAATTTCAATCCATGTGAATCGGAATTGCATATTAATGGTGGATGTTCCAGACCCGACATATGCCTCATCAAAGGAGATACCAAGCGTGCTTGTGTATAGTTGTGTTCAGCTCACATCTGCGTCTGCCAAACAGACCATCTGCTGGTCCTCGGTCAGTCTGAATACAATTAAAACGAATCAACGCGCGGTGAAATATAATGTATTCCAGCACATGCTAATTCAAATTGTGGCATTCAGGTCAATAGGAGATAGACTGAAAAGATAGTTCACATTCTATGACCCCCAGCAGATAATAAGAATTTTTTTATTCTGGACTCAAATTACAAAGAATGTTTATTTGTAATCCAACTGATTTGTAATCCAAAATTATTTTAACAAAATTAAACAATTTATAACAGGCCTGCACAAGGTTTGCGCTCTCAGAGCCGGCTCACGGCCTACACAAAAGGAAGTACTATCACGAGTGTTTATGAAATGAATTCCCGTTCAGTGTTTGCAAAACTTTCTTGGACTATTATCAATTAATAAAGAAATATTTATTTTACATAAATAATAGAAATTCTATAGCTACTTAAATATACAATATCATTTTGTTATATTTTTATTTATCGGTACATCAAAACGAGGTTTTATGCTGTTGGCAGCTGAAAGGAACAGTAGCCTACTGATCGTAATGAAACATCAGTTATAGATGTTCGATGTCTGTCTTTATTAAAGTTGATTATAGAAAACAGTTGCTCACAAATATAAATGTTGAGCCAAACATAGCAATCATTTTCACAGCTAGCCTGTGTAGTCGTGGATATTATTGCTAATGTTTAGTATTGTAAAACTCAACCAGCTAGTAGTATTATTGTTCCAAGCAGAACTCTTTGCCATCTTGCAAGCAGTGAAATGGAGCATTACCAACGAGATTGACTCATGTATCCACAGCTACTCTCAATCTGCCTTACAAACCATTGACGATAAATACAACTTGCATTCCATAGCCGTCGAAATTAGATCCCTAATACTTAAATTTGAAGGTCGTATTTGCTTAATGTGGGTGCGCGGCATCACAGGTACTGAAGGAAACGAAAGAGCGGATACATTAGCAAAGCAAGCAGCCTCAACCAACTCAGAATATAAATATTCCACCTGTCCTATTTCGTACATTAAGCAGAAGATCAAGCACACAACTACACTCAAGTGGAATACATACTGGAACTCTAGTGTTAAAGGCTCTGTGACCAAGAAATTATTCTTTCCCAATGTACAAGACAGACTATGTTGCAGCCAGTTCTCAACCGACTTCTTTTACACTCAATTTTTGACCGGCCATGGAAAATTCGGTTCCTACTTTGAAAGATTTAGGATCAAAAGTGCAGAAGAATCTCTGTGCATATGCAAAGAGAATCAGACTGTTGAACATTTGATTTTTCACTATCCAGTGTTCGAAAGGAAAAGACACTTTTTAAGATATCATATCTCGGACTGCAATTTAAATTACTGCGCACCCCTTTACCATTTTCTTAGAAAAAAATGTTGTTACAAGCAATTCACAGAGTTTATACACCACATCCACGCAATACTGTAGCTATTAATTGTATGTAAATTAATGATGATATAAAATCCTAATGCACTATGTAACACAAGGTGTCTATCTTTGGGACATAATAATAGTAATAACAACAATAACAATGTTTGTATTATAGATTTTACTATTGTTCAGTATTTGATGACAGGTATATAGTTTGTAACCATAAGTAATTTTGTTTTTATTTTTTTTTACTATCGCAAACAAACTAGATAATAGGTGATTTATTTGTAACTAAGCCAATTCTGTGCATTATCTCATTACTATTGCCTAAAATTATGTATAAAATCACAAGTTAATGTAGTAATCTTGCAATTTCTCTACACTTTCGATTATAATTTCTAATTTTATTTCATTTTGTTTAACTGAAAGTAATTATTGCATAACGTATTTATTATTGTTTACTGTCTCTTAATTAGTGTATTTATATTGTAAGTATGATTCAGACCTACTATTAATTCTTTAAAATTGTGTATTATCACTACATAATGTATTTCACATGTAACAAACAACAACCCTAATATACCAAAGGTAAAATAGGGTTTCAATATTTGGATAACAATAATAATAGTATTATTGAAACGATCTTTAGCCCTTAGGTCACATTGAAGATCAATAAGTTCGAGCTCTAAATCGTTAAATGTTATGTTCCGTCTTTTAGATTCCTACATACTGTACTGTAGCAGTAGGTAAGCAACATGAAACAGTTACTGAGAATAGACCTACACACTTCACTCCACTAGATAGCTGAGTGTTGGTTTCCCTCTCCTCTACCTATAGCAAGTCTATGTCATCCTGATGTATCTTCCTCTCTGTTTCGGCGAGCGGTAAACACGGCTCTCCCGCCCCGAAGGAGCGCGCGCGCTCGTCTAGCGCTGTTTGTGCAGGTATGATTTATAAAATATAAAAGGAGTGGAATGTCCAAAGTTTTTGCATAATATGATATATGTGTGTTGTCTTATTAAGCAGAAATAATTTCAAGTTGTTTCATTCACCAGTTTCCATAAAAATGTACATAGGCATAGCAATGCATATTATATTTTTAACAAATTTGAAAATTAAAAAACTGGATGAATAAAAATATCTAAAAAATCACAGACCATTACCACACGATAACAAATCAGTATGCAAAATGTTATAGTTCTAGGCGGAATACATTAGAAGATATCAATGGTTTTCGGAAACTTTGCATTCTGGCCTATGTCTCCCCTTAAAATTTCTGGAGCAAAATTTTGATATTGGCTTCCAAAATTTTAAGATAAACAATTACATTTTAAAAATGAATTTTAGAGTTTCTTTATATAAACATATTTTTCAAATGCAATAAAATTACAAATTACTACCGCAGATAAAGTATTACGATTAACCTAAAGAATATGTACCAAGTGTCACGCACGTAATATTAATGGTTCCGAAGTTATATAACTACAGCAAGACACCAAAAAGTGCAATGAAAAGTGAAATACACAATCTCAGTTTAGTGAAGTGGCAAAACGAATGGGACAACACAGCAAAAGGGCAAATCACAAAATCTCTCTTCCCAAATATAAACGATCGGTTAAAATTGAAACTTAACATAACCCCAAACTTCACAACTATAATAACAGGACACGGAAATATAAAATCTTATCTACATAAATATAAAATTATAGATAGCCCATTATGTCCATGCAACAATGACGAACAAACGATAGATCATTTGTTATACAATTGTAAATTACTTGAGAGAGAAAGAGACATTCTGAAAGCGGCAGTTCTAAAGTCTGAAAACTGGCCAGAGAATAAATACGAACTAGTGCACAAACACCATAAGAACTTCATCAAATTTACTAACAATATACAGTTTGACAAATTACAATGAAAGAAAAGTACAAAATTCATCCATCTATATTGCCTATAAAGTAACTCTTAGAACAATATAAAGTAATTATATGAACATAGTTTAAGGTACACCAATGCATGTAGGATTACTCCACAGTAATGGGGCATGCAGACTGCAAAAAGATATCTAGCATGAAATTAAAAACTATTTGTACAGAATTAAACAAAATTCCTTATGGCCTTCATTGTGCCAGTAAAAATTAATCAACTAAATAAATGAATAAACAATTTAAATTGTAGGAAAGTTAATCAGAGTATCAGTTCTTATCGCTAGAATGCATTGTGAACAGTCTGCAAGGTCTAGTTTTGAATCATGAAAGGAACGTCAACTGCATCACAAACAAGATGCAATAATTGTTTCCCGACAGTACCTGTGTCCTGTGTACCGAAACGTAGTAATTGCTGGGGATCTAAACCTCCCGAAAATTAACTGGAACGGGATTTCAGGTACAAATTCAGATGCACAGACCCTTGTTAATGAATTGATCTGGTGTAAAGATTTCACGCAGGTAGTAAATGGTCCGACGCGTGACAATGCCCTCTTAGATGTTTACCTACTAAGACCTGTCTCTCTCTTTGTCAACTCTGAAAGTCTTCATAAAATAAGTGATTACAATAGCGTGTGCAAACTGTGCAACGAAGTGTGTCCAAAATATCATTTTAGTAAATGTGTGAATAGAACGAAGTCACTGGTGGAATATAGTAAAGAGAAGTAACTCATACCAAACTAAATTGCACGTTTGTGCGCACTTCTTTCTTATTAAGAGAAAGTTTGAATACAATAGCGTCTTATTAGAAATCTTCTGGGAAAACACAGTAAATCCGAGGTCAAGTCCACTGTCTGTCTGGAATTTTAACAAAACCGATGTCCATGAATTACAAACGTTTCTACGACAAAAGCATGATGACTTTCTAAGGACTGAAGGAAATATGGAAAATGTGTGGCATAAATTTAAGAGTATAATTTTCGAGGCATTAGTAAAATGTGTACCTTCTAAAATAATTAAGAAAAATCCGGACCCAGAATAATACACTAATTATATTCGCTACTTAAAAAAAAAGACAAGGCTCGCATTTAGCAAACGTAAACGAAGCCATGAGCATTGGGAAAAATATGTCGAATTAATTAAGAAACTTGAGTGTGAAAAAGGTTAGCTCATGAAAATTTTCTAAAAACTACTTTTAAAAGAAGATGAAAGTAACAATTGGAGACAGTTTTATAATTATGTACGCAGAAGAAAAGGAAAAAACGAAGGAGTAGTGCTTTTACGAAATCAGAACGGAGAAAGTATAACTGATGACAAAGAAAAGGCCGACTTATTAAATTCCTATTTCATTTCGGTTTTCAATAATAATAATAATAATAATAATAATAATAATAATAATCCCGCTGATAGGAGTGGTTGTGTCACAGACCATGAATGTGAACCAAATTCGACTTTCAAAATAACTTCAAAGGGGTTAGAGAGAGAATAACGAAATTAAAAATCGGAAGTCTCGAGGACCAGATAGTATTGCTACAGAGATTCTTAAATTAGGTTCCGAGGCCATAATTCCATACTTAATGCGTATATTTCATGTTTCCATAAACAATGCAGCTATTCCATGTGACTGGAAATCAGCTATAGTGGTACCCATACATAAAGGAAGAAATAAATTAGATGTCGGAAACTACAGACCGATTAGCCTTACATCTGTCGTATGTAAAGTCATGGAGCATTTGATATCGGATTATATTCGTCATGTTCTAAATGCGAAAGACTGGTTTCACAACCGCCAGCATGGTTTTAGGGAAGGCTTCTCATGTGATAGTCAAATTACGTCGCTGGTTCAGGATCTAGCTGAAGAGGTAGATAGAGGCGGAAGAATCGATGCAGTTGTGATTGATTTTTCGAAAGCATTTGATTTGGTGCCACATGACATATTAATAGATAAGTTAAGTAGGCTAGGAATAGATAAAAGAGTGGTGCTATGGATCCAAGAATTCTTAAAAGGTAGAACCCAGAGAGTTAGAGTAGGTCATGAAATATCGGAAATTGGAAATATAAGTTCAGGGTGCCACAGGGCAGCGTTCTGGATCCATTACTCTTTATAATATACGTAAATGACCTATGCCAGAATATTACATCAAATATGAGGCTATTTGCAGACGACTGCATTATCTATAGAAAGATTAGAAATAATTCAGATGTAGATGCTATTCAAACAGACTTGAATAAAATTTATAACTGGGCATTAAAGCATAGGATGAAAATAAATGGTTCTAAAAGTAAATCTATAACATTTTGTAAAACCCGAGAGGAAACTAGTCTTAATTACGAATTCAGAGGTGTAGTAATTCCGCAAGAACAATGTTGTAAATACCTAGGAGTGTATTTAAACTCCAAACTTTCTTGGGGAGAGCATGTTGACAATGTTACGGGTAAAGCATGGAGGGCACTTCACTTTATTATGAGAATCTTGAGAAAGGCTAGCCCCAAATCGAGGGAAATAGCATATCTAACGTAGTGCGACCGTTAATGGAATACGGAACTACGTATTGGGATCCCTATAGAATATACCAGATAAATTCCTTAGAAAGAATCCATTATAGGGCAGTGAAATTTGTTAAAGGTAAAAGAGAAGATGGAAACGATACGATAAAAGAACTTAAATGGGAAACTTTGGAAAACAGACGTAGGAAAACTAGAATAACATCACTGTATAGAGCACATCTAGGTCAGAAAGCATGGGTAGGCATAACGGCTCGGTTAGAAAAGCCAACGTACTATGGTAGGAACGATCATGATTTTAAAATCAAATGTAGGAAACAGAAAACGGATGTAGGTAAATTCTCATTTTTAAATAGAACTATAAATGATTGGAATGACCTACCTGCAGCGGTCTTTGAGGGCTGTCCTTCCTTAAGGAGATTCAAGAATAATTTAAAAAGTTGTATATAAAGTGAAAATTAAAATTAAGGTGACATGTATTTATCTAGGCTGACGAGTTTACTTCCTAGGTTTGAATTGTAAATTATTTAAAACTAGCGTGTAAGAGGGCCTTAGACTAGAAATGTTTAGTTTAAATGTAGTTCTGTTTATAAGTATGCATAAGGATGTAATTATTTGACTTATTTGAACTGTTGTATCAGTGAAGCGAGGTGAGTCAGTGAAGTTATGGTTTTACAGTGCAGTGAACAGTTCCGATCAGTGATAATTTATAGCGTCAATGAAATGTGTTCTATAGTGTCAGTGAAATGTATTACAGAGTGTCAGTGAAATGTGTGCTAAAGTGTCAGTGAAATGCGTCATAGTGCCACTACAGGGAATGAGATAAGAGTAAAGTGAAAAACTATTGAAACTTATGTAGGACCTATAGATAATTATGTAGGTTGTATTGTAAAATTAGGTATTTTATTTTATGTTTTATTATTATTTTGTTAAATTGTATTGTGTATTATTATTGTATTGTGTGTAAAATTGTATATGTGTTGTAAAATTGTATTGTGTATTGTAAATTTTATTGTGTATTGGTTATAATTTTATTGTGTATTGTTAATATTATATATACCACTGCCACCGGGTGCTTGCCCACTTGCAGTGTAAATAAATACATACAAAGGTGTCACGCGCCAAACATAAGGTCACGCCAGTATAGTCTATGAACAACTAACTTTATCTCCTTATGCCAGGCCAGCAGAACTGTAGCTCTTGAGAGCGACTGCTTTCCTCATTTCTTTTACCCCATCCACCTTTTCTACCTGTGCGATCACGGCGTTCTAGTTACGCTCGGCTGCATCAACATTCTTTCTCGGGGCGGAAGTCGATTTTTTATTTTTTATTTTATTGGGTAATTTTACGACGCTGTATCAACATCTAGGTTATTTAGCGTCTGAATGATATGAATGTGATAATGCCGGTGAAATGAGTCCGGGGTCCAACACCGAAAGTTACCCAGCATTTGCTCCTATTGGGTTGAGGGAAAACCTCGGAAAAAAAAACCTCAACCAAGTAACTTGCCTCGACCGAGATTCGAACCCGGGCCACCTGGTTTCGCGGCCAGACGCGCTGACCGTTACTCCACAGGTGTGGACGCGGAAGTAGACCATTCCCAATAGAAGTTGAGTGAGGCTGACGTCATAGTTCCCCTACTTTGCGAGTTCTGCAGGCCTGCCTTATGCCCTGAGACAGAATACGGTCCCTCGTTATGACAATCTTGGAAACATCCATTTTCACTGCATTAACTTTACCATTTTTAATTGTGTTAATATTTCGTTGAAGAGATTGCAAGCCAACAGTAGTTTTTATTGCACGGAAGATTTTAAATCGTTAGCGAATAAGGAACAGTCAGAACTTATTAATAATATTTTTTTAAATAATTTATTTATTTAATCTGACAGGATTAAGGCCATAAGGCCTTCTCTTCCATCCTACCAGATAGCACATATAAATAAAAAAAAAAAAGAAATACTAACACTGCTGAAAATAATATAAATTAAGTTAAAGCCCTGTAGAGGGTCAACAGAGTCAAAAGAATACTATAGAGCTCTCATCGAGCTAATACAAGAAAAAAGAAAGAAAACAGAGATAGCAATGATGATATTGATAACTGACAATAAGAATAATAATAATAATAATAATAATAATAATAATAATAATTTTATTTTTATATATTTATTTATTTATATTTATTTAATGTGCTGTACAACAGCCAGTGGCCAATTACAGTTCAGCACAAATATAACAAAAACATAAAACAAAAATAATTATTACACATAAATATAATATAAATAGAAATATAATAATAATAATACTAATAATAATAATAATAATAATGATAATAATAACAATAATAATAGTAAAAGTAGTGGTAGTAATAATAATAATAATAATAATAATAATAATAATAATAATAAATACATTACATATTAATTTTCAATTTTACAACAGCATAGTTACAATATTTACTATATGTCATGGGTTAAGGTGAAGTTGCGCAACCTAACATGTGTTCAACAATGAAAGAGTCATGGAACGGAGAAAAATTCTCTCCGGCGCCGGGATTTGAACCCGGGTTTTCAGCTCTACGTGCTGACGCTTTATCCACTAAGCCACACCGGATTCCACCCCGGCGTCGGAAGAATCGTCTCAGTTTTTACGTTCCGGCGCTTATTCCGTCGGATCTCGGCCAACTAGTCACTCATTACGAGTGCACCTCAGCACATGTGTGGACTTCGGTCCTAGTTTCATAGATATCTATGACGTAGTGCAGAGGGCGGCCACTAGAGGGAACCCAAGAGTTGGAACTTAAAAACTGAGACGATTCTTCCGACGCCGGTGTGGAATCCGGTGTGGCTTAGTGGATAAAGCGTCAGCACGTAGAGCTGAAAACCCGGGTTCAAATCCCGGCGCCGGAGAGAATTTTTCTCCGTTCCATGACTCTTTCATCGTACTAAGACGCAGAATATCTGCATGGAAATATCATATGTACTTCGGTACATAATAATAAATATACATATATGTGTTCAACAAGCAATTCCACGAACTAGAATGTGATTTTTTAATTTAAATTTGAATTTTGATATTGTCCGACAGTCTCTGACATGGTCAGGGAGAGAATTCCAGAGGCGTGGAATAGATATGCTGAAAGATGATGAGTAGAAGAATGTTCTGTGCAGAGGGAGAGAGAGAAGGTAAATGTTCTGGTTTCGAGGTAGTGAAAGGTAAACAAAACGAGATGCTAGGTAAGAGGGTGTGGAGGTGTTATTATAGGCTAGTATAACTTCATTTATGAAGGTTTTAATACAGTAATAATGATGATGATGATGATGATGATGATGATAATAATAATAATAATAATAATAATAATAATAATAAATAATATTGTTATTGTCATGGGATAATAAATTAAAGGCCAGAGATATTTAAAGGAGTGTAAACACATACAGACACTACTAAACGAGACAGAAATTTGCTACTCCATTTGATCGGTGTGGAGTCCATCAACATTCTAACGTCTACTTGTTCATTACACGTTCCAACTTCTCGCCCCACTCCACCCCAACCCCCGGTCCTCCTCGCTACAACTCATTCCAACAGCATCAGCGAGCAATTCTCATCGATCTCCAGTCTCTATCATTCTCAATTTACGAGTTCAGAAACTTTATTTTTTATTTTGAAAGACCGAAATGGAATTGAAAGGTTTTTCTCCGGAGTACAGCGTTTTGCAGCAGCCGTCCTAACTCCGAACTCATTATGCGTAAGCCTGCGTTCTCCTCAAGGTAGATTGCGAGGAAGTTACAAAAATTTCCTCTTCAGAATCGCAGATCAATCCCGTTACCTTTGAAAATTACAAATATATGAAATCACAGCCAAACGATTACGATTTTGTAAATTTGGGTAAAGCTGTACGGCCAAGAACGCAGTGAATAATGTTTATAAATTCATGAATTTTACATTGTCACGGTGGTTTCCTTATATTAATTTAATTTCAGCAGATGGTAAAGAGAAAGTATCCAGCGACTTTTATTAACGATTTCATGTACGGATGATTGCTCTTCAACAATAGTAGTAGTAGTAGTAGTAGTAGTAGTAGTAGTAGTAGTAGTAGTAGTAGTAGTAGTATCAGCAGCAGTAGGAGTAGTAGCAACAACAGCAGTAGCAGCTGCAGTAGTAGTAGTAGTAGTAGTAGAAGTAGTAGTAGTAGTAAAAGTAGTAGCAGCAGTAGTGATAGTAGTATTAGTAGTAGTAGTAATAGTAGTAGCAGTAGTGGTAGTAGTAGCAGCAGCAGAAGCAGCAGCAGCATTAGTAGTAGTAGCAGCAGAAGTAGCAGCATCAGTAGTAAAAGCAGCAGCAGTAGTAGTAGCAGTAGTGGTGGTAGTAGCAGCAGTAGTAGTAGTATTAGCAGCAGAAGTAGCAGCAGCAGCAGTAGTAGTAGTAGTAGTAGTAGCAGAAGCAGCAGTAATGGTAGTTGTAGTAGTAGTAGCAGTAGCAGTATTGGCATTAGCAGTAGCAACAGGAGAAGCAGCAGCAGAAGTAGTAGCAGCAGCAGTAGTAGTAGTAGTAGTAGTAGTAGTAGTAGTAGTAGTAGCAGTAGTGATAGTATTAGTCGCAGCAGTAGTAGTAGTAGTAGTAGTGCAGCAGGAGCAGCAGCAGTAGTAGTATTAGTAGTAGTAGTAGCAGCAGTAGTGACAGTAGCAGCAGAAGTAGCAGCAGCAGGAGTAGTAGTAGTAGTAGTAGCAGTAGCAGTAATAGCAACAACAGCAGTAGCAGCAGTAGTAGTAGTAGCAGCAACAACAGCAGTAGTAGTAGTAGTAGTAGTAGAAGTAGTAGCAGCAGTAGTGATAGTAGTATTGGTAGTAATAGTAATAATAATAGTAGTAGCAGTAATGGTAGTAGCAGCACCAGAAGCAGCAGTAGTAGTAGTAGTAGTAGTAGTAGGAGCAGCAGAAGTAGCAGCAGTAGTAGCAGCAGCAGTAGTAGTATTAGCAGCAGAAGTAGCAGCAGTAGTAGTATTAGCAGCAGAAGTAGCAGCAGCAGCAGCAGTAGTAGTAGTAGTAGTAGTAGCAGCAGTAATGGTAGTAGCATCAGTAGTAGTAGTAGTAGCAGCAGCAGTAGTAGTAGTAGTAGTAGTAGTAGCAGTAGTAGTATTGGCATTAGCAGTAGCAACAGGAGAAGCAGCAGCAGAAGTAGTAGCAGCAGCAGCAGTAGTAGTAGTAGCAGTAGCAGTATTGGTATTAGCAGTAGCAACAGAAGCAGCAGCAGAAATAGTAGCAGCAGCAGTAGTAGTAGTAGTAGTAGTAGCAGTAGTGATAGTATTAGTAGCAGCAGTAGTAGTAGTAGTAGTAGTGCAGCAGGAGCAGCAGCAGTAGTAGTAGTAATAGCAGCAGTAGTGGCAGTAGCAGCAGAAGTAGCAGCTGCAGGAGTAGTAGTAGTAGTAGTAGTAGTAGTAGTAGTAGTAGTAGTAGTAGTAGTAGTAGTAGTAGTAGTAGTAATAGCAGTAGCAGTAGTACACTGCTCTGCCGATTTATTAGAATGCGTTTGAGTCTAAAAAAGCAGTACAACGTGGTCTGTTGTAATGAGATTTCAAGCTCCCGCATACTGGTAAGGCGTCATTTCACAAACACGTCTGAGTATTTCTGATAAAGTAAATATTATTTAACACCTTGAAAACAGCGCAAACATTGAGACTATTGCTGGAGAGTTTAACGTAATATTTATTTGTTGTTTAGTCAGCTGTCCGAAGACAGTCTGAACGTCACAAGTGATACCAACAAGAAATCACTCATGAGGCAACTAGGCCAGGAGATAATGAGGTAAGATGGCCAGTTCCTTTTCCCCTTCTTTGCATACAACGCCGCTTAGAAGAAATTGCCTACTGAAGGATGCATTGAAAGGAATGGTGAACGGGAAAACAGTTCGGGGCAGAAGAAGATATCAGATGATAAACGATATTAGTACATATGGATTGTATGCGGTGACTAAGAGGGTGACAGAACATAGGAAAAATTGGAGAAAGTTGGATTTGCAGTGAAAGACCTGCCCTTGAGTAGAACAGAATAAATGAATAAATCTGATACATAATCACTGAAGATATATATTTTTGGGTTTCAGTTAAGACTAATTAAATAATTTTCTAGAATCGCCGTTCAGTGATTTGTTTCTTGATTATATGTGTAGTTAAATATGTGTTAGGCCTATCATTTCCTCGAATTTTCATGATGTTATCCTACGGAGACTTCTTTTTCTTTATTGAAGTGTAATTGCAACCTTTCAGAAACTTAGACTAGGTGAAAAGACATTTTTATGCTGGAAACGTGCTTAGTAGCTATACTGGGTCAATAATTATGCCAGGCAGGACAACTGAAGAAATTTACCCGGGAAACTCAAGTCTGACGACAGGAGAACGTGAACGAAAACAACGGCAACGAGATAGCGAGGCTTTTCGTCGGGAAGAACAGAAGTGGAACACTGAGACACGTCGAAAAACTCGGCAGAATGTACTGAATTTATAAAATGAATTATATTGGCATTTTAAGCCACATTGGGGAAATTCGCTTGTGATTTTCTTTATATAAAATGTCTTAACGTTCAATAACATTAAATTAAATTGTATAAAGGAATCAAAACTATATCAGATTGTAAACTACTTCAAAAAGATATTACAAACTTACATATTTTTAGTAGGTTATTTTACGACGCTTTACCAACATTTTAGCTTATTTAGCTTCTGAAGGAGATGAAGGTGATAATGCCGGTGAAATGAGTCCGGGGTCCAGCACCGAAAGTTACCCAGCATTTGCTCGTATTGGGAAAAACCCCGGAAAAAAACTCAACCAGGTAACTTGCCCCGACCGGGAATCGAACCCGGGCCACCTGGTTTCGCGGCCAGACGCGCTGGCCGTTACTCCACAGATGTGGACACAAACTTACATATTTGGAGTATTAATAATAAATTGTTATTTAATATTAATAGGTGTATACATATGATCTTTTCTAGATTGAAAAATACAATTAAATTTTCATATAAAATAGAGGCAACAGTTTTACCAGCAGAAAATGAACAAAAAGATTTAGGTATATTATTTAGGAGTAATTTTACATTCCACAGTCATATTAATAATATTATAAATTTGTCCTATAAAAGTTTAGGTTTTGTTATGAGAAATTCTTCTAAATTTAAAGTCAAAACTATAATAATTTTGTATAATTCCATTGTTGGATCTAAATTAAAGTATGCTGCGGTTATTTGGAACTCAATTACTAACAAATGCATTCTGTTACTAGAAAAAATTCAAAATAAATTTCTAAAATGGTTATATTACAGACTTTATGATAATTATCCTACTTATGAGAATTATGCTACAATGGTTCAACATTTCCATTTTACTAGTTTGCAAATTAGACGAAATTGTCAATATTTAAACTTTGTTTATAAAATTATTAACAATAAGTTGGACTGTGTAGGTTTATTTTATTATATAACATTATATGCGGCTAAGCTTAATACAAAATTTCGAAATTTATTTTACATACCAAGGGCAAATACTGAATCCCACAAAAATTCCCCAGTTTTCCAAATGTTACAATTATAAGTACAATAAACTACATCCTCATCGGAATGTTGATATTTTCAATACGAATTTCTCTGGATACAGAATTATTTGTTATCATATTTTACAGAATATTGTTGTTAGTTAATTTGAAGCTACTTTCACACCTTATTTCAATTTCTCTTCTTTTCTTTCTCTTATTTCTATTTTGTTTCACTTTTTATAAGTGTATGTTCCCTCTTCCTTGTTTATGTTTTATAAATTAGTTTGTCAGTCTTGAACATTGTAATTGGGCTTTGCCTGTTATGTTCAATAACAAATATATATATATATATATTATTCGCGAATTTTTCGTTGCTTTTCAATGGGCACTGCTAGTAAATATGAAACTGTTTTAAGCTGCGTATTACTTGTCTTCCAATAAAATCTTTGTACGCTGTGGTGAAAAGTGTTTTAATTCTAGGTTACATGATCGTACAAATTTGAGGTTTTCATTGTGGAGGTTAAACACATATCAGTGTGTGGATTCAACGGTGCATTCTACGTTGAAAAACAAGCACATTCGATTAATAACTACATATTTCAACAAATTTCTCCACTTTCCGACTTTTGCTATCTCCACTAGTAGCGTATTCTAAATCAATGACCTGATAAGAGACATGACTAACATCTAACAGTTCCTTAAGTGTCGAATTGAATGTTATAATTTCGACTTCCCTTCTATGGATCACCCTGTATAATATCAGAAAAAGAGAAATCAAGTCTGAAGACAGACAGGGATTGTAATGGATGACATAGCGAATGGAATTGTTGTGATAAATGAAGATCGCGGGACCTTATACAGTAATACTTCCACGTGAATGAAAGAAGAAAGGATCGTAGTGAAAATTGAGTATCTTGTTCATTTCCGTGATGGATGATACAGACTTCACTATTAACCTTTCTTATAAATAACAAACTAACGATATAGTCACGACAGTGGAAGTAATGTTTATATTCGAAGTGACAACAGTTTTGAACAAGCTCTGCAGGAAGCAAAATTCCGTTTGGTTAACTGTATGCTGTTATCCTCAGCTGTGATCATTTAAAATATGCTAGAGCATGTAAGTTTTTACTCGATTCGTGATTATTTATGCAGCCCAGATACCAGATTATGTATTGTGGCCTTCAAATATAGGACTACAAGGAGCTTAGTGAAATTAAATGAAAATTCTACATGCAATACGTTTGTTTGAACCCCGAGTGTTCATCTTTCCCTCCTTCACATACTCCATGTCACAGCACAACTCTCCGTTTAGTTTGTGTTACAATGTTTGTATTACGATGATTCACGCAGCGATGTCAAGGTCAAGAGCACGTAGAAGTCCTGCGTGAGACAGCGAATAAGAAGGGGTGAGCAAAGTGAACTCTATTGACCTATCACTGCAAGATGAATTAAACTGTTTTTAAATAGGCCTAATAAATAACGTATTACATTCATACAAGACAACAAGAAATCAGAACATGTTTTGTAGACTGTACCTCTCTAATAAATGCAACGAATTATAAAATAGTAGGCTACAATAAATAATAAACATAGCTTCTCCTTAACGTATATAGTTTCACATAATAGCTAGAATATAATTAATTTTTATATAATTATCTAACAATCCAACAGTATAAAAACACTGTTTTCCTGTTTTAAACTTACCAATATAAAAGTGAAAGAAATTACGGGACATTGTGCATACGGAAAAATAAAATAATAGGCCTGAAACAAATAGTATATATAGTATATTTCCTTTATCTTAGTGGTTTTAGATAATGAGGCTTATCTAATTAATTGCTATGTAAACTCTTACACACTTGATAATGTACTTACTATATAAACAGCACATTTCTAGAAACAAATTTAAATTCCTGACTTCTCGTCTAATACAGAAGTGTTTTTTCTTGTATCTGCCGACACCTACCTTCTTACGTCCGGCGAAATTATGTTTTCTGCAACATGACGTAGCATAGCACGCTAATTATCATCTGATAATCTTGATATTAGTCTTGGGTTTTGTGAGGTTCATAAGTGAGGAAAATTGTTCACATACGTGCTTACTGCCAAATATATAAATAATTTGCGCCGCAAATATTCGTACCCGGGATATATTATCAGGCAAAGCGAACTTCCAACTTGACTCTGTTCACGCAATTCAAAGAACCTGGAGAGAACTTTTCCTCGGCTTAACCAAAAGACATCACAATGGTAAGGACCAGTGTCAAACTGAAAATCTATGGACGACGTATCTTGACAATTTTTAGACAGAATTCGTAACGATTCTACGCTATTAGCATCATACTAAATCTAAACTAAATCCAGAAAAATCACAGTCAATCATTGTGGGCCATTCACGTATTCGCCGGGCTGATCACGCAACACCATCCCTCGAAATGTTGTCCTGGCTCCGTCTAGAAGATCGTAGGAAAATCCACTGTCTTTCCCTTCTTTTTCACATATTGCATTTCTCCACTCCTGTCTATCTTGCGTCTCGTTTTCAAAATTTATCCACCCATCATAACCTAGACACACGATCACAACACTCCTCAATATTATCCATTCCCTCCCACCGAACATCCTCATATTCATCTTCTTTCACTGTGGCTGTTCCTCGACTTTGGAATTCCCTACCGAGTAATGTCAGGGACTGTCAGACATCAAATCAATTTAAGAATAGGCTAACGAGATATTTTTCTAACAATTATTGTGAACAATAATAGCTCTTTCAGGTTTCTCAATGTTTAACGGTTATATACATATCACAAATAAATATCTAAATTATCTCATTATTATTATTATTACTATTATTATTACCATTATTATTATTTTTATTATTATTATTATTATCATTATTATTATAACTATTTCTTACCAGTGTTTATTATTGTCACACTAACATTAGTTATCCAATTTTCATTATTTACTTTCATGTTGTTTTATGGTCTAGATATTAATGTAATAACTATGTAAGCAAATGTATTCAATTAGAATTAGAGTCTGGCTGGGCGGAAGAGAAGGCCTACTGGCCTTAGCTCTGCCAGATTAAATAAATAAATTATTATTATTATTATTATTATTATTTTATTCTGCAACTTAAATGCAATGCAGCGAGGAAGAGCCTCTACAGTAGGCTATATCCAAAAATATATTTATTAGGCCTACTATTTCATGCCAATAAAACAAAAAAAAATTTCAATGCATCATTAAGTACATCTATTAATAATTTCAGGCGTTTCACATTGCTTCTCTTCGTAACTAAATGCTTTCCATATATCAGATAAAGAACGTTATCTCCTCTTTCACTCATAAGAAGTCAAGAGTCCCGACAGCCCAAAACTTACTGAACGACTTCTTCCTCAATGTCTTATCACAGTCTAGTATATACAGTCACGAAGCTCAATACGTAGTAAATATGCAAACATTAGATAGTTGCTCACCACTAGGATCGCTAATATCGCCTCATTACAGGCAATACAAAATAGTACCGGCACAGTCTATTGTTTCTAGCACCCTCAAAACTCAAGCTTCGTGACTGTATACAGGGTGTTTCAAAAATACGGGGCATAATTTCAGGTATGTATTTCCCACATGTAGACAATCAAAATAGTTCATTACAACATGTGTCCGGAAATGCTTTATTTCCGAGTTATGGCCTTCACAACATTGAAATTCACCACCGGAACATTTTTCTTTCCGCAGGTCGTTGCCGTCAAAGGAGACATTAAGAGGGCACTCTGACAGTTCATTCCGAGGCGAAGGTTATATTCAGTGTTGTGTAGGCGTTAGACTGTGCGACATGTATTCAAATCAAGCAGACTTACGGGGCAGGCGTACACAAACTTCCTGGAAAACACCATACCTTATGTTTTAGAAAACACTCCACTGATCAATCGTCAACACATTCACTTCTTGCATGATGGCGCTCCTGCACACTTCAATCGTACGGCTCGCCGGTACTTGGTTCGAAGGTTTCCTGATCGATGGATAGGTAGAGGTGGCCCAATTGCTTGGCCTCCACGCTCACCTGATCTGAACCCTCTCGATTTCTACTTGTGGGGCCATTTAAAATCATTGGTTTATTCGTCTCCGGTACCTGATTTGGAATCCCTTCGGAATCGAATTGTGGCATGTTCTGAGGACATACGCAATACTCCTGGAGTTTGGGATCGTGTTCGCAGGTCAATGAGATATCGATGTGAGGTCTGTATTCAAGCAGGAGGTGGACATTTTGAACATCTTCTGTAATGACAACGACCTGCGGAAAGAAAAACGTTCCGGTGAATTTCAATGTTGTGAAGGCCATAACTCGGAAATGAAGCACTTCCGGACACATGTTGTAATGAACTATTTTGATTGTCTACATGTTGTAATGAACTATTTTGATGACTCGGGGTTTTGGAAGTTTCCTGATCGATGGAAGCTAAGTGGCCCAATTCTGGCACTCCACCTGGCTGAGACGATTGACACGCTTGGACACATGATCAATGAACTATTTTGATTGTCTACATGTGGGAAATACATACCTGAAATTATGCCCCGTATTTTTAAACACCCTGTATAGTAGACTGTGGTCTTATGTACAACCCTTGAGTTCATCAGTGACTTGTACCTCCGTGCCGTACGTGCTCTGAACAGAGCATATGGGCGATGAGTCACGCTTGCGCTCTCGTTAACATCACTGATTCACAGTATTTAAAACTAAAGATAACACTGAACAAGTATTTTGCTCCGAGTTAAAACAATGTGTTCCTTATAGTTTGGTGTGCGCTGAATCCGAAAATGCATTATTTTCTTCGTATTACGTAATTTTTTTAAGATATACTATGATTTCACGTTTCGATAAGCGCTCTCCCAGGAAACATCTGGAGCGGATTGAAGGTTGAAAACCAAAATAAAAGCTAATGAATTTTATAAGTTTATGACTTATTTCCGGTTTCTTATAGTTTTGGCATGTTCTTTTGTACTTCTAATAAATAAACAAATATAGGTCCCTTCCATTCAGTAAATTTCATAACAGTTCAAAGTGAAGTCTACGCAATGAACAAACTTGAGTGTGATTTTCAGTATTTAAAAGAAAAGTTTACAATTTTGACTGATGGAAAATTAAAAGAGGGCATTTTGATCGGCCCACATATTCACAAACTTATGGCCGACTCTTTGTTTGGGGAAAAACTTTCCGTTACAGAAAAAAATGGCATGGCGCGCTTTCAAAAATGTTTGCTCAAATTTCCTTGGACATTATAGGGTAGACAACTGCATAGAATTTGTTGTGGAAACCATGTCAATTTTTTTTAATTTTTTTTATTGGGTTATTTTACGACGCTTTATCAACATCTAGGTTATTTAGCGTCTGAATGAAACGAAGGTGATAATGCCGGTGAAATGAGTCCGGGGTCCAGCACCGAAAGTTACCCAGCATTTGCTCGTATTGGATTGAGGGAAAACCCCGGAAAAAACCTCAACCAGGTAACTTGCCCCGACCGGGATTCGAACCCGGGCCACCTGGTTTCGCGGCCAGACGCGCTGACCGTTACTCCACAGGTGTGGACTAAACCTTGTCAAGAGCATATGAGGAAATGGGGTGTAATATGTCTCTCAAAATACACTTTTTATCTTCTCATTTGGATTTCTTTCCTCCTAACTTTGGAGCGATAAGCGACGAGCATGGGAAAAGATTTCATCAAGAAATATCTGAAATGGAAAGGCGATATAAGAAAAGATCATCATCCAGCATGCTTGCAGACTAATGTTAGTTCCTTGTAAAAGACAGTCCCGGGTCTAGTTATAAACACAAGTCATCCAGAAAAAGTCTTTTAAATTTAAGTTGAAATTCCGAGATTTTCTCATTATACGCATGAAATATTTTTATTGTTGTGTTTTAAACTAAGTAACATCATTTTTCTATCTGGTACACATTTTTCAATGTATTATGAGGAATTTTGAATCCCCAGTGTGTTGTAATTTTACCAGTATCAGTGAAAAATTAGAAAAAATGGTAGAAAAAAAATCAATTGATTTTCCCCGGAAAATGGTATGTGATGGGGCAATTTTGATTTTAAATTCAGATTTGAGGCACAGATATTAGTAATATTCACCTATTTTTATTTCGGAGCAAGACAAAAAGTAAACATTTGTTGTTCAATGATAATCGGACTCATGTTCATATGATATTTTATGCTCAAAATTGCCTATAGAGCTGATTAATAAAGTCGTGAATCACCCTGTATAAAGATGCTGCATTATATTTTGTAAACAAATGTGTACGATTGTTAATTTTTTTGATAATGACATTATGTTTAGTCACACTATATCGCTATAATTTTGTATTCAATTACATTGTGGGGAGAATGTCATAAAAGGTGACTGTAAATGTAAAGGAGGCATATCAGAAACTTGTAAACATATTGCTGTATTCTGCTCCTTAATTAATAATCAAAGCGGGTCTTCAAATCGAACGTCCTCGAACAAAGAGAAAATTGAATAAGTTCTTATCAAAACTTACATTCTAATAGCTAAGTTGTTCAAGAAATGGTTCACGAAACTAAAAAAGGAACCTTTCCCTGAGAAAGAGTTTTTCAAAATAATAAGAGACGTACAATAGATTGTGCTTTAACTCGTATATTAAAAGAAGATTGCGAAAATGAATCTTCTGTTATTGGTTATGAAGCTAACAGGAAATTCTGCGTTGCTAGCATTCTCTTCTAATTTTATTTCCTATGTCTGACCTTTCTTTTTATATCTCATGTAACATTATTTACTGCATTCTGCAATATGTGAGTATCCCACGTCAAATTGTGTACATCGAGAAGACACGGCCTTTTTGTAAATTGTCGATTTCATTTATGATTTCCAGGCTTAAAATAAGTAGATACATGTTATTTTATTAGACCTATTGATATTTGTGTAGTTATGACTATTTGAAATTATGCGTGCACTGTAATATAAGGTCACTTGGACTGTTTCAAACATTAACGCTTGTGACGTGACTCAACCGTCAACAAACCGACCAGCGCGCGGTCACCGGTTCCCCAGTCCATTTCAGCTGCATCATTCTGCCAAGTGTTATTTCGGAAGTAATTAAATTTCCATTTAACTCATAGAGATCCCACTGTGATTTTTTCTGTGGTCATTAGAAATACTTCGGTGTACTTCGCCATTTTTATATTTTAATATGGCTATTTCACAATAATACTTAATCATACACATTGTTAAATAATAGTACATTATACAACGAGCCTATAATGAAGGTTAATTAAGAAGCGAGTATGGATATTTATGAAACTCGCTTGCGCTCGTTTCATAATTTTCATACGAGCTTCTTAATTACCATTATAGGCGAGTTTCATACGACTTTTTATGCTCGACCATATTTCTAACTTGATATTATTAATTTTCTTTGTATCTGACCTTGGCCAATGTCCCGTATGTTGTGAGATGTGCGCAGACGCGAAAGTATTGATTTTTTTCCGAGGAACAGATGTTCACATTGACCTTTCTAGGCCATAAGAACCTACAGAGATAACATTAAAATTAAATGAGACATTGAAAAACGAGGTGACAAATTGAATTTATTTGAATATTATTTACAATTAACGCTAATTATTATAGTAACAGAACATAACCTTCTGCGACAGTATTGGATTTCCAGCCTCCGTGACTTTTCGCTAATTCTCTTTCGATTGCATATCCGAGAATAATCGATACTTGCGGTTTTATAACGGTAGAAAGCTGACCTGTCATTGGCTGAACAGTTGTAACCTGAGTCGTCATTGGCTGAAAGACCTGACTTTTAATGAGTAGGTGTACTTTAATGACATACATTAAAGGTCTGCTACCAGGTGTATAATTACTACATTTCGGCATGGTCGAGCATAAACATAAGTTATTAAAATGAATTAGTTAATATTTAAGGAAAGACGAGTTTTCAAACTTTTTCCTTTAAAAAATTAACATGAATATACTCAGGAATTTAATACTGTAACGAATTTTTTTACCAGATTTTTTTTATTGCAAGCAAAAATTAAATACAATAACAAATATTTTACAATATTATTGTTATACTCGTATATGAACATTATTCAAAATTCGAAATTGATTACCAATCTAATAATAAAATAGCCTACATATTACAATTTATGGCATATATACAATGTAACTGGGTCAACCCGAAAAAGCAAGATGCTTGAGGTCGGGTGTAACCAAGAATGAAAACTGGATAAAAGAAAAAAATAAATGAAATAATTGGCTAATAATAATAGGCTAATAATAGGCTAATAATAATAATAATAATAATAATAATAATAATAATAATAATCACAACTGTGTTTAAACTGTTAAATGCAATTACACAAAGTTTAAAAAGAATAAGAATAAAATCAAAAACAAACAAACCAACGGTACCATAGCCTACAATATACATAAACATACTAAGTTAAGAATACAACATTGTTAAGGTGACAGAAAAAAATAAATAAAGAATAAGAATTTACATGGTTATAATTAAAAGAAAACAGTTCAAGCACTTGTTTTTTGAATAATGTATTGTTTAATAATTTTAGTTAAGGATTCCTCTTTATAAAATCATTATATAATCTTGGACCGTAATTAGAACTGTGCCTTAGACCTGCTTCAGGCTTACATTTTGGTTCAATGAGGGGGAGCGAAATATTGTATCTTCTTGTGTTGTGGCCATGATATAAATTTAGCTTGATATTTATGGTAGTGATTCAAAATAGTATACATATAAATTTGTTTGATATTTAAAACATTAAATTCTTTATATATGATATGAGTTGGATGATCAAGTTTTCTTCTTAAAGATATTTTAATAATTCTTTTATGTAGTAATATTAATGGGCGAATGGTACTCTGTGATAATCCACCTCATCCTATAACTCCATACTGTATTATAGACTGAATTAGGGCTAAAAATGTTGTTCTCAATAGTTTTACTGGCATAAAGCGACGCAGTCTTAAGATGTACAGTTTCCCTAGAAAAGGATGAGACGATTGAATATTCCTAAGTCTCAGATGTAAGACACTGCGCATGATCGGAGACCAGAGCACTGATACACAAGATAACGAATATTGAGTTACTTAAATTCAGGCTATTTGGTTTGTTATGAGCATCGTTCCGAAATTCACTTCAAAAGCTGCAAAAAATATGATAATATTACGTAAATAAAAGATAAATATATACATAAATCGACAATGGACCTTCATGACTAGATCGACACTCCACACAGAAAGGAAAGCTTTCGTGTCGTTTCAATAGCTCAGACGCTAAGACTTCTGCGTCTCGTGTAGAAGAGTGCGAGTTCGATTCCTAGTCTATACAACGATTTTTTTTGTCTAAATAACTTTGAAATAGCTAAATAACGTTGAAATAGAGTTTTACAAAGTCCTCAGATTGTGTTAATGATCACAGACAGTACAAAATTACAAGTTATAATATTGTAAACGTTAATATAATGAATGCATTTATACATACACACATACAATGTAAATGCATATATATTAAAAACTAACAATTAAAATGAATTATGTTAATAACCTAGAATTTAGCTGTAGCAATGTGGTGTCATAACTTTGGATTTGTTTACTTAACGTAATTAGATTTAATTTGATTAGTTTCGCAACAATAATTGGACTTCCTGTTATATCCTGTTATTTAAATATTTAATTTAGGGTTGACTTATTAACTCTTACTATGCAAGATGCCCATTATTTCAATAATTATATATCACGCTAAATAGTCATTGTCTACACTAAAGTATTATCGTCATCCCTCATTTCTCATCGTAATGGCGAACCGACGTGGCATGAGACAGCGAGTTATAGCTCTAGTTGAGGCTGGATATGGGGCTAGATCTGCTGGCCGTTTGGTCGGTGTTCCTGGAAGTACAGCAGCGAGGGGGTTCATCGTTACAAAATTTAGGGGAGGTCGAAAATCGCCCTCTTCCATGGGCGTCTGCGGATTTCTTCATTGGAAGAGGATGCTCTCTTATTCGAGACAGTTCGACTGGACCCTTTCGGACTGCTAACGAAATAAGAGCAGCATCTAACTTTCCCGGTTCTTCACAGACTGTGATCAGCAGGTTGAGGAACCGCGGTATTAGGAGCCGGAGGGCTGCGCAAATGGAAATATTGGGGGAAACACAAGCTGTCAACCATCTTGCCTTCGCTACCAATCGAGTGGATTTCGATTGGAGAAATGTATGATGGTATGTGGACAAGATTTTAAGTTAACGGGTCTCTTTTTGTTTTTTATGATTTTTGTTTCAGGAAGAATACTTTTAACTTCCAAGTAAGATTTATTTATTTTTCGAAGAGGTTCAGCCCACTTGTAGACCAAAAAATTGGGCATAAATTATTCCATATTTTTCGACAAATTATACAGTCGAGGAACTCTGAACAAATTAATTACACCTCAATAAAAAAAAAAGAGTTTTACCTGGGATCGAACACGAAACGTTTCGTTTATACTGTGGAACCGACACGCTACTATATGAGCTACCGAGACAAGACAGTGACAGCAGCAGTCCAGAATGTAGATCCGATAGCAGGCATTTGCCATTCGGTACAGAGAAGCAATGATATTTTGTTACCCGAACTATGTTGTGAAATCGTGGCTTTAAATGGCTGTCTTCTTCGTGATCCTTATTCTGATCCCTGTCCTTGTTGTGGTCCTTGTAACAATTCTTGTTCTATTTGTCATGTTACTTATCGTTATACGTCGATATCGAGTGAACCACGCTGTAGAACTTTAACTTCCGACAACCAAGAATCGTCTCATTCTTTTTAAGGGTAACTGTACAGTAATATTTTTAAAACATACGCACTAAGGTGGAGATAAAACACACATCAGTTTATTAGGCTCAGTTCCTTGATACCACATGCAAAATAATGGTAAAAATAGCCTATTTTAAAGTAATCATAAATATAAAACTATTTATCAGACCTCTTTCATTTTTTTAGTGATGTGTAGGACTGAGAAATATATGCCGTTATACTACCAGTACGCTTCGTGCGCCTCTGACTTTGATGGCGAAGTGCATCAACATCGGTTAAAAACGCAGTAATCACAGATTACGGAACGACGGTTAAGCAGTAACCATGGTTAAAATGTAATTTCTGTGCACCATTCATAATCACCGATTACTAAAACATGTCTAGCTGACACCTCAGTTGACCAGAGCAAAGTCTATGATGGTACATTGTTCCTACAAAATGACTAAAGGAAAGCATCCATACCGCTGCAAAGGTAATAGTCAACGTCTAAAAACGACTGCGCTCACTACGTTCTACATCGAAATGAACGTGTCCTACATTTTCGCGTTGCATTTGTTTGCCTTTGGGCGCTGTTATATTTGTGAGTTCCATTTCTTTGTTTTTCAGTACTATTAGGTTAAAATCGTACAAAATAGAAAATTGAATGCAAAAATGAATATATCCCAATGTAACGATGAAGTATCGATAGATTTAATTACTAGATTTAAATATATTATATAAAAAAGATGGAATATCCGTAAAGGAAAAGGATGCAGAAGATTAGTAGGAATGTGTGTACGATCTTGGACCCCATTTACACCAGGGAATTGTGAATTATCTTAAGATCCATCCATAACGTTTCTTTGTTCAGCCAGTGACATAGAGAAAGAGATATTCGAGTATCCCCTCTTAAAATACAGAAAATAACAGTTACATAGAATCGTAATATAAGCAGCTGATCCATAGGACAAATATTACTGTTCTTTTGTTATTTCAAGTGATCCATTAGTAGATTTTGATAAACGAAATCCCTCCTGAAATTTTCTGTCACCTAATTTCTCGAAAGAATTTTCTCTTTCCACTAAAGAACCTTCACGCTCACGTTCTATCCAAGTAATTCAAGTACTGCACAATAATAATCGTCTTCGAAATAATCACCTGTGGCTCTGGCCGCCATTTTCCTTTACTTGGTCTACTAATCACTGGTTATCCCCTTTAACCGCTCGAATATAGCCGGTTAGAAATTACTGTGGTTAACCTCCTATTTAAATCGTAACCGAGGTTGATTCACCGTAAAAATGCTTAATCAGGGGTTAGGTGACAATTTTAACCGATGGTTACACTAACTGACGTTGATGCATGTGGGCATGAGTACGTCTCACGTCAGAGTTGGGGTGAGTTAACGCAGTGTCTTTCGTTCGTTTGAACTGATACTTATCACCACGGTAAGTTAGTCCGCAGCATTTGGGTAGTTGAAAGCCATTCTTTTGACTACGAAACACAACTTTCTGCTAAAGAAAAATTTAAAGACATAATTTTCTTTGTTAAAGAAAATTTGCACTGTTTTAAAGACATTTTATTTTCTGTCTGTAGAAAATATACCTACCATAACATTGACAAGTATCAGCCTTATTATTTCCCTATGTTAATATGATAATGTATTAAGTTTTTGTTTTATATAATTTTTCATTTCATATATTGTTGTAGTAAATAACAAACTACATTTTCAAATTTTCAAAGGAGAATGACTGCCTGTTACTAGAAAAACAGCCCTACATCGAGAGAAACTTCGTTCCACTTCTGCAGAAGCAATATTTGAAATATTTTACATAAGCATTATTTATCTCAAAATCTGTATCATTATTACAAATTTCCTCATTTGAAATTAAGTCACAAATTTCGTGCTCTGCATCTCGCTATTATTCTTCTTTACAAGACGTTGAATGTTGCTTGTTACGAATAACAGTATTCGGTCGTAATGCAACCCAATGATGTCAAATCAAGCGCATTTTTCTGGCCTTGACATCGTGCGAGGGCATTAAGAGCTAGGTATGCTAGGAGGAATAAGCAGCCCGTTGGATTAAGAAAACAGTGGTGCACAAACTTCAAACGGAACGTGAAATTTTATTTCGTTATTTTTATATGACTTATTTCTGTTTGTTATTTTCTATATTGTCTGTAAAACAAAAGTACTAACATCTATTTCTTAGCCTAATATTGCAGTTGTGTTTTAAACGTTAATAACATAATAAAGAGTAAAGAAGGAATATTCACACAAATTCCACAATAACTACAACTGCACTGTACTAAGTGAATTAAACACATCATTCATAAAGAAAGTGTTATCCCAAAGAAAGACACTGAATATGACATGATCAGTTGAAATTGATATTGATGATATCTTTAGCCTTGTAAAAGTAATCAAAACAATATTATAGTACAAAGAAAAGTTGTCTAGGTATATGTTTTAACTGTAACTAATATTACATAATAAAACTCTTATCGCATTATGCTTTTAGGTGATATTGGAGCGCAACTTTCTGTTATCAGAATATTAAATTATCTCGAAATCTGCTGAAGCTATAGAGCTGACGTTTTACCAACACATAGGCACATATATTTTGTTTCTGATGTAACAGTATTAATTTCCTTACAAACATTTTCCATGCGAATATTTTCAAACATTTTAATACACTATCTTCAGTAATACATATTTACGATATATCAGATTTACGGAAACATTGTTTTAGTACCTGTAAGGCTACTAAACAAACATATCTGAAAATTTCACTTTTCTGTAAAAAAGTTAAGACAATATTACAAACTTGTGAAAAATGATAATTAAAATTAAAAAGTTACATTCTTATAAAGCACTTATACTCCTCAGACAAATCTAAAAATTAACATGGATACAGTTTTAATAAGTTCTCTTCCCTTTATCCATTGAATCAGTACTGGCCATCCCTGTATATAGCTCGACCAAGCGGCATATACTACCTCTTTCGTCTGTCTCTTTCCTTTCCGCTGTAAAGCGCTCAGGCTCTCTTGGGCTCTAAAGCACGCACTTGCTCCTATGGGCATCAGTTGACATCACTGGTAACCGATCAACTAAAGTTCACTGCTGAACGAAACACACTGATATCCCCCACCCAACGTAACTACGTACTGGTACCCAAGGTGAGAGCCGCATGAAGCGCAATGTAACGGCATACAATTCTTAGCCCTAGTGACGTGTGTAGGCCTACACGTCACTAGGGCACGTCATTACACTTCAAGCTTTGAACTAAAAATACAATGGTTACTGTAGAGTAAATATTTCAGCTTAATCTTAATTTTTTTAATTTTAACATACTTTTTTTTTAATAAATTTACTACATGCCTGTGATTAGGTCCACTCTATTCACTTATTATAGAACACAGTGAATTAAAATTTCAGCCACTTACTGCTAATAGATACTAAAACACATCCTACCAAAATGATTTATATATCTGCAATATTGTGGGCATTGAAACACTTTCGACGGTGATAATTGGTATAAGCTCTCTTAAAATTATTCAACATAATCTCTTTGGAAAAATTTATTGGAACACATACAGCAATTTTTTAGCTATTTTTCAACATATTCCCCACCGAAATTGAGACATCTGTCATATCATGGGCTCGACAGAGAGATGCAGATGGTTGTCAAACGTAATCCCAGGCGGCTGACTCCTACGACACAATGACATAAAAATTGATCCCAATGGTATGATAAATGTCTCAATTCCAGTGGGAGATATGTTGACAAAAAGCGCAACAATTGCTGTATCTGTTTCAATAAATCTTTCTATGCATTGTGCTTTTTTTCTGTAAACGTCCCCAGGGAAAATCACTTTCTGGACGGCCTCGTAATTCCGGTCGAGTGGCCAAAATTTGTATAAGCACTTCTTTTGACATTATTAACATTGATTTAACTTTTTTATCTGCCCCCCCCCATCAAAATGTTTGCTTGTCAGATCTCGAATGACATTTGTTAGGAGCGTTTCATGAATAAAATAAATATGTAAATAACATATCCTAAAATTCGCTCACAAAATGTTAATAATTGTATATTTATGAACACTTAATCTATTCAGACATTATGAATTTGAAATAGATGAATATCGGTTACTGCAATAAAGAAATTGGTTTTTATCCAGTAATGCCAATTGAGAAAAGCGAATTACAGGTTTAACAATATTAATTACTTGAATTCCGATTTTCTCTTGTTATTATAATGTAAATACATTTTCATTAGCTGCTGAAATCATAATTTAATTTAAACATTTTATAATATATTTATAAATAACCTGATTAAAACATTAATTAAATGAACAATAGGAGTGTCATTTACTTTACATACAATGGACATGGAATTAGAAGATGAAGATGTAGATGTGGAAGTAGGATTTCGCAATTCATGGATTCATGCTCATCTATTTACGGGGAACCAGTTGGCAACAATGACTAAACAAAGGAACGATCATGCGATAAATTGTTAGTGATAAATCGAGCTGCGAAAATTATCGCAATTTATGATTGTGATTGGATGGAATTCAAAATTTCATTACACTTCATTGATCGAAAATGAAATGACGTCATATAAACGAAATAGTCATACAAAATAATCATTTCCGAGATATCTAAGGGGAAAGAAACAAAATGGTAGAGGAATTTTTATGCATTCTGCACTAGAGATTCGTCATTGAACAACCTCAAACCTGTATATACAGAAAACACGAAAATTACAATGAAATGGTCTCTTTCTTTTCCAGAATCCTTTCGAAAATGAGCAATAATGCAATGAGAACAGGCACAGTATGGAATATAATATAAGTAGGCGGAAGTAGTCCGGTATTTGAAGAGCAGAATGCCGAAGGGGAAAAAGAATGGAATAGAAGAAGTTTAATTATTAAGAAGCAGGAAGGAAGAAACAGAGGAACTCAGAAAAATTGAAGATCTCAAGATTTTCAGAGAAATAAAAGATAAAATTGGTTTGTTCAGCCTTCCAAGACGGCAATGCAAACAAATCGAACGAGTTGACTACAAATACCGAATGTGCTCCGTCATGGGAAGTAGGAAATATAGTGGACATGGTATTTCATAAAATAATGGAGATATCAAATTCAGTACTGAGAAAAGTGACGTTGAGATATATATGTAGAAATGTATCGTTTTAGTAGACACTTCTACAGTCAAGACTTGGATAAATTCCCCGTTCTTAATTCTGAGTTTTGGAAATTTATTTATCGATTGTAAGGAATTAAAAAGTTGTGTAGTCATATGTCCGAAGACAGGTCTGAACCCCAAAGTGACACCAACAAGGCATCACTTATGAGGCAACTAGGCCAGGAGATAATGGGCTAGATTGGCTAGTTCCTTTCTCCCTCCATTGCATACCTCGCTGACTAGTTACATATTACACTAGTCAGACTTCAGATGCATACAAACAATTGTTCTTCTTCTAACACATATCGTCAAATGAAATGTAGGGTTACTGCCTGATAATAGATGTGCATGTCGATTATGATCTCAATCAGAGGTGAAATAAAATGTAGGGGTCATCAAATATTGGAATAATATTTTTGCACGTGCTTCTACTGCACAAAAGTTAAGTTTTACTTTAATTTATGTCGAATGACATGTAGAACGGTTGGCTACTGCTATCATTATAATAAATGATTGAAATAATTTTAGTGTTATTCGTTAAATGTGCAGAAATTTGATCCGAACAAGTGTAACATTTTAAAATTCCTTTGCAGAACTGAAAGTTACATTTGTTCGGATAAAATTTATGCGCATTTGAAGGACGAAACTAGAATTATTTCAATCACTTGCTATCATAATACTCTGCTTACTTAAATTGACGGAGCATATTCGGAATTAAATCAATAACTTTCACAAAATAAGCTAGGAAATATTTCTTGTAAAACAATTTTTATCTAGAAAAGAAAGTAAAACGAGCAAATTGTTTCAAACTTATTTATTTTAAATATTTCAAAGAATAACCCCATGAAAATAATGGCATTATTTACGGTTTAGCCTGTATATATATATATATATATATATATATATATATATAGGCATAGTATGTATTATATATACTGGATGATTCACGAGGATTTACCGTCCTTTAGGGAGTTTATTTCCGAAGACATTCTGAAAAAAATGTAATATAATCACATGTCAAAATATTAATATTTCCAGAATTACACTAATTTGAAGTTGTTTGTAAAATACCATTATCCTTGAGTTTCAAGTGTAAAAGAATATTACAGATTAATGATAAACTATTCAGGAGTATCATTTCATTAATTAGCTAGTATTCTGAAGCTAAAAATGTGTTGTGAATTCCACAGTTGCTTCGTACAGATTTTTTTTTTCGATTTTTGACTACAAAATTACATTTTCTTACGCATTTATCACAACAATTGTTACAAATCACGCCACTCTTGTAAATTATTTAAGGCTGTACATTAGGATGCATAATTAAACTGTAAAGATTCAAGTTCTTAAAGTCGTATGATTTGTAACAATGTTTTTGTTAAGTGCGTAAGAATGATGTAATTTTTAGTTAAAAATTGAAAAATGAAATCTGTGAAAAAGAATTAACAACAAATTTTTTGCTTCAGAACACTAGCCAATTAAAGAAATTACACTTCTGAATAGTTCATTCTGTATCTGTAATGTTTTTTTACCCTTAAAACTAAAGAAAAAAGGTATTTTACTAACAACTTAAAATTAATGTAACTTTCAAAATATTTATATTAAGACAAGACAAATGTTTATATGACATTTTTGTTCAGAATGTCTTCGGAAATATGCTCCGTAAGGGATGGTAAATCCTCGTTAATCACCCTGTAAATCTGTACCTGCGTTATAAAGATAGGGAAAAAGCATTTAGCATGCTTCTACCTACAATCGTACTGATGGGGTTCACAATTATGATGTAGATGAGAATATTTTAGGATAATAACATTAATACTGATTATGATGATTATGACGAACATAATAAAAACAGTACAGTTTTCTGTTAAGATTTATCTCCTTTCTGAAATTACTATACTGAAAAACAAACCTTCAGTCGTTGAACACAAAAAAGAAAGCAAGTAATTTAGGATTTATGTGGCCGCTAAGAACAGACGAATGTTTTTCCAAATGTAGACTACAGCAGATCCTCTTTCATCTTGTAGCGTCGCTGTAATTATCTCATACACGGTGAGCCTCTCCTTAATCCGAGTAAGCTTTCTTTTAAGAAAATTGTCCAACGAATTATCGATTATCGATAACTGGAGACAAACCACCCTACATGATGCAACACAGACCCGCCGAATCTGAGGATGAATGGATGAAATGGTACAAAGAAGATACATGGAGGATGCCAATTTAGAATCCGATACTCATGTTAAATTAGAAGGAAACAAGATACAAAGTTGAGTGAACTGGATAGACCACGCACAAAGTATATAAACGAACAATATTCAGAAGTATTTCAAATTGGATAACATGATATATGCTGAAGGTATTCCTTTGGCTGGAAAATAATAATTGACTTCATGAATGAGTAGGGAAGAAATCAATTACAGTAAATTTGACAGTGAGTGGCTGGTGGAAACACAGCTGTGCGTGTGGTGACTCCATCATGAATATACATACAGGGTGATTCACGAGGATGTGCGTCCACTTTCGGAATTTATTTCCGAAGACATTCTGAACAAAAAACGTCATATAAACATGGGTCCTATTCTCAATATTTTCAGAGTTACACTAATTTGAAGTTGTTTGTAAAATACTGTCGGTGACTCAGGAGATGACGAGAGCGGACTGAGGAGGAAGGGATGTGAACAGATAACGTACGATAATACGTGCAATATCTGTACTGCAGTAAGCGGAAACATTAGGTCTCCTTCTATTCAACTTATCTTTAATTTCCATAGGCATTGTTGCTAATGTTTCCTGCACGAGTAATAACCTGGCTACTGGGATGCTTATCTGAGCGATGTTTATAATAATCAACAGCGATAGTCAAGAAGGTCACATTCTTTCCGTTCATCTTCTCCTGAGTAACGGACAGTACCATTATTGTTTATTTTCAAGGGTAAAAGAATATTACAAATTAGAGACTGAACTATTCAGAAGTATCATTTCTTTAATTAGATAGTATTCTGAAGATAAAAATGTGTTGTTAATTCTATACTTGGTTCGTACAGATTTTTTTTTCGATTTTTAATTAAAAAATTACATTTTTCTTACGCTCTTATTTATTTATCTATTTATTTATATATTTTATTGCTAGTAAATTTGAAATGAATACAAGTTAATATAATGTGAGATAAACTAGCCCACTCCTGAATGAGTAAGACTCGTGCTCAGGAGGGGATTCCAATACAGACAAAAATAAAATTAAAATTGAGAGTGAATACAGATTAAAAAGTGTTTAATATATTTAAAACTAAACTATATATCCAATAAATTTTTTTAAATTTTTTTATTAATTTGGACAGGATTCGTGATTAAATTATATATATTAACAAAATTTGTTTAATAATTTGGGACCTTGACTCATGCTATGATAAAAAGCTGCATTGGTTTTACACTTAGATTCAGATAAACGCAGAGAATCTTATCTTAACACAGCAACTGTTAAAAATCACGCCATTCTTGTAAATTCTTTAAGACTGTACATTAGAATGCATAATTAAACTGTAAAGAATCAGGTTCCTAAAGTCGTATGATTTGTAAAAATTGTTGTGATAACGGCGTAAGAATTTAGCCTATGTAATTTTTAGTTGAACATTGAAAAACAAAATCTGTACAAAGCAACTAACAATACATTTTTGACTTCAGAACACTAGCCAATTAATGAAATGTTACTTCTGAATAGTTCGTTCTCTATTTGTAATATTCTTTTACCCTTAAAACTAAAGAATAATGGTATTTTACAAAGAAATTCAAATTATAGTAACTCTGAAAATATTGAGAATAGGACCCATGTTTATGACATTTTTTGCTCAGAATGTTTTCGGAAATAAGCTCCGTATGTGACAGTAAATCCTTGCGAATCACCCTGTGTATGTTGATGTGAAGTAAAATTTATCGCCAAGAAATGTTATTACTTCTTTTTCTTCCTATTACTAATTTAAAAACTTATGCTAACGATTTAGTGTATGTATGACCATCCATAAGCCGCCCACAAAGATCCAGAACTTGCTGAGACCAGTTAAGGACGACCTTGGTCTTAGGACACCTGGTGTCTACAAAATACCTTGTGAGTGTGGGAAGTGCTACATCGGGCAGACGGGACGCACCATTATGGAACGCTGCAAGGAACAACGCAGCATAAGACTATATTACCCCGATAAGTCTGCAGTAGCCCAACGCAGCCTAGAAACGGGTCACAAGATAGATGTCGGCGCCACCACCATCTTGGACAAGACATTAGGTTACTGGGACTTGGTTATCAAGGAAGCCATCGAAATCCAGCTAGATGGCAATAATTTCAACAGAGATGGGGTATATATGCAATAGGCAATTGGTGGCTACCGCTTCCACCAGCCAGAATGAGCCTGGCGGTCGGCACTAGGAACTAGCTCCTGATTGGCCCGCAGCGGGAAGCCCTACTATTGCATATATACCGGCTAGACATGGTCCCACATCTTCGTAAGGCCAACGGGCTGATAGACACTATCCCATTCTGGCGGCCTTAACTCCTGACAACCTGGGGGTAGGACTTACCATGTATAAGGCCCTCATTCGCTCTGTCATTACCTATGCCGCACCCGCATGGGGGTTTGGGGCAGTGTCCCATCTTCGTAAACTCCAAGTTATCCAAAACCAGGTGATTCGACTCATTACCCATCTCCCCCGAGTCGCCTCGAGAAGAAAGTTCCATGATGAACTAGAGTTGCCAACCATAGACGAGTTCATTGCTCGACTGGCTAGGAACCTGTATGCGGAAGCTCGTGCTAACCCCAGCCCGCTCATATCTGGCCTCGGCCAGTATGATCCTAGGTTACGGCGTAGACACCAGTCAGGTCCATTAGCTATACTATTGAGACAGGAGGACAGGGAGGCTGGCGTTACTCCCAGGTTTTGGTAGCCACGACTCAACTCCATGAGACTCGTTGGATAGTGCAACCGCTTCAAAATGATCTTGTCTTAATTGGGCTAAACAAAATCCCTCCCTAACAACATACACATTTCTTGATCGATGGAACTATCATAGAGCCAATTGGCTAATATATATCCATCGATTCATAGAGTCATTCTACCTAAGAGCCAAAGGGCTAGTCTCTGAAATTGAGACAACTCATCCTGCCTAAGGTTTTTCCGTGGTTTTCCTAAGGCGCTAAGACAAATGTCGGGATGAGCCCTAAAAGAAATGGGCCACGGACCTGCAGTCATATCCCCATGAATCTCCCTAATTACTCTAAATTAATTAATAATTACATCTCTCCCCTCTCTTCGTAATTGAGTCACCATAAAGACAAATGGCTGGTCTCTAAATTGAGACGATTCAACAAGGCTCATGACAACAATCACCTCCTACCTAATAGCCAAATTGGCTAGTCTCTTATATGAGACAACTCATCCTGCCTAAGGTATTCCGTGGTTTTCCTAAGGCGTAAGACAAATGTCGGGATGAGCCCTATAAGAAATGGGCCACGGACCTATATGCCCTTCCCCATATATATTCCCCTTTTCTTGTAAACGACGTATGCCCTAGTTCAGAACCTATAAATTGTCTATTAAATGTACGAGGTCACTCAATTAGTCGCAATTTGAAAGGACAGGGACCTCTCAAATTGCAGATTTAGATTTCACGGCGCTTCTTCTGACGGCCTTCACTTGTCTTGTCATCGAACAACAGATGACAGAGTCTTCACGACTCCACTTGCACTGCGAAATGGCTAAGCCCCTTTCAATGTGCCAGATAACACCTGCCATCCTAACGGCAAACACCAGCCAATTCGTCCTCGCCCCGTCCCGTGATCCTTTGATCACATTTCAGCCCCCCTCGCGTATGTGGTACCTAAGAGGTTACGTCCATTTTCGGTTACCCCCTTCAAAATTTTCTAGAGCTCCTTCAGTGGAGCAGCGTAACCCGGAGTGAGACTAGTGGCCAACAGGCTTGCAGCTCACATATTTAGTTTCGTACAGCCCCCAACCCCTTGAAAGGACGCGTTATGCGTACCTTTAAATTTTTCCTCCCAATTATCCCCTTTCGATTTTTCGATTTTTTCGTCCCACATCACTTCATTCCCTGAAGAAGATGGCAGAGCTAGCCGTCGAAAGCTTGGAAGCAAATCTCCAACTCACCTGGCTGAGAACCCGAGAAGAGTTATTCTAGATTTAGTATATGTTCATCTTCTTATTTTCTTTATTCCATTTATTATTTAGCGCTATCCGCATCAAGTGGCAAGAGGTTGCAGAAATTATGAACATTTATTCTTAACTCACAATCCTAATTTTTTTTTTAATCTGGCAAAAATGATATGTGATGGAGTCACGCGATACGGAAAATGCACTCACTATACAGGCGTTGAGCGGCTCTACCATTACGTTGACGTTTGCCGTAAATTAGCATGTCGATGTACTCGGCAAACGTGTATACATCCATACTGTACAGTACTGGTATTCAACAACGACTGAATGGCAAGCAGTGTTGTCAACTCACAAGAATGAAAACCCGCTATCATCTCCTCGAAAAACCGCAGAATCTGAATAAAAAGGCCAGATTTTAAAATTTACAGTGAATAAATAAGTAAATACTAACGTTACATGTAAAGATACAATACACATGGAATTTTCTAGCCGTAGGGCAACCGGACTACAGCAAGATCGCTATCAATCTCATAACTGTACCGACATGCATACATATCAAATTTACACAGATGAACCAAGAATTAATGAATGCGTTGGCTGAGCATTTTTGTCATCTATTGTGAAGACGTGGAGATGCATACAAAACTAATCCGTACCTATATCTCTCACCAACACAGTTTTTCAAACGGAACTTTAGACTACGCTATCAAGGAAGCGGTGAAATGGTGCACAGAACATGACCACTAGAGTTGAACAACGATCGAGAAATCAAGACTAACAGCGCCCGCAAAGCCGAAAACCCGCACGACAATATTGCCTATGATCGTTGACTGCTTGTGAGTAAATCAAGCGATCAAGACTTCGGGAATCGTCAACTCTCGAACGTCAAGCAGCAGAATTTCAAATAAATTTAAACTTACCAAAAATAATAGAGAATACATTTCTTAAATGAATGTGTAGCATTTTAAATTTTATATTGATGATGGAATTTATTACAATATTTCCTTTCATTCGTAATATTTCTTAAATCACTTTTATTGAAAACAGTAAGAAGTACCTTCTCGTGTTATAGAATTAGGTATTTTGTCGGACGCGTAAATAAAGCTCAATATGTTTTTATTATCTTTGTGTATTGTACTTTTTGTTCGAAACTTACTTGTACTATACTACACGGAATAAGTACTGGTATTGTTAAATTGTATTATTTCACATTAATGGTGTCATGTTACAAATTTTCCAAAAGTATATCCTGCTTCTTTCTATATTACAAAATAGGTACTTCTGACGGAAGAATAAACTTTAAAATAAATATTTTAATTGGCTTCGCGTATCTTCACTTTTTATGTCTGAAAGAAATTACAAGTATTTTGTAGATTTTTAAATTTTATTGGGTTATTTTACGACGCTGCATCAACATCTAGGTTATTTAGCGTCTGAATGAAATGAAGGTGATAATGCCGGTGAAATGAGTCCGGGGTCCAGCACCGAAAGTTACCCAGCAGTATTTTTAGATAAAGAAATAAAATTGGGTTACTGTTATGTATTTACAGTAATGGTGAATGTTACAATTTTAAATAATGTTCACAACGTAGTGTTTATTTAAGTATTTCCTTCTCTCTCATTTAGTCATTAAATACAGTTTTTTTTTTATTTTTGTAAATGTATATCGTGCTTCTTTTCATGTTACAAAATTTGCCACTTCTGAAAGAAGAATAAACTTTGTAATTCTATTTAATTATTTTATTTTATTAAAATATTTTCAAAGAAATTTTAATAACTTTGAAAGTTATATACATAAATTTGGAACTAAAAATAATATGAATTCTCTGCGTTTGTGTGAACCAAAATGTAAAACCAATGCAGCTATTTATCATAGCATGAGTCAAGGTCCAGATTATTAAACAAATTTTATTCCAATATTATTTTAACCACGAATTCTCTCCAAATTAATAAAAAAAAATTAAAAAATTTTATTGGATTTATAGTTTGGGTTTAAACATTTTAAACACTATTTAATCTGTATTCACTCTCAATTTTAATTTTATTTTTGTCTGTATTGGAATCCCCTCCTGAGCACGAGTCTTATTCATTCAGGAGAGGGCTAGTTTATCTTTCATTGTATTTATTAACTTGTATTCATTTCAAACCTACTAACAATAAAATAAATAAATAAATAAATAGACAGACAGACAGACAGACAGACAGACAGACAGACAGACAGACAGACAGACAGACAGACAGATAGATAGATAGATAGATAGATAGATGGATAGATGGAAGGATGGATGGATGCATAGATAGATAGATAGATAGATAGATAGATAGATAGATAGATAGATAGATAGATAGATAGATAGATATAGATAGATATAGATAGATATAGATAGATAGATAGATAGATAGATAGATAGATAGATAGATAGATAGATAGATAGATAGATAGATAGATAGATAGATAGATAGAATAGATAGATAGATAGATAGATAGATAGATAGATAGATAGATAGATAGATAGATAGATAGATAGATAGATAGATAGATAGATAGATAGATAGATAGATAGATAGATAGATAGATAGATAGATAGATAGATAGATAGATAGATAGATAGATAGATAGATAGATAGATAGATAGATAGATAGATAGATAGATAGATAGATAGATAGATAGATAGATAGATAGATAGATAGATAGATAGATAGATAGATAGATAGATAGATAGATAGATAGATAGATAGATAGATAGATAGATAGATAGATAGATAGATAGATAGATAGATAGATAGATAGATAGATAGATAGATAGATAGATAGATAGATAGATAGATAGATAGATAGATAGATAGATAGATAGATAGATAGATAGATAGATAGATAGATAGATAGATAGATAGATAGATAGATAGATAGATAGATAGATAGATAGATAGATAGATAGATAGATAGATAGATAGATAGATAGATAGATAGATAGATAGATAGATAGATAGATAGATAGATAGATAGATAGATAGATAGATAGATAGATAGATAGATAGATAGATAGATAGATAGATAGATAGATAGATAGATAGATAGATAGATAGATAGATAGATAGATAGATAGATAGATAGATAGATAGATAGATAGATAGATAGATAGATAGATAGATAGATAGATAGATAGATAGATAGATAGATAGATAGATAGATAGATAGATAGATAGATAGATAGATAGATAGATAGATAGATAGATAGATAGATAGATAGATAGATAGATAGATAGATAGATAGATAGATAGATAAATTTGGCTTTGCTTATCTTCACTTTTTAAGTCTAAATTATTACCAGCAGTTTGTAGGTAAAGAAGTATTACTAGTTGTGTTACAATTATTTTTTTGTTCTTGTTATTTAACGACGTTATATCAACTAGTATTTAGCATCGAGAGAGTTGATCATAGCGAGATGGCATTTTGCCAGATGAAGCCGAGGATTCGCCATTGATTACCGTACCTGAAATTCGACTTGTGGGTGGGGAAAACTGGAAAAATCCATCCAGATAATGAGACCAAGATAGAATCGAACTAAACCTGATCAGAAGGCAAACGCACCTACACCCTGAGCTACGCCGATGGCTACAGTTGTTTTCGTAGGACAATAAATTCATATATAATAGCTAATAGTAGCTAGTAATAATAATAATAACAAATCGCAATTTTTTGTTTGGTTTGTTTGGGACAAACAAAAGATTAGAGTCTACGGAATTCAATATTCATTTGTTTGTAGAACACAGAGAGATTGTGGAAAGGGAATGCAGTGTGAGAAAGCTTGGAGTGTGGGTCGGGGAAAACGTATTGTTTACAGAGTCCTTGTTTAAATGGCCGTCCTTATAGTCACGTTTCAATGGGAATAACCTGTTTTGTATGCTGTTGGAAACGTAACGTATGACATTTTAATAGTTGCACACATGAATGACCTAAATCTAAATTTGCAGCACGGGCCGCTGGGATCCTGTTTTACTAGACCTTGTGTGAAGGAGGACTCTGCAAACAGCAGCGCTCTCTGAAGCTAGGTCTCGTGCTCCCTTAACGATAATGGCCGAACTCTTTTTGGATATTTCCATCGGATTTCACATGAAATTCTCTTATAATATTCCCATGCTAGATGCAGTAAAAAAAATGCGTATCTCACAGAAACAGAAATATATAAAGTTACGGTACACTGTGCATTCGCATGCATTTCTTTATTTCGCATTATGCTACATAATGCTTCAAATCTTGGTTGATTTATTTATTTTTATTTATTTATTTCACCTGGTAGAGATAAGGTCATCAGGCCTTCTCTTCCTCTCTACCAGGGGATTACAACTACAATATTAAGAATACAATTACTTACTTACAAATGGCTTTTAAAGAACCCGAAGGTTCATTGCCGCCCTCACATAAGCCCGCCAACGGTCCCTATCCTGTGCAAGATTAATCCAGTCTCTATCATCATACCCCACCTCCCTCAAATCCATTTTAATATTATCCTCCCATCTACGTCTCGGCCTCCCTAAAGGTCTTTATCCCTCCGGTCTCCCAACTAACACTCTATATACATTTCTGGATTCGCCCATACGTGCTACATGCCCTGCCCATCTCAAACGTCTGGATTTAATGTTCCTAATTATGTCAGGTGAAGAATACAATGCGTGCAGTTCTATGTTGTGTAACTTTCTCCATTCTCCTGTAACTTCATCCCTCTTAGCCCCAAATATTTTCCTAAGCACCTTATTCTCAAACACCGTTAATCTATGTTCCTCTCTCAGAGTGAGAGTCCAAGTTTCACAACCATACAGAAGAACCGGTATTATAACTGTTTTATAAATTCTAACTTTCAGATTTTTGGACAGCAGACTGGATGATAAGAGCTTCTCAACCGAATAATAACACGCATTTCCCATATTTATTCTGCGTTTAATTTCCTCCCGAGTGTCATTTATATTTGTTACTGTTGCTACAAGATATTTGAATTTTTCCACCTCTTCGAAGGATAAATCTCCAATTTTTATATTTCCATTTCGTACGATATTCTGGTCACGAGACATAATCATATACTTTGTCTTTTCGGGATTTACTTCCAAACCGATCGCTTTACTTGTTTCAAGTAAAATTTCCGTGTTTTCCCTAATCGTTTGAGTATTTTCTCCTAACATATTCACGTCATCCGCATAGACAAGAAGCTGACGTAACCCGTTCAATTCCATACCCTGCCTGTTATCCTGAACTTTCCTAATGGCATATTCTAGAGCGAAGTTAATAAGTAAAGGTGATAGTGCATCTCCTTGCTTTAGCCCGCAGTGAATTGGAAAAGCATCAGATAGAAACTGACCTATACGAACTCATTAAGAAAACAATTACAATTATAATTACAATTAATATTAAATTTACAAATACAATAAAAATCAAAGTACTAAAAGATTAACTGATTAATAAAATCTAGACAGTTTATTGCAAAAGTTAAGAACAGGGAAATTTTTCATTAATTAAGTATAAAATTAAACCTACTCTACGTAATAAGTAAATGCTTAATAATTTTTTTTTTGAACTCTACTAAATTTCGACAGTCTCTGATGTCACTGGGTAAGGTATTCCACAAGCGCGAGAGCGAGATTGTGTATGATGATGAATACGATGATGTCTTGTTGGTATAGCTAGTATGCTGCTATTTTGCGTGCGTGTGAAGAGATTATGATATGATGACAGGTAACTGAAACGGGAGGCAAGGTAGATAGGTGTAGAAGTGTGAAGGACTTGGAAAAGGAGAAACAAGAGAATGAAAATTTCTACGTTCGTTAAGCCGTAGCAAGTTTACAGTTCGGAAGGATGGGGTAATATGGTCAGCGCGACGGACATCGCAGACGAAGCGAACACAAGAATTATGAACACGTTGCAATTTTTGCGACTGGTTGACATTGAGGTCGGTCAGTAGAAAATCACAATAATCGAAGTGGCGCATTACTAGTGTTTCCACTAGTATTTTCTTGAGTGATAGCGGAAGGAATTTTCGAATGTTGTTTAAGGAATGTAGTATGGAAAACACTTTTTTGGTAATATGGGTTACTTGGTTATTCCAGTTTAAATGCGTATCAAAGTAAACAACGTATATTACATACAATGAACTTTAAGTGTCGCTTCTCAGGTGCAATTTGGAAATGGAGGTTCGTAAGGCCGAGCTTTAGTAAACATTCGAGGCCTGAAAGGTCACTCATAGTTTGCGTTAGTGAATTATTTTTTGCCAATACCTGCAGAAATCAAAAAAAGATAAGAAAGTAGAAATCGAATTTCTTTATTTTGCAATAGTTTGGTGATTTTAAGGAATATTTGATTGTTTTGTTGTTCAACATCAACATCATTCGACTTCATTCCTAGTTTGGGTTGCTAATGACTAGAAATTTCATCTGCGAGTAAACAGAGTGTAGAAAAATCAAGGTCCACACCTGTGGAGTAACGGCTAGCGCGTCTGGCCGAGAAACCAGGTGGCCCGGGTTCGATTCTCGGTCGGGGCAAGTTACCTGGTTGAGGGATTTTCCGGGGTTTTCCCTCAACCCAACATCAGCAAATGCTGGGTAACTTTCGGTGCTGGACCCCGGACTCATTTCACCGGCATTATCACCTTCATCTCATTCAGACGCTAAATAACCTAAGCTGTTGATAAAGCGTCGTAAAATAATCCACTAAAAAAAAGTCAAGTTTCATAGTACTATAATAATAAATCTGCAGTTATTAGAATATACAGGGGCATCATTTTATTTTTACTTCAATTTTTATTTTACCTGAGTTTTTTAATGTACTTCACTCCCACCCCTTCTATTAATGAAGTTAAACCGTCCTCCACACAGATCCAGGACCGCATAGTAGCCTTACGGTCATAGTAAACAGTACGTTCCAAAAAAATGTTCGCGTTTTCCAGTGACGAAAGAGCTTTCAGTATTGAATCATTTTCGCACAGGTACTGTCGTCCATTTGCCTACGTCGTGTCCCGGTTTCCCCCACCAGCTTTTATTCGCCAGCTAGTGGCTGGGCGTTCTTAGCTCTTTTCTGAAAACATTAATTTCTGTTAGGAATTGGACGTCTACGTAATATTATACAACTGTTTAAAATAACTTAAATAAAAGGGCCTCGTTAAGTAATTAACTGTCACGTCATTTCCTCCCTTTCTACGACCCTACGGCATAACCACTTGGACGGACAGTAGATAGTATTTCTGAGTAATTTTATCTTTTCGGATCGGGTAGAAGTGAATATTGAATTTACAGTACGTAAGGTACTCTTTTATAGAGTAGGTACAGAAATATTTCAACATGAGTTACTAGTACGAAGAACGAAACTGGTATGGTGCAATAGTCTATAGTGCGATAATATGCATATTAGAACTGAAGCCTGTATCGAAATGAACGGCCACCATTTAAAAAAATGTGTTTAAATATCCACAGCCTATTATGATTATTTTTCATTTTAACTTCATTCTCTATATTGTATGCTAATATGCTGTAAACAATATAATATAAAATGCATAATGAATACGTTCACATGGAAAGCTCAGTTCGTGAGTAAAACACTCACTGTTAATACTGTACTGTATTTTGATTAAACAAAAACCTAATGAAAATTAACAAACTCAAAAGCGCAATATTTCCTAGTTTACGTAAATGGATGAACTACTTTTCTTCCCTCCTATACCTAGTAAAGTGATTTGTTTGTATATTACGTCAGTATCATCGAAATCCAGTCGTGGAAGGGGGTAGTAAACGGCGTTTATCCAGAGTATAGGCCAGTTAATATTAAAAATGTTAGTAAAAATAAACATGATGTCCCTGTAGTATATTACATACAATGAACTTTAAGTGACGCTTCTCAGGTCGAGAATGCAATTTGGAAAATGGAGGTTTGTAAGGCTGAGCTTTTGTAACCATTCGAGGCCTGGAAGGTCACTCATAGTGTGCGGTTAGTGAATTATTTTTTTCAATACCTGCAGAAATCAAAGAAAGGTAAGAAAGTAAAAATCGCATTTATTTATTTTGAAACAGTTTGGTGATTTTAAGAAATATTCGATTGTCTGGTTGTTCAACATCAACATTCCTAGTTTGGGTTGCTAATAACTCGAAATTTCATCTGGAGTAAACAATGTTTAGAAAAGTCAAGTTTCATACTGCTATAGTAGTAAATCTATGGATAAAACTTATATAGAAGAAGTTAAAGATATTGCTTTGCATCGCTTTTTCCCGAAAAATTCAAGCAAATATAGGAAATAAGTTGTTGTTTAATGCGATATTTTTATATCATCTCGAATGTTTTTTGGACCTTGAAAACTCTCATAGTTCATAATACGTAGTCTAATATTTAGCTATTCCGGGCAAACTGAGAATTCCAGTGAAAAGTCATTTTCAGAAATATTAGTTCTTTACCTATTAATGTAAGACATAGATAAAGCTCTAAATTTAAATATAGAATATAGATATTGCTAACGATAACGGTGATAATTATAGCAACGATATCGTTAATGATAACGGCAACGAAAACGGTGATAATTATAGCAATGATATCGTTAATGATAACGGCAACGATAACGTTGATGATGACAGAAACGATATCGCTATTGATAACGGCAACGATGACAGCAACATTATTGCTAACGATAACGGTGATAATGGCAGCAACGATATCGTTATTGATAACGGTAATGACAGCATCGATATTGCTAACGATAACGGTAATAATGGCAGCAACGATATCGCTATTCATAACGGCAACGATAACGGTGATAATGGCAGCAACGATATTGCTATTCATAACGGCAACGATAACGGTAATAATGGCAGCAACGATATCGCTATTCATAACGGCAACGATAACGGTGATAATGGCAGCAACGATATTGCTATTCATAACGGCAAAGATAACTATGATAATGCAGCAACGATATCGCTATTCATAACGGAAACGGTAACAGTAATGATGACAGCAACTATATCGTTATTGATAACGGTAATGCCAGCATTGATATTGCTACCGATAACAGTAATAATGGTAGCAACGATATTGCTATTTATAACGGCAACGAGAACGGTGATAATGGCAGCAACGATATCGCTATTCATAACGGAAACGGTAACAGTAATGATGACAGCAACTATATCGTTATTGATAACGGTAATGCCAGCATTGATATTGCTACCGATAACAGTAATAATGGTAGCAACGATATTGCTATTTATAACGGCAACGAGAACGGTGATAATGGCAGCAACGATATCGCTATTCATAACGGCAACGATAACGGTGATGATGACAGCAACGATATCGTTATTGATAACGGTAATGACAGCATCGATATTGCTAACGATAACGGTGATAATGGTAGCAACGATATTGCTATTCATAACGGCAAAGATAACTGTGTTAATGGCAGCAATGATATCGCTATTCATAACGGCAACGATAACGGTGATGATGACAGCAACGATATCGTTATTGATAACGGTAATGACAGCATCGATATTGCTAACGATAACGGTGATAATGGCAGCAACGATATTGCTATTCATAACGGCAACGATAACTGTGATAATGGCAGCAACGATATCGCTTTTCATAACGGCAACAATAACGGTGATGACAGCAACGATATCGCTATTCATAACGGCAACGATAACGGTGATAATGACAGCAACGGTATCGTTATTGATAACGGTAATGACAGCATCGATATTGCTAACGATAACGGTAATAATGGCAGCAACGATATTGCTATTCATAACGGCAAAGATAACTGTGATAATGACAGCAACGATATCGCTATTCATAACGGCAACGATGACGGTGATGATGACAGCAACGATAACGTTATTGATAATGGTAATGACAGCATCGATATTGCTAACGATAACAGTAATAATGGCAGCAACGATATCGCTATTCATAACGGCAACGATATTGCTATTCATAACGCCAACGATAACTGTGATAATGGCAGCAACGATATCGTTATTGATAACGGTAATGATAGCATCGATATTGCTAACGATAACGGTGATAATGGCAGCAACGATATCGCTTTTCATAACGGCAACAATAACGGTGATGACAGCAACGATATCGCTATTCATAACGGCAACGATAACGGTGATAATGACAGCAACGGTATCGTTATTGATAACGGTAATGACAGCATCGATATTGCTAACGATAACGGTAATAATGGCAGCAACGATATTGCTATTCATAACGGCAAAGATAACTGTGATAATGACAGCAACGATATCGCTATTCATAACGGCAACGATGACGGTGATGATGACAGCAACGATAACGTTATTGATAATGGTAATGACAGCATCGATATTGCTAACGATAACAGTAATAATGGCAGCAACGATATCGCTATTCATAACGGCAACGATATTGCTATTCATAACGCCAACGATAACTGTGATAATGGCAGCAACGATATCGTTATTGATAACGGTAATGACAGCATCGATATTGCTAACGATAACGGTGATAATGGCAGCAACGATATTGCTATTCATAACGGCAACGATAACTGTGATAATGGCAGCAACGATATCGCTTTTCATAACGGCAACGATAACGGTGATGATGACAGCAACGATATCGCTATTCATAATGGCAACGATAACGGTGATAATGACAGCAACGATATCGTTATTGATGACGGTAATGACAGCATCGATATTGCTAACGATAACGGTAATAATGGCAGCAACGATATCGCTATTCATGACGGCAACGCTAACAGTGATAATGGCAGCAACGATATTGCTATTCATAACGGCAACGATAACGGCGGTGATTTTGGAAACAATAACGACGGCAAAATAGCGCTGAATATGACGGTAAGAACAACGCTAGTACTGGTGGCGGTTAAGCTGATGTTGATATCACTGATAATAAACACTACTTAGATGTCAAAGATGATGAAGCTGACAATGACAATGTCGACGCTGATATGCCCATGATAATGACGGCGATGGTAATGATGATATTGATGTTGCTGAAGTAAACTAATGACTTTGACAATGGTGGCGATGTACTTTGGTGAATATAATTAACCTTATTGCAGAACAGAATTTCCAACCGAGTTACACCATAGAACACATGATCCCGGACATTCAATTAATTTTAGTCCTATTAACAATCCTATGTAGGACATCGGCCGTAATGGTCGTTCAGTACTATCTAATACTTTCACATCCATAACAATCCATAATTCTCAGTCTCTATTAAGCTAGCAAAGCAACGTGCTTCATTAGTGTCCTACGTACTTCTGTTGCCGTATAATATGCCTACAGGTACCATTAGCTAAGTCACAAATAAAAAATAGCATTAAACAATACCGGACATAAATAACACAAATGGCATTGGCGTGGTTTAGTCGGAGGATTCAGTAATTCATTATACTAGAAACGAAGTAATCCGGAGACTTGATGTACGTTGGGTTGCAGAACCACCAGGATTACCGAACAGGCTGCCGTCGGCTCAACATTGGTTTCCACTCCTGTTAATTAGCAGCGGACTCCTACGCGCTATAGGCAACGCACATATCATTCCCGATGAAGGACAGGCCCTGCCGGACGGTAAAAAACAGTCGTGTAACAGCCAGTGTGCATAACCCGGTCGGTCACGAAGTAGCCCGAATTATTGATGAGCGCGCAACCCACGAAGCCGCTAAACGGACAGTGTATTCTAATCACAACTGCCGCGTGTTGCCTACCTTTGAAGGGGCTATAAACTGCTTCTTGAATATTGACCTTAAAGTTGTTTTCTACTTCAGAAAAAAAAATCAAAATAAAGAGTTTTGGAACTCACTAATTTCAAAGACAATCAGAATCGAGATCGTTACGCTACTATAATAAATAGAGCAGCTATTCAAATTCTCATACTTACTTACTCACTTACTTACTTGCTGGCTTTTAAGGAACCCGGAGGTTCATTGCCGCCCTCACATAAGCTCGCCATCGGTCCCTATCCTGGGCAAGATTAATCCTTTCTCTATCATCATATCTCACCTCCCTCAAATCCATTTTAATATTACCTTCCCATATACGTCTCGGTCTCCCTAAAGGTCTTTTTCCCTCCAGCCTCCCAACTAACAATCTACATGCATTTCTGGATTCGCCCTTACGTGCTACATGCCCTGCCCATCTAAAACGTCTGAATTTAATGTTCCTAATTATGTCAGGTGAAGAATACAATGCGTGAAGTTCTGCGTTGTGTAACATTCTCCATTCTCCTGTAACTTCATCCCTCTTAGCCCCAGATATTTTCCTAAGCACCTTATTCTCAAACACCCTTAACCTATGTTCCTCTCTCAAAGTGAGAGTCCAAGTTCCACAACCATAAAGAACAACCAGTAATATAACTGATTTATAAATTATAACTTTCAGATTTTTTGACAGCAGGCTGGATGATAAAAGCTTCTCAACCGAATAATAACAAGCATTTCCCATATTTATTCTGCGTTTAATTTCCTCCCGAGTATCATTTATATTTGTTACTGTTGCTCCATGATATTTGAACTTCTCCACCTCTTCAAAAGATAAATTTACAATTTTTATATTTTCATTTCGTACAATATTCTCGTCACGAGACATAATCATATATTTTGTCTTTTCGGGATTTACCTCCAAACCTATCTCTTTACTTGCTTCCAGTAAAATTCCCGTGTTTTCCCTAATCGTTTGTGGATTTTTACCTAACATATTCACGTCATGCGCATGTCAAATGCTCATAACGTAAATATTATCTTTAAATTGAAACGTTGGCTTCTCGTTAGAGATTTACTATTCCCGGCGATAGTATTGCAAGTATTAACTGATAATATTTATGAAGACGTCTAAAAATGGACATTAATACCCAGTAGCGGACTGAGGCCTAGGCAATCTAGGCAGTTACCTATGGCGGCAATTTCTAGGGGGGGGGGGCGGCATTTTCTGCCTCTTTTCTCTTTTTTTCCTCTTTTTTCTTATTTTGATATTCATTTGGCAGTGAAATTTGTTTTTGAAACACTTGTTGATAAATCTTTTCTTAAATTTGTTCTTGGACACCTTGTGGAAGTCGGATATTGTTTTGTTATCGCATTGTCGCGGTCGCGGCGAAAGTAGAAGGAAAATGTGCAGCTGCATAATTATATTATTATTAATTTCTGAGATTTTGTAATGCACTTCACAAAAGTGTACTTTACAACATTTTTTTGTCAATTTTAAGATGTAAACCAAATTATATCACTTACCTCCTCTCACCTCACAAGTGAGCACGAGGTCGCTGCCTTCTGTCAGTGGACCTACGACAGGAGTGCTGACGTCACGCCCCGAATTTTCGTAAATGAGCAGTTGGTATGGAGGAACTGAAAAAAAGCATAAAATAAAATAATTAATACATAATAATACTCAAATATTCATTCACTATATGTAGTCTATATGAATGTCGTCCGTTGACTTTTACAAGGAATGAAGTTATGTCGGAAAGAGTGAATGAAGAAATAATGATACTGAAATTTATCAGGAAGACAAAAACGAATTGGTTGGGTCACTGGCGAGAAGAAACTGCCTAAAGGATGCACTGGAAGGAATGGTGAACGGGAGAAGAGTTCGGAGCAGAAGAAGATATCAGATGATAGACGATATTAAGATAATACGGATCATATGCGGAGACAAAGAGGAGGGTAGAAAGTAAGAAAGATTTGAAAAAGCTGGGTTTACAATGAAAGACCTATCCTATGTATGTATGTATGTATGTATGTATGTATGTATGTATGTATGTATGTATTGTCAACATAAAACAAATTTTATTGACCTCTGATAATTCATGTCATTCAAAATAATTCAGTTCTAAAAGGAACAAAACAAGAACATCCGCCAGGCAGTCCCGGTGACCATGAAGATTCAGGAGAAATAAATATATCAAAAAAAAATATACAGTGAAAAGTTACTTATTGTATTTACTTGCCATCAACAAGCTAAATTATATACATACAATGAACGTTTATATAATTTATATTTAGTAATATTAACAGTAACGCCGTGGAATCGTGGTCTAAGGCATCCCGCTTAGCACTCGCGTTACGGATTGCGCGCTGGTTCGAGTCCTCATAGGGAAAGAAATTCTCTCTTGAAATTTCGGCCAGTGTATGGGACCGGTGTCCACCAAGTATCGTGATGCACTTGGGGAACTACGATATGTAGCGAAATCCGGTTACGAAAGCCGGCTATAATGGCTGGGGGGAATCATGGTGCTAACCATACGATACCGACATTCTGGTTGGATGATCGTCCACCTCTGCTGCGGCATGTGGACGTGAGGCCAGCAGCCGGCTGGTCGATCATGGTCCTTCAAGGGCTGTTGTGCCTCGGATTATTATTATTTTTTTATTTTTAGTAGGTTATTTTACGACGCTTTATCAACAGCTTAGGTTATTTGGCGTCTGAATGAGATGAAGGTGAGAATGCCGGTGAAATGAGTTACCGAGCATTTGCTCATCTTCGGTTGAGGGAAAGCCCCGGAAAAAAACCTCAACCAGGTAACTTGCCCCGACCGGGAATCGAACCAGGGCCACCTGGTTTCGCGGCCAGACGCGCTGACCGTTACTCCACAGGTGTGGACATTATTATTATTATTATTATTATTATTATTATTATTATTATTATTATTATTATTAAGAGTATCGTTCATTTTTACACACAGAGATTTTGCAGATGCTTATGTAGAATGTTTAATAAATATTTCAAAATATATTAATACAAACATTATGTATGACCTGACTACATATACCTAATGATGTTAGGAATATGCCTGTAAATTTATACGAGGTACTCTGAGCCTCAGAAACAAGATCTTTCACGTCGCATGCATTAATAGGCAAGTTATATCTCTTACTTAATTGAGGTCTGCATTGGCAGAAAATGCTTCCCTTTTCTTTATTAACATCCTGAGTCTGTTCAATATTATTCTCCATGATTATTGTTGGATTCAGAATTAATCCTTTTCATTGAATTTTCAGTCACTATAATTATCTGCTCTTCGCCAACTTCCTCTTAAAACTTCCACTTTACCTTGCGCAGAGACGTTACGATAGAAGATCTCACTTTTTGTGACGAAAATTCCGCATTGATTCCACTTTAGTGTAAAATCCAACATCCTGGGTGACTCTAATGCCTTGACAGCAATTGGCAATGCGTTTTCAGAGTTCGTTAACAATTTAAGAATACTCGGGAGAACAGTTTGGGCGCTATTCATAGACATTTCGCAGAACGCGCTACGAGCGTACTAAGCTAGCCTCGGCTACCCACTGGTTACTAGTACAGAATTCAAATCATATCCTATCGCCAACACTGGTTTATGAATATGAAAAAGCTGATCATCCACCGGAAGCCCGCCCTAAAAATGTCTATGGATACGGCCCTTAATGTCACTATTCTCATAAGGGTGATATCACCTAATTCAGTACCTAATGAAAAATTCATGTGTTTTTCTTATAAAAACTGGTAAAGGAGAATTATCACCACAGTCATCCTTTCCTACTTTTTCATTAGGAACAGCAATAAATTTTGTAGCAATATACTGAATTAGAAAACCTTTAAGAGAATTGTGACTGTGATTGTTTTTCTCCCGTCCTACTGTTCAATTATCAACAGGACTGGAATACAGAAATCATTGCAAGTTTCCTCCGAAAAATCTAGATACTTAAAGTCGGGGGACTTGGGAGGCTATGATTTTAAATTCACGGCTGATACACCTGTTGTAGAAGATTGTACGTAAGAAAGTGAGCAAAGGCCCTGTCATACATGTACTACAGCAGCTCTCTTCCTCAGAAAGGCACTTCATCCAGAAAGTTTTGGTTTCAGGACCTATGTTTATTAGAACTTTTTGCCTCTTTTCATTAATCTCTAGTCACCCCTACCGTTTTCACCTATTATTCTGAAACATCCGGTATATCAAAATTTGCCATAATGAAATATAAAAAAGTACTATATGAACGTAATAGGAGCTACCAGGGCATTCGTAAAGTAATGGCAACATAGTTACGTTTCAAACTAAATTTATTTAGGTTACTTTTGGCATTACATAGTCCGTTACTATGTCAACAATACGTTGCCAAATCCTTGGGAGATGGCGGACTCCATCTGCAGCATCATTTCTGGATGTCTCTCTCACTGATTGATCTAAAGCTCTTGATTGAACGTGAATGCCTTGCTTCCACCGTCCTGCAATAGTTCATTGAGATAGGACTTTCCTCCCATAAGCTTTTTTAATATCCTAAAGCACCGACTTGCATTTTTTTCCTCTAGTAACTTGGATTTTTATAAAGCATCTTCGTTCGTACCTACTGAACATTTTCAGGGCGATATTACTTAATAAAAATGAGAAACAGTCGATATATTCACAAAATATGGTTACTTAAAGACTTTTAATATTCCACACAATGCAACAATCTATTACGCACTAAAAGATTCCGATGCTCACCGTTAGGAGCGCTGATTTACAGTATTGTTGCCATTACTTATTCAATGCCCTGGTATAATTGTCACTTGCAAATGGAAAACGAGACCAAGTCGCTTATGGGGTGTTGTCGTTTTCTTGTTCAAGTTACCGATTTAATACAAGGTGTCAGAAACCTTATGATCACAGAAACATCTTTCCCTTCTCACGTTACTTAAATAGAACCAGTCTTCCGTATCAAAGGAATAGCCTCTGAGGAGTTACTTGGGAATGATCAAACAATTTGAATCTGCGCTCAGAACAACGCTCGATATTCTAGCACACTCTCCATTTAACCAGCAAAAAACAAGAAGTTATACCGTCATTCAGGCGGATTGAACGCTGAACGTTAAGGAAATCGAATCACGTCAGTCTTCATTTATCGCAGTTTAGAAACAAGCGAACGCACAACAGCGAGGCGTTGCAACTCCGCTTCTGTTTTAATTTCAAATAAACCTAACCTCTGCTTCTAAGTCACTGTTGCCAACATATCGCCCTATAATCTCGCTAACTTTTCAACAAAAAGTAGCTAAATCTCGCCAAAGTTTGTTGAAAAATCCCCAGAAATGTCGCTAAAAATTAATAATAAATATCACTAAATAAAAATAAGAAAAATATACATATGCGGACTACTAAGATTTAAAATCATCCGTCCTCAAGTGAGGCTGATCACTGGGATCCGGAATTAACAAACATAAAAGGTAATGCGAAATGAAACGGGCAAAATATGGATTACATTTGTAAATTAGAACAAAAATTTACGAGTTAATATATAGATGATAGTGTAAAATTTGAAGAGGGGCCTTCAGAATTTCCATTACAATCTTCTGAACCTCATAAAAGGGAATTTTAAAGGATTTAAGAATATTACATGTAAATTTTGGTAAACAACCCATCGCTCCAAATAGTAAGCCTGCAACATCCCAGTTGTAAAGCGAAATGCCATATTTTTCATTGAGGTATGGAAGACAAGGTACATATTTAGCTCGCTTGTCATCATTAATCTGCAGTGCTTGATTTGTGTCTCGTTCAAAGCAAATCGTAGGGTCTAAGACCATCGCTTTCTGGGTTCTTCTATTGATGGCAATTATATCGACTCTTCTATGAGAATCATCTTCAGACACACAATGAATCTCCTCATGTACTTCCCATCCTCTGTTTCTTAGCAGGTTGGCAATTGCTGTACGGGCACGATGGTGTCTGTTGTTCTGTTGTTACGCAGTAGCTCTCCCTTCTTACAGAACCCCAGTACGTGGCCATGTGTTTCAGTCTCGCTGCAGCCGGGATGGCGACAACGGGTAGTACTGAAGGTTCTGCCAGGGACAGATCTCACTGCGGTGACGTTGCAAGACATCTTGATGGCATTGATGTATTCCAAGAACGAAAGACACTTTTTAGAATATAATTTCCTCGTCGTCACCCTCTTCTGAGGTTGTGGTTGTGTTGTTGACGGCTGTGATGTTGAGGTGGAAGCTGTGGGAACAGTTGATTGTGAATACACTGCACTTGATCCAATCATTGACACTACACTTTCTGGAAAATTTTAAGTGTGGAAATTTTCACCCAAGTGTTTGACCACAATTTTTTTTGTGAAATCTAACATTTTTTAAATCTTATATATTAAAATATATTAAAACCAGCAAAAACCACAGTCTAATTTGCTTCACACGAACTGTCGGCACAAAATTCCAAAACTCAATTGCCGTAGGTCGGTTCGGAGAGGAAAATCTCCGCGTTGCGAGGAAGAACCAAGAATTAGCTGGAGCTCACGTCTCGTCACGTGACAATCAAGGTTGCCGCCGTTTATGGGTGTTGGAGCAGTAGCATTGAGAGAGAGACCTAACCCGTGAGAATCATTGAATCAGCATCTTTCACCCTGATCACTGATCACAAATATATGAGATCAGGGCTTTCACGTATGAATCATTAGACGACTCAGTCATGCACCCCTGCCTCTTCTAAAACTAAGAAGTGCATGACTTCAGTTGAATGTTTTAACTTATAACAAAGCAAAAAGTGGAAGAATATAAAAATCAGCAGAAAAGTCGCTAATCGTATTTTACAAAATTTGTCGCCGAGACTGATTCAAAATTCACTAGATTTAGCGACTTATTGCTAAATATGGCAACACTGTTCTAAGTACAGTCCTAGCCACGTGCACCGATGTCGGTTGTTTAACCACCGGTTAAAAATGCAACCTAATCCTAGGTTAAGAATTTGTACGATGCATCGACCTCAGTTAGAATTTAAACAGATGCATAACCACTGTAGCCATATTCATGCGATTAAAGGAGATAATCAAGGCAAGGGATTTGTAGTACTATAAAGTAATGGTGAAATATTGTATATGCAACCAAAGTAGCTGTGAACTCGAACGGAGCTACTGCACTGACCAAGCAGGAGTGCAGTTCAGTCAATGAAAATTACACGCATCTTGTTGCAAACTTATTTCAGAACCTGCACAGTACTTGCTCCGACAGAGTATAAAAGACTAAACATTGCAATTGTGTTCAATCGTATCAGTCAGCAGTTCGTGCACATTTCTTGCAGTTATATGCCAAAAAATAGAAAAGTACAGTGCGATCGAGAAGTCTCTCCGCAGTGTTTGTGTAGCCGAGAATCCACTAGACAGAGAATTCAACTGTATTAGGAAGAGAATTCAAGTGGCAGCACTGGCGCTAAGCAAATGATGGACTGGGGGTGTGAGGTTGTCAAACCGGAATGAATGGTGGAGTGCCAACTTTCTACAGGGTTATATTCTAGGGTTACTAGAACTAATAGAGCTGCGGAGGGACTTTTCGATCGCACTGTACAATGAATAGAAAATTAAGAGCACGTATTTCAGAATTTGATGGTGAGTTTATTATTTAAAACAATAAACTATTCTGTAAATTTTGTAAACGTTATGTTAGGAGTTTAACGTAAAATGCTATGTAAGTACTACTAAACAAAACGTGCTTGTGATGACAAATTGAATTCTGAGACTCGAGTTACACTGCCTCGGCAGCTGCGCGACCCGCTAATTCGTGATTCGTGCCTTAAATCCCCCCCCGCGTATCGCTAGATGACGCCACCCGCTCCAAGTCAAGGTTATGGTGGATACATTAGTACTTAGTCTGTCAATCATCCTATATTTCATTTGAATTTGTCGTGTAGTATAGAAATAAAACAGAAATGCATATAGAGTGTTAGTTGGGAGACCGGGGGAAAAGACCTTTAGGGAGGCCGAGACGTAGATGGGAAGATAATATTAAAATGGATTTGAGGGAGGTGGAATATGATGATAGAGAATGGATTAATCTTGCTCAGGATAGGGACCAATGGCGGGCTTATGTGAGGGCGGCAATGAACCTCCAGGTTCCTTAAAAGCCAGTAAGTAAGTAGTATAGAAATAAAATCTTTGGTCGGCGGGAAAAGGCACTTAAGTCGATAAAGTCGGTTTTTCTGTTGTACCTAATCACATTAGTCTAGTATTTTTTTCTAATGTTTGAAATAATAAAATTTCTTCTTCTTCTTCTTCATCATCATGCATTAAGCCCTACAAAGGCTTGTTGCGCGCTCCAAATTATTAGTTCATTGGTCTTTCCATCGTTTTTTTTTTCTTTTTTTTTGGTCTTCATATGTTTCGTTTCCCTTCTGGTTTATAATTTAATATTTTCTTTGGGTATCTTCTCTCATCCATTCTGTCTACGTGATCTAGCCATTTTTGTCTATGATGGTCTATTCCTTAATAAAATTTCTTGTATTTTAAATTGAAAAGTCCACACATGTGGAGTAACGGTCAGTGCGTCTGGCCGCGAAACCAGGTGGCCCGGGTTCGAATCCCAGTCGGGGAAAGTTATCTGGTTGAGGTTTTTTCCGGGGTTTTCCCTCAACCCAATACGAGCAAATGCTGGGTAACTTTCGGTGTTGGACCCCGGACTCATTTCACTGGCATTATGACCTTCATATCATTCAGACGCTAAATAACCTAGATGTTGATACAGCGTCGTAAAATAACCAATAATAATAATAATAATAATAATAATAATAATAATAATAATAGTAGTAATAAATTGAAAAGGCTCTTACTTTAACAAACATACATGGATTTCATTATCTTATTTATAGTCAGTTAAGAATAAATTAAAAAGAAAGTCTCTCCTTATATATATTACTTATGTGCCTTTTCCCGCCGACCAAAGAAATTATAGGCGCGACAAAACTCGTCTAAAATGCGAAATGTGTCGGTCGGCATTCTGGGATAGCATCCTAATACTGGACCGAACTTATAGACATATTCACGTCAACATAGACATATTCACGTCAACACAGTGGATATAGTACACTTAGTGAAATTTCAAATGTGTTATCGAACATATATCTTAATGACGTCATTAGAGATGTACATTTAAAAAGTGACAAGATTATAAGGTTTATGTTTCAAATATGCTGCAACTGTGTCAGCAGTTTCTAATATCAGATAGGCACCTAAGTTTTTATTCTTCCGAATCCATGACATCACAAAAATAATTATCGTTCTCAATTCTGAAAAAATTTGAAAATGATATTCACTGTGTACTATAAAAAAAATCACACAATATTATAAGGTTTATGTTTGTTAATTTTTAATGTGTAATATTGTAACATTTGCGATGTCGAGAAATGATAAGCATATGTATCTCTGTCTCTCTTTTCTTGAGAGACATCAGTCAATTGATGTAAATTTTGGTAAACCAACAAAAAAACTATATTAAGGGGTTTAAAAAAATTGTACTTTTTTCTGATTATTAATAATGTATCCATGCGATATTTTGAGAAGAGATTTTAATATATTAATGATTAATTTTTTTAAGAATTTCCTTAATTTGCACACGATGGAAATTAGTGACATGTCCTTACAAAAGAACAAATGTATTCAATAATTATCAGCTCCTAGCCTAAAGACCACCTACTATATATCACTTCGATCACATAGTCCCACTGAATGGAGCTAAGAAAATTTTGCAGTGAGAGAAACCGAAAAGCAGACATAACAGGGGAGCTAAAGCGTGGATTCCAATCAATCCAGTCATACGCATAACCATACACAGTAACACGACAGCCATCGACATTTGCTTAAAGACTGAAAAGAAACACTGCTAAAACTATTTTACCATTGTCAGTCAAAGATAAATGAATGCCAGTGTCTGGAAACAGGAATTATATCTATTGCTGCGATCGGTAGAAATCGTTACAGGAGGAAGTAAAAATGGAAACACCATCTTTGAAAGCCTCCCAGTTCCAAGAAACTCAAAGTCAAATTCTTCAAAATCTTGGAGAAAATATGAAGAGAGTGTCGTCAAATGAAACAAAGTAGATAGTGCCCACTTTGTTGAGTGCCTTGAAAATTATTACCAAATGAAGGAAGTAGTTGATCGGATTCAGTGGCTTTCCTGCAAGAAGTTGCACAACATGTGGGCTAAGTGCCATATGTATAGTCGCATTGAAGAACGAGCTCAGAAAATTAATTTATTGCAGAAATAAAATAGGCAACATTCTTTTTATCAAATTAATAGCTTAATTTGGCAATTACCAAAGCGGGCATCTCTCCCCTATATGTATGTATAATACAGTGATATCGTAAATGATTTTTGTGCGAGATCGTGCGTATTTGCTTGTTTTCCGCACAGAACCAATAAGCGGTAAGTGTGAAATACCACATTCAGTATTCCCAACGTAACACACATAACAATTTCCCTCTTCTTACCGCTTAAGCGCCACATTCATTTTACTGCTTTAGGCTTTTAACATATTATTTTTAGAGACGTTTAACATAGTAATAATTATAAATTGGAAACTTACCACTACAATTTCACCTAAATTGCAATGTTAATTATTGTTTTTAAATATTTGCAAAAATTAAGTAAACTCTACTACTCCACGAAACTTATTGCATTCCTGATACAAGTAACATTAAGGAAGCCGTGAAAAAATCAACGAGATTCCAGATGCCGATTTATTACTGCAATATGTTATATAAATAATATTGTTAAAATATTAAAATTAAAAATAAATCATTACATAACCTTACCGTTTGTTTTAAGTTCGCATTTATAAACTGGGGGAAAAAAGACAGACGTATATCACGGCCTGCTGGAGTATAATAAACACAGAAAACATTTTAAGCAACAATGTTGAAGAAAGATATTTTGGTGTCCCGAAGTTGGCGTCATTAAACAGAAACCAACATGGAGATTTCATTGCAACTAATTAGAAATTCGTCTTTCAGGTATGTAATAAACGATCTTCGCACAAAATAATGTACGATACACGAGCGGTATGTTTGTTTTCATGTTCTCGGAAATTAAAAAAGCTCAATTACGTTTCGCTTTTTCAATCTTTTCCTCGACCATGAAAACGTCAACATACCGCTCTTGTAACGTATATTACTATTATTTTACTACTTATTGTGTACGAATAATCGATTGTTTCATATTTTACATAAAAACTAATGTATTTCACGTGCTATAACACATGAATAAAATACCTGCTTTGGTTTGTTTAATTTTTAACTCACCCTGAATTACCTTATATGGATTGCGTAAATACGTCTGTAGCTTATTTCTTTTAGCACTCATCTCTATATCCAGCTTACCGCCTTGAAGAAATCACGGGAAAACCAGGCAGGATGAGTATTCTCAATCTTGCTCGTTTTGCTTCTCAAAAAAATATAAATATTTTTGAGAGGTAGATCAGGGGCAAGTGTATTAAACATTACACCACATAAAACTTAGTAACGAAGGGATATCGATGTTTGTTTTCTCCATTTGTCGTGAGCAATTAGTGAAACATACTGTTCCGAGAGTTGCTCTATCAGAGTTTAAAACTTTGAGCGGGTACAAGGTTCGACAGAGAGGCAGACGGCACACAACTCTCAATGCTATTCAAATCCTGGGATGCGACAAGTAAATTATTTAGACTGCAGCTGCAGAGAGGAAAGAGATGGGCTTGGAGGTGATGCGCAGAATTTTCTCAACTTCTTGGTCGTGCCACAGACTAGATTATAACCGCATTCAAGAAAAAAGACCCTGATACCATGAAATCTAACAAAAATGCACGTAATAATTTAATTTCTTATGAAAGTAAATCTCACACCATTATGACTTCAAGTTTATTTCACGATTTACATACAAGATGACTAAAGACACTTGCATAACTTGAGATGATTCAGGTTACAGTTAGAAAAGTTTGTAGGGTAGACCTGGGTAATAGTAAACACTTTTCACTGATTTCAAATACGTTTCAACATTACACAACCCTCAGTAACGTTAAGCATGACAAAGAAACATTGTGTTACTTTTAGATCTTTTTTTCCTGAAAATGGGTTTAAAATAACAACGTTGACTTTTTTTTCATCTTTTAATTGTTAGTTTATATTTACCCCACCTGTTTACTTTTACCCCTTTAAGAGGGGGCTAATTGTAAACACCAATTTTCGTACGGGCTATCAGACACTGAACATTTTTGTTCTGCAAATTAAGCTTTCAAGAATAACTCCCTGTAAAGTTAATTTGAATAATTTCGAGGGAAAAATTGTTCCAGGGTCGGGTATCGAACCCGGGACCCTTAGTTAAACGTACCAACGCTCTCCCACTGAGCTACCCGGGAACTCTACCCGACACCGATCCAATTTTTCCCTCTCTATCCACAGACCTCAAAGTGGGCTGACAACCGTCAAGCAACCAACATTTGAGTGCACACTAACTCTGTGTGACTTTAAATTGTGGTTTTCTGTTACGTACAGTGACGTGTATTATGCAAATTAAGCTTTCAAGAATAACTCCCTATAAAGTTAATTTGAATAATTTCGAGGGAAAAATTGTTCCGGGGCCGGGTATCGAACCCGCGACCCTTGGTTAAACGTACCAACGCTCTTCCACTGAGCTACCCGGGAACTCTACCCTACACCGATCCACAATTTAAAGTCACACAGAGTTAGTGTGCACTCAAATGTTGGTTGCTTGACGGTTGTCAGCCCACTTTGAGGTCTGTGGATAAAGAGGGAAAAATTGGATCAGTGTCGGGTAGAGTTCCCGGGTAGTTCAGTGGGAGAGCGTTGGTACGTTTAACCAAGGGTCCCGGGTTCGATACCCGGACCCGGAACAATTTTTCCCTCGAAATTATTTTTGTTCTGTTTCAGAAGAAAGAGCTGTATTCCAACTCCAATTTTGGTCACTGGTACATTTCGTCCCTTTAACCTGTGATATATGACGATATAGGAACTCAGTACCTCTCCTGAGCTTCACGATAAATATAGTTACTATTTTTCACATCTGTGACAACTCTCTCTAAATCCTCTACAGTGTAGTTGGGTGGGGGTCTCTTTGATTACTGAAAAGTACGAAATGTAACCATAGTAAAACATGTTTACAATTACCCCCAAGCAATTAAAACTATGGGGCAAATGTAAACACGTCATAATTTAATGAACTGAGGTTCTTAAAAAATAGCACTGTGCGTTTACTTACAATGCCAAAAATGAAGGTGAAGCAAAATTCTTTCTAAACTTTTTTTTGCAGACTCTTACAAAACATTCGTTCACAACTAAGCACTTACTCCTATTTGGCGCCAAACTGCTTTGTAGGTTAGCCCACATGTTAATTTAAATATTCTCCCAAAATAAAATTTTTATATTGACAGTTTTGTATTTCTCATACCATCTGTTTACAATTACCTCCTGTTTACAATTACCCTCATCTATCCTATAACATGTTTAGTCATGTGACAAACCGCACCACACCTTTAACTTGGGACTATAACGTGCTCTTGTTAGCGTGAGGATTCTGCGATCCCCAGATCCGCACATTATGCCGGTTTACTTTTTCCTGACACATGGAACGTGGCTTAGTCCGAGAAGGAAATCTTGAACATAAAAACAGGATCAGCGCCGAAACGGTCTAGCATCGTATTGGCGAATTCCACTCGTTTGGGTTTGTCATCCGGCTCCAGACCTTGCATTAACAGTACTAAAGTATGCGTACAGTTAGAGACGTTTTTGGACAATTCGTTGCAATGTTGATTTCGGTACTTGAAGTTCCCGCGAAGCTCTTCTTAATGACTTCCACGGGCTTCGCTCATACGCGGCTTGAACATTTGCAACCATTTTGTCGGATGTTCTACGACCACCACCATGCTTCTTCAACACCGATCCTGTAGCTAGAAATGTATCGTGCCACTTCTTAACGCTTTTAACAGTTGGAGCATCATGGTTAAACACTCGCCGACACTACCTTTGAATTCTAGCAATTGATTTAAACTCCGTATACGACAAAAGAATTTGCGCTTTCATCTGCGGTGTCGCCATTTTGACAATGCATACAATCTACGAAAAGAAACGTGTCTGGGCACCATCTACCGACAGGATTCGAAACTTGTTGAGATTTCCTTTCATATAAACTTTACCGTAAGGTTCTATCACAGTCTACTATGTATATACAGTCACGAAGCTTGACTTTCAGGGTGCTAGAAACAATACACTGTGACGGTACTATTTTGCATTGCCTATAATGAGGCGATATTAGCGATCCTAGTGGTGAGCAACTATCTAATGTTTGCATGTTTACTACGTATTGAGCTTCGCGACTGTATATACTAGACTGTGGTTCTATCTTCAACCGTTCACCAGTCACATACAATTGAAATTACGTACATTCGAGCGGTCCACCCTGTATAATAAATTCACTGACTTCAAACTGCGAATGTCAAAGAAACCATTAGTGGTAAAATTACTTCATCTACAGAAGCTCCTTTCTTAGCTTGAAGAATAAGCTGAGTTAGCAGCAACAGCAGTATCGTGCAGAGCTGGGAATACTGTTGACTTTGATATCATACTGCTATGTTGTCTCATTCCCAAATGGATTACTTGGTACTTCAAGTTGTGCGACAACTCGTTTAAAGTGGAAACTCCGGTTCTTATACAACGTTACGATGCTTTAAACGTTATTACAAAAGTGAAGGAGCAACCATCTCTCGGGATCACTTGCAAGCCACCGCTCGAAATTAGCTTCAAATCTATCAAACAGCACGCACGCTTGCACGCCCGGAATCCAAGAAGTTCCTTCATCAGACTGTGCTTAATGGCAATGTCACAAGTTATTATCTTACACCAAGAGCCTTTGTACTCTGTTGTAGTTATGGGCCTTCATTTCTATTCAAAGCTTCATCAAATAGTTTGTTCCTTTAAAGCTTATACATGAATGAATGAACGAACGAAATGAATGAGTAAATGAATGAATGAAACAGCAAATAAATATATGAACGAATGGGCGAACGAACGAATGAATAAATGAATGAATGAACGAATGAACGAACCAATGACTGAGAGCATGAATGAACGAAAGAATGAATGAACGAATGGTTGCACTAATGGACGGACGAACGAATAAATAAGTGAATGAATGAACGAATGAACGAACCAATGACTGAGTGCATGAATGAACGAAAGAATGAATGAACGAAAGAATGAAGGAATAATGGACGGACGAACGAATAAAAATGAATGAATGAACAAATGAATGAACCAATGACTGAGTGCATGAATGAACGAAAGAATGAATGAACGAATGGCTGCACGAATGGACGGACGAACGAACGAATAAATGAATGAATGAAAATGAATGAATGAACAAATGAATGAACCAATGATGAATGCATGAATGAACGAAATGAATGAACGAATGGCTGCACGAATGGACGGACGAACGAAGGAATAAATGAATGAATGAACAAATGAATGAATGAATGAACGAATGACAAATGAATGAACCAATGAGTGCATGAATGAACGAAAGAATGAATGAACGAATGGCTGCACGAATGGACGGACGAACGAAGGAATAAATGAATGATGAATGAATGAATGAATGAACCAATGACTGAGTGCATGAATGAACGAAAGAATGAATGAACGAATGGCTGCACGAATGGACGGACGAACGAAGGAATAAATGAATGAATGAACAAATGAATGAATGAACAAATGAATGAACCAATGACTGAGTGCATGAATGAACGAAAGAATGAATGAACGAATGGCTGCACGAATGGACGGACGAACGAAGGAATAAATGAATGAATGAACAAATGAATGAATGAACGAATAAATAAGTGAATGAATGAATGAACCAATGACTGAGTGCATGAATGAACGAAAGAATGAATGAACGAAATGAATGACGAACGAAGGAATAAATGAATTAATAAATGAATGAACGAATGAACGGAACCAATGACTGAGTGAATGAACGAAAGAATGAATGAACGAATGCTGCACGAATGGACGGACGAAAGAAGGAATGAATGAATGAACGAATGAATGAATGAACAAATGAATGAATGAACCAATGACTGAATGAACAAATGAATGAACGAAAGAATGAATGAATGAAAGAAAATGAAGGAATAAATGAATGAATGGAAATGAATGAATGAACAAATGAATGAATGAACAAATGAATGAACCAATGACTGAGTGCATGAATGAACGAAAGAATGAATGAACGAATGGCTGCACGAATGGACGGACGAACGAAGGAATAAATGAATGAATGAACAAATGAATGAATGAACAAATGAATGAACCAATGAATGAGAAAGAATGAATGAACGAATGGCTGCACGAATGGACGGACGAACGAAGGAATAAATGAAAATGAACAAATGAATGAACAAATGAATGAATGAACGAAAGAATGAATGAATGGCTGCACGAAACCAATGACAAATGAAGTGAACAAATGAATGAACCAATGAAAGAATGAACGAAAGAATGAACGAATGGCTGCACGAATGGACGGACGAACGAAGGAATAAATGAATGAATGAACAAATGAATGAATGAACAAATGAATGAACCAATGACTGAGTGCATGAATGAACGAAAGAATGAATGAACGAATGGCTGCACGAATGGACGGACGAACGAAGGAATAAATGAATGAATGAACAAAAATGAATGAACGAAATGACTGAGTGCATGAATGAACGAAAGAATGAATGAACGAATGGCTGCACGAATGGACGGACGAACGAAGGAATAAATGAATGAATGAACAAATGAATGAATGAACAAATGAATGAACCAATGACTGAGTGCATGAATGAACGAAAGAATGAATGAACGAATGGCTGCACGAATGGACGGACGAACGAAGGAATAAATGAATGAATGAACAAATGAATGAACCAATGACTGAGTGCATGAATGAACGAAAGAATGAATGAACGAATGGCTGCACTAATGGACGGACGAACGAATAAATAAGTGAATGAATGAACGAATGAACGAACCAATGACTGAGTGCATGAATGAACGAAAGAATGAATGAACGAATGGCTGCACGAATGGACGGACGAACGAAGGAATAAATGAATGAATGAACAAATGAATGAACCAATGACTGAGTGCATGAATGAACGAAAGAATGAATGAACGAATGGCTGCACGAATGGACGGACGAACGAAGGAATAAATGAATGAATGAACAAATGAATGAATGAACGAATGAACGAACCAATGACTGAGTGCATGAATGAACGAAAGAATGAATGAACGAATGGCTGCACGAATGGACGGACGAACGAAGGAATAAATGAATGAATGAACAAATGAATGAACCAATGACTGAGTGCATGAATGAACGAAAGAATGAATGAACGAATGGCTGCACGAATGGACGGACCAACGAAGGAATAAATGAATGAATGAACAAATGAACTAACCAATGACTGAGTGCATGAATGAACGAATGGCTGCACTAATGGACGGAGGAACGAAAGTAGAAACGAACGAATGAATGAATAAGCAAATGATTTAATTACTGAATAAGTGAATGGAAGAATGAATGAATTAATTAATTAATTAATGTAGGAACCAATAAATGAAAGAAAGAAAGAGTGAAAAAACGAATTAAGGGGAAAAAAATCTTATGTTTTATTTAACGACGCTCTCAACTGTCGAGGTTATATCAGCGTCGCCGGTGTGCCGGAATTTTGTCCCGCAGGAATTCTTTCACATGCCAGTAAATCTATGACATGAGCCTGTCGCACACTTAAATGCCATCGACCTGGCCCGGAATCGAACCCGCAACTTCCGGCATAGAAGGCCAGCGCTATACCAACTGCGCCAATAAGGCCGACTCGAATTAAGTAACGAAAGAATGAATGAACAAATGAAAGATTGAAGGGATGAACGAATAAACGAATGAACTAATGAAAGAAGGAAGGAACGAAGGAATAAATGGGTGGAACTGATGAGCGAAGGAACGAAAGAAGGAATGAATGAATATTTAATTACCAAAAAGTGTAGGTTTTCAACCGCTGGTAGTAGGAAAAATAACAATATATAAAGAGAAGAGAAATGCAACGCTGTAATATATATACAGGGTTAGTTAAAAGTCTCGCAGCACCTAAATAACTTTTAAAGAATACGGTTCATTGACATAAAACTTGGTATGTGAGGATAAACATATACTAAGACCTCAATAATGGTATTACCGAGTTTTTTCTACTTCCGGTTTAACCGGAAGTAACTCCAACCCTCTTATATTAAATTTAACACCCAATATATATATATATATATATATATATATATATATATATATATATATATATTTGAATAGTGCTCATTAAGAGCTTTTCAAAAAGTACCCACACTCGATACTTCTGTACAAATTCAGTGTTGCTAAGTCAACAAAACAGAAAAGTTTATTTGTAAATATTTGTAAATGTTATGTTTTATTTAACAACGCTCGCAACTGCAGAGGTTATATCAGCGTCGCCGGATGTGCCTGAATTTACTCCCGCACGAGTTTTTTTACATGCCAGTAAATCTATGACATTAGACTGTCGCATTTTAGCACACTTAAATGCCATCGACCTGACCCGGGATAGAACCCGCGACCTTGGGCATAGAAGGCCAGCGCTATACCAACTCGCCAACCAGGTCGACTTATATTTGTATATGTAAATATTTAGATACTAAAATAATTTTGGTTTAAGTTTGTGTCTTCAGTTATAGGATAAGTGAAAATGTATTTCTATCTTCTTCTTTACTGTATCCTTTGATGTCAACGTCGAGCATGAGCAAAGCGATCGTCTTATCAGTAACGTATTGAGTGGTATTCCTGTAGTGGGCGGAGTCAGCTAGCTTTCCAAATTAGAAGTTTCCATAACAGAAGATTCCAACTGAGGGACTGTAATGTATAATATGAATTACTGAAATAAACAAAATTTTGTACTTAAAAGTTATTTCCGTTTGTTTATATATTTCTACAGAGTATTTGACCCCCCGCTTCAAGCAAGTAAAGAGATAGGTTTGGAAGTAAATCCCGAAAAGATAAAGTATATGATTATGTCTCGTGACCAGAATATTGTACGAAATGGAAATATAAAAGTAGGAAATTTACCCTTTGAAGAGGTGGAAAAGTTCAAATACCTGGGAGGAACAGTAACAAATATAAATGATACTCGGGAGGAAATTAAACACAGAATAAATATGGGAAATGCCTGTTATTATTCGGTTGAGAAGCTTTTATCATCCAGTCTGCTGTCAAAAAATCTAAAAGTTAGAATTTACAAAACAGTTATATTACCGGTTGTTCTTTATGGTTGTGAAACCTGGACTCTCACTTTGAGAGAGGAACATAGGTTAAGGGTGTTTGAGAATAAGGTGCTTAGGAAAATATTTGGGGGCTAAGAGGGATGAAGTTACAGGAGAATGCAGAAAGTTACACAACACAGAACTGCACGCATTGTATGCATCACCTGACATAATTAGGAACATTAAATCCAGACGTTTGAGATGGGTAGGGCATGTAGCACGTATGGGCGAATCCAGAAATCCATGTATGGTGTTAGTTGGGAGGCCGGAGGGGAAAAGACCTTTGGGGAGGCCGAGACGTAAATGGGAAGATAATATTAAAATAGATTTGAGGGAGGTGAGATATGATGATAGAGACTGGATTGATCTTGCTCAGGATAGGGACCGATGGTGGGGTTATGTGAGGGCGGCAATGAACCTCCGGGTTCCTTAAAAGCCAATAAGTAAGTATTTGACCCCCCAAATTAGGCTCCTTTTCTCTATATCCCGTGAAATATCCGTGTTTGTGGCGGTGAACATAATTTTGTCTCGTACTGTCCTCAAAGCACTACAGAATGGAACTTAGTCGCTTGTTGTACGGAGGTAGAATCCCTTACATGAAGCACAATGTAAAGATTCAAGAAGAAGAGTATACAGCTGGACAATAAAGCTTATTGAAAATTTGTTCTGCAATGCAGTAGCGTAATAGATAGTACAGGAGCCACGCTACGTGTGTGGGTCAGATGGGTTGGAGGGTGAAGAAAGGCCGTGAGGGGAATCTTGTCTCCCGGTTCATCGAACGGGGCCGACCAACTGTTCGTGAGTGAGATCATGCTGCCTGACACACCCCAAGAGGTTTTCAAGAAAGTGGGCAAAATGTCAGGGAACCTTGCCACTAATCCCAAGGGAATAGTCTACCAGGTTTGTCAGAAAATCATTTCACTTTTTCTTCGATTGCTGAGAGGCGAAATCTGAAATGAAAGTACTGTAGAATACTGTGAAAATGTAGCGAGGAAAGGTCCTATTTAATATTTATAGGGAGCGGATTTTTATTTGCTAAAAAATTTAAATATATTTATTTTTATATGCTAAAAAGTACGAAAATATTTGCTAAAAATAAATAGATATATATATTTTTTTTAAATATGACAAAAATACGTTACTTAGCTTGAAATAAAAAAATGTTACTAGGTACTCACACTTGAGTGCTAGTATTTGGCCGAGAATTGCAGTGAACAACAAAGATCATCTCCAAATTCTCCATCACAAATACATGCCGATTATCTCTGAACAACGACTTATACTGTGGAAACGATCTTTCCACATCACAGGAGTCAAATGTGCATATTTAAAGAGAAGAATGTCACACGAACACAAACACAGTCAATTTCACCTATAGGCACACCCTCTGATGCTTGAGCAACTTTACACATTTTTTTATATCCACTGTTTTTCCCCAAACACATTCTGGAGTTTGTCCCTTAGTACTTGTACTTCTGAACCTGGTAGCGAGTCTAGTTTAATGTCCACGGCACGCACCTCCCTGTTTCAGACAACAGGTTTTTGGATGTTTCGAGTTTTTTATGATGTCACACAAAAAGCTTAGATTTGCTGACAGGAAAGCCAAATCGTTTTTTAAACAACCATCTTTCAGTATATCTTGAAGGATACCGATCGACGAAGCCCGATAACAGGGATCTTCCTCTTCAAATTCTACACTATCATCTATATGTTAACACGTAAATTTTTGTTTTAATGTACAAATCGAATCAATATTTTGCTCGTTTCATTTCCCTTTATCTTTTCTGTTTGTTAATTCCAGATCCCAGTGGTCAACCTCACTTGAGGACGGATGATTTGTAATAAATCTTAGTAGTATTGCCTTACTTGATAGATATGAGCGAAAGGCGAGAGATTTGTTTAAATTAAATAATGTTCATACCCGAGCTCTTTCTGTTGTGTTTCACAAACAAAGCGTGGAATGAAATTATCTTCAGCAATAATAAACATTCCTAATTATGTGTTGCAAGATCTCTCCTCCTTGTCCATGTTAATTTATTCTCTAATAATAACATTGATATGCTGCCTAGCAGTTCTCAGAACTTGAGGCGATACTATTACAAAAATGGGTCATGGATACACCACACAGCGCTTAGAAACACGAAGCAACCAAGAATTCTTAAAAAGATAATGTATAATTCTGAGTGATATAATTGATTTAGTTTTAAAATATTTAAAAGTTCTTGTAAAAAATTATTTAAATTAAAAAACTCTAAGATTTATGTGTTCATAACAGATTTCCTGAAAATATGTATTTACATAAATTTTTTGTGAAAATGTGTTTTTATGTGAAATAAAATTCGGGTTCTAAACTTTAAACTTCATGTTCGGAATTTTTAACATTGTTAATTGTGTTTTGTCACTCGCAAAAAGAATCTTTAATTAGATAGGAATCCGCTCCTTATTAATAACAAAGATTAGTGTGAAATAAATGTAATCAGTTATTTAGGGTAAAGGTTGGTAAAATTGTGATAGTTCTTCTTGAGAATTTATTGCAATTTTACTGAGGACAGAAGGACCTGTTTCGTGCAGAAATTTGTCCAGAACATTCCCCTAATATGCTGACGCAAAAAGCCGATCTTCCTCTCGTTCAGTGAAATTGTAATAAATTCTCAAAAAGAACTATCACAATTTTACTCACATTACGATATTACGAACATTTACCCTAACTACATTTATCGAAAAGTATTTCTCATTGCATCTGGATTCTACACATTTTTCACATGAGAAAAATGTGAAATACGTGAACTGCAGTATTATAATAGTACATAATGCAACGAGCCTATAATGATAGTAATTAAGAATCGAGTATGGATTCTTAATTACTATCATACGAGCTTCTTAATTACCATTATAGGCGAGTTTCATACGACTTTTTATGCTCGACCATATTTCTAACTTGAAATTACCGGTATTCAGATGTATACATTTTATTTGTAACTGACAAGATCGGAAGTGACCTTGTTCTAGGTCGTGAATTGTGAGATGTGCGCAGACGCGAAAGTATTGATTTTTTTCCGAGGAACAATAATGTCATTGACCTTGACGTAGTCCCGTTAAACTTGATAATATTATAATATTATAACCTTGATTATTGAATTCGACATTGAAAAACGAGGTGACAAATTGAATTTATTTGAATATTATTTACAATTAACGCTAATTATTATAGTAACAGAACATAACCTTCTGCGACAGTATTGGATTTGCAGCCTCCGTGACTTTTCGCTAATTTTCTTTCGATTGCATATCCGAGAATAATCGATACTTGCGGTTTTATAACGGTACAAAGCTGACTTGTCATTGGCTGAACACATGTAAGCTGAGTTATCATTGGCTGAAGACCTGTACTTTAATGAGTAGGTGTACTTTAATGACATGCATTAAAGGACTGCTACCAAATGTATAATTAGTACATTTCGGCATGGTCGAGCATAAAGTAATTTAAAAATCACTTCAAAGTTTAAATCGTGATAATTGCTACAATATATCAGGCAACAAAACAGAAACATGTAACGTTTGAAGGACCTACTAACATCGCGAAAACGAATAACACATTTTACAAAATATAGTAACTCTATTACTTAAAAATGACTTTTAAGGAACCCGGAGGTAACTTCATTCTCTTAGCACCGAATATTTTCCTAAGCACCTTATTCCTCAATAACCTTAACCTCTGTTCCTCTTTCAAAGTGAGAGTCCAATTTTCATAATCATACAGCACAACCGGTAATATAATTTTCAGTTTTTTTTTTAATGCAGACTGAATGAGAAAAGCTTCTCAACCGAATAATAGTAGGCATTTCCTGAAACCAGACTAAATGACAAAAGCGTCTCAATCGAATAACAGGGATTTCCTACATATATTCTGCGTTTAATTTCCTGTCGAGTTGATGTAGTAACTACATACTCTTATAATAATATATCTACACCAAGTATAATTGTGGCCAATGTTAGAGAAAATCAGTGTTATAAACAACAAATTAATTATGTAAATAAATATTTTTATTAACAATAAGTTCGTCTTCATTTATAATATGCGTGACAGTCTATGGTACGAATCAGACCTGAAACCTGAGAACTTAATTTGCACAACAAAATAAGGATGCATGACTCAATATAAGGGATTTCATAAATCACCAGCCACGTTTCTCAACCGTGATTTTATTAGAAACATTTTTCTCATTCGAGAAGTTACAATGTCATTTAAATATCATTCGAAGTGGTCGTATTATTATTCGTCTTGTGACCACTAAATTTTAAATTGAATCGGTCATTTGTAAAACCACATGAGTCACAGAAAATAAGTTCCGAGAAAAATAGAAAAAAAAACTGTCTATACCTAATTAATTTTAAGTTAGCTCTGTAAAATTTTTACAGGATGACCATACTTTAGTGTGTCTAATTACAAAAATATTGTATATTAATTATCTCACCTCATACTATCTTAAAATATGTTTTTAAGTTCTTGGACTCATGTTGTTTTAACAAGTACCACTAAAAACAACTCCAGTATCCTGTTATAATTTATGGAGTGTATTGTTTGATGCAGTGTGAAATACATTATTACACAGTTTTCAATCAATGTTTATTGTTATTTTTACTTAAGATTGAAAATGCTTCATTCCATTCACAAATTAAATACAAAATATCATAGCCGATTTAAAAAAGTGGTTTCTGAGTAATTCATTTTCAAAGCAGTGTGTCACATGTTTAATAGAAATGTATGATTACGCACATATCTTTAGTTAACAATAAATAAATAACATAAATTGCATATTATACCTCCACAAAAGTCGGTCTTTCTTGCTTTGGTGTCTCTTTTCTAGGACGTTTCCTCTTTTCACATGCACTTCTACAACAGGGTTTGGAATTGAACGGGTTACATCAGCATCTTGTTTATGCGGATGACGTGAATATGTTAGGAGAAAATCCACAAACGATTAGGGAAAACACGGAAATTCTACTTGAAGCAAGTAAAGCGATAGGGTTGAAAGTAAATCCCGAAAAGACTAAGTATATGATTATGTCTCGTGATCAGAATATTGTGCGAAATGGAACTATAAAAGTTGGAGATTTATCCTTCGAAGAGGTGGAAAAATTCAAATATCTTGGAGCAACAGTAACAAATATAAATGACACTCGGGAGGAAATTTAACGCAGAATAAATATGGGAAATGCCAGCTATTATTATTTGGTTCAGAAGCTTTTGTCATCCAGTCTGCTTTTAAAAAAGTTGAAAGTTAGAATTTAAAAAATAGTTATGTTACCGGTTGTTCTGTATGGTTGTGAAACTTGGACTCTCACTTCGAGAGAGGAACAGAGATTAAGGGTGTTTGAGAATAAAGTTCGTAGGAAAATATTTGGGGCTAAAAGGAATGAAGTTACAGGAGAATGGAGAAAGTTATACAACGCAGAACTGCACACATTGTATTCTTCACCTGACATAATTAGGAACATTAAATCCAGACGCTTGAGATGGGCAGGGTATGTAGCACGTATGAGCGAAATCCAGAAATGCATATAGAGTGTTATTTGGGAGGCCGGAGGGCAAAAGACCTTTGGGGAGGCCGAGACGTATATAGGAAGATAATATTAAAATGGATTTGAGGGAGGTGGGAAATGATGATAGACACAGGATTAATCTTGCTCAGGATACGGACCGATGGCGGGCTTATGTGAGGGCGGCAATGAACCTCCGGGTTCCTTAAAAGCCGTAAGTAAGTGAATTATGTCAGATGAAGAGTAAAATGCATGTACTGCCCGTGTCTCACGTCCTGAGCCGAGAGCTCCCTAGTGCTTATAACCACGCCTCTTAGGTCTGCTCGGACCGGCACGGCAGTTGCAGCGTGTGGCACGGCAGCATATTACATGTTCTGAAAACATTATCCTATGGCATTGCAGTGGTCTTTACTGTTTATAATACTGGATAGTCTAATCCTGGCTACCACTATCGCTATTATCTCTGATGGCGATGGGGATGTAAGTACACACTAGGCCACTCTTCTTTCAGTCTGGACAATTATTGCTGAATTGCCATAGAGCAGCATTTCTCAAAGTATGTTCCGGGGTTCCGTGAGCCCTATATGATTTAAAATTTTATTTTATACTTTTTTTACTTGGTTATTTAACGACATTGTATCAACCACTAGGTTATTTTGAATCGATGGGATTGATGGTAGCAAAATGGTATTTGGCGAGATGAGATCGGAGATTCGCCAAAGATTACATGACATTCGCCTTACGGTTGGAGAAAACCTCGGGAAAAAATCGAACCAGGTAATCAGCCCAAGAGGCAATCGAACCCGCGCCCGAGCGCAACTCTGGATCGATAGGCAAGCGCCTTAGCCGACTGGGCTGCACCGGTGGCTATTTTATACTTAGTTGATACTATAAAAATATATACATTTTACGAAAATATGAATCAATAATAACATGAAACAACTGATAATAATAATAATAATAATAATAATAATAATAATAATAATAATAATAATATTCCAAGAATAGGAGTAATAATATAATATGCGTAATAATAATAATAATAATAATAATAATATGTTTAGGCCTAATAAACGTCTAAAACGGAAAATACCCATAATACTTATCACTTTCATCACTGCATTCTCTGCGTATGTGTCCACAAAAACAAAATACCGAAAAGACAAAATTGCAAAAGTATAGCATAAATGAGACTACAACTTTCCGCCATAAAACCAGATTGCAGGCTTAAAAAAAAATACATTCGTCCCACTGAACAGAATTATTGAGATACTAGCTCTCACTTGTCTGTTAACTATTAAATACTAATAAAATATTACAAGGATTCCGCAATTACACTTTATATTAAAAGGGGTTTCGCGGTGGAAAAACGTTTGAGAAACACTGCATAGAGGAAAGAGTTTACGGATGTGTACACGTGACAACCGTAATCGCGATTAGGTCGATAACCTCAAGTAGAGACTGTAGTCTACTACTGGTATTAGTGTTTAGTTACAGCAATTGATGAGAAGGACATAATTTGTTTTGTGAGGGGACAGCCTATACATTCGCTTGTCCATTGCTGATCTTGCTCCATAGCTGACGAAAGCAATCCTGAAAAGTCCGATGTATTGAACGTAGGGTAGTAGGCACATGCGGTACCCAGGACCGCCCACTCACTCCCTCTGCGTCTCGCCCCGCAAAGAAACAGCTCAGAAAGTGAGGCACGGGCAGTAGTTCCATATTGTGTAACTTTCTCCATTCTCCTGTAACTTTATCCCACTTAGCCCCAAATATTTTCCTAAGCCCCTTATTCTCAAACAACCTTAACCTCTGCTCCTCTCGCAAAGTGAGAGTTAAAGTTTCGCAACCGTACAGAAGAAGCGGTAATTTAATTGTTTTATAAATTAGTGTAAATAAACAGTGATACACTGAATAAAAAATGTTTCAGAGCTTCATACACTGAATTCGGAAATGGAAAAAAAGAGGCTTGATATATCTTTCTGCTAAATTTAATTTACGTAAATAGTGAATGATGTGTTAGACTTATATTTATCTCAATTAATTTACATTTTACGGTACACATATAAAATAAGCTATATCTGTAGATTTATTTCCGTGGGCGTGGTTTCCTTCGGGTGGCAAACATTACAGAGCGTCTATTGAGACATTTCATTATAGAGAGTCTTCTCTTCTGTTGCCTCCATTTGTCATTGGCTTCATTACTCTTCAGAATTGAAGTGTATATATAAGCTTCCACATCAAACAGTGTATGTACCGTCCCTCATAAATCAATCAGCATTGATGGCCAATACCCTTATTTACTCTAGGGCGTATCCACAACATAAGATGATGCCTGCACATATCAATTTTACTTAACGCAACGAGAAACAGTTTCATTCCTCATTTCTCCGTATAAATATTTCCGAACAATTAACGATAATAGTGCATACTTTGTCTTGATTTTTTAACAAAGGAAAATTTCTCACGAGGAGAAGAAAATTAGGTGATAACTGAAACAATTATTCTTATATAAAATTGTTAACAGTGTAATTATTATGAGTAAGGAACTATTACATCTTATTAATTTTAATGCAATGAAAAGAAATTCAAGAAATAAGGCTTTTGACAGAGTGGAATGGATTAAACTGATGGGGATCCTGAAGAAAATTGATGTGGATTGGAAAGAGAGGAGACTGATCAGTAACCTTTATATGAACAACGAATCAAAATCAGGATAAGAGAAGAAATGTCAGAAGGAAGTGAAATTGGTAGAGGAGTACGTCAAGGATGTCCTTTATCACCTACCTTGTCCAACATCTGTCTGTCTGTCCGTCTGTCTGTCCGTTCGTCCGTCCATCTTATTTATTTATTTATTTACTTACTTACCTATTTATTTATTTATTTATTTATTTATTGAACATAACAGGCAAAGCCCATTACAATGTTCAAGACTGACAAACTAATTTATAAAAAATAAACAAGGAAAAGGAAACATACACTTATTAAAAACTGAAACAAAATAGAAATAAGAGAAAGAAAAAAAAGAGGGAAAATGAAATGCGGTGTGAAAGTAGCTTCAAATTAACGAGAAAAAATATTCTGTAAAATATGATAACAAATAATTCTGTATCGAGAGAATTCATATTGAAAATATCATCATTCGGATGAGGATGTAATTTATTGTATAACTGTAACATTTGGAAAACTGGGGAATTTTTGTGGGATTCAGTATTTGCCCTTAGTATGCAAAATAAATTTCGAAATTTTGTATTAAGCTTAGGTGCATATAATGTTATATAATAAAATAAACCAACACAGTCCAACTTATTGTTAACTTGGAGGATTTAGTAAAGAACTGTTTTCAGAACATGGGAGGAGTGATAGTAGGAGGAAGAATAATAAAGGGCATAAGATTTACTGATGATATGGCGTTGTTAGCAGAAGAGGAAATGATACTAAAGGATATGCTACAGGAACTAAATGACAGCTGTGAACATTATGGAATGAAGATAAATGCAAATAAGACGAAGAGCATAGTCATAGGAAGAAAAATACAGAAGATAAGCTTGCGAATTCTAAATGAGGCAGTTGAGCAAGTGGAGAGCTCCCATGTTCTAAAACTGTTCTTCACTAAATTCTCGAAGAAAATTTTATGCAGGTTAGGTAATTAAGTGCATCCTTAGCGTACTCCTCTCCCTATTTCACTTCCTTCTGACATTTCTTCTCCTATCATGATTTTGACTCGATGTTTCATATAAAGATTACTGAACAAGTTTCTCTCTTTCCAATCCACATCAATTTACTTTAGGATCCCCATCAGTTTATTCCAATCCACTATGTCAAGAGCCTTTTCTAGGTCCACAAATACCACATACACTTCTTTATTCTTCTCTAGGTATCTTTCGCCGATTGTCCGTAGCAGTCCAATTGAATCTCTCGTACCTTTTCCCTTCCTGAAGCCAAATTGCTCCTCTTCCAACTGTTCTTCCATCTTAGAATATAAACGTCGATTTAGTATTCCCAGGATAATCTTGGTCAAGTATGATATCAGACTAACGCCACCAGGTAGACAAAGGAGCTCATTACAGATCTTGGCATTATTTTTCTTCGACTGTAGTATTAATACTTACTAAATAATAATCATATGAAATTAAACACAGAATAAATATGGGAAATGTCTGTTATTATTCGGTTGAGGAACTTTTATCATCCAGTCTGCTGTCGAAAAATCTGAAAGTTAGAATTTTTAAAACAGTTATTTTACCGATTGTTCTTTATGTTTCGTGAAACTTGGACTCTCACTTAGAGAGAGAAACAGAGATGAAGGGTGTTTGGGAATAAGGTGCATAGGAAAATATTTGGGGCTAAGAGGGATGAAGTTACAGGAGAATGGAGAAAGTTACACAACACAGAACTGCACGCTTTGTATTCTTCACCTGACATAATTAGGAACATTAAATCAAGCCGTTTGAGATGGGCAGGACATGCAGCACGTATGGGCGAATCCAGAAATGCATATAGAGTGTTAGTTGGGAGGCCGGAGGGAAAAAGACCTTTAGGGAGGCCGAGACGTAGATGGGAAGATAATATTAAAATGGATTTGAGGGAGTGGGATATGATGATAGAGAATGGATTAATCTTGCTCAGGATAGGGACCGATGGCGGGCTTATGTGAGGGCGGCAATGAACCTCCGGGTTCCTTAAAAGCGAGTAAGTAAGTAAGTAAGTAAATAATAATCATATGGGATAGTTACAAATGACTTTGTATTAATTGCACACTTTTCTATGATATCAGTAATACTTATATCATGACGTTCTGAAGGTTATACGAATATAAACACAACAGAAAATAAATCTAAAAGCAAAGGTATATACATACAAATGAGTTGTAGGGCTGACGTTGATGGATAGCTAAAGAAGAGCGATGCTATAATAAAATAAAAAAGAACAAAAATTGATGAAACCACAGCACTGAAGAGTGTATTCATGATTACGTTTAAATATTTGAAATACATAATTGGAATCTCTTATATCATGGAGAAGTACAATATTGAATCCGCCAAATAGTAGCTCGAAAATAAGAATTAAGATGCAGCGAGCATGTTAACTGAACTTAAAGCAGATAATTGGTTGTTAGGAATCGAGGGGAATTGAAAATTACGCGGTAAGAGCAGCATATAACAAAAATAAATATGTATAAGCTCAGTTGGTCAGAACATCTTGAAAAAGCTCTTCAATGAAATGTAAAGAGTGAAGGTGTATGAAGATAAAGAGAGGGGAAAAGTAGGAGGGACTCACTACTGAATTAAGCCGGAGAGTTATGGACGAAGAACTGTGTTTGTGAGCAAGAACGGGTCTCTGCGATATTGGCGAAAATATGTATTGCATTTTTTTCATTTATTGAATAGTCAATATAATATGATAATGTATAAAAAAGTGAAATTGAGATTTTAGTAAATATTAGTTAGAGAAAAAAAGGGAGGTTATATGTAGTATATAATATTAGATATATTAGGATTAGTGAACAAAGGAAATGTAGGATAAATATTGAAGGGGACAATAGACCGAGTAGAAAAACGTATATAGTGTAAATTGGAGTGTTTGTGTATACGTGTACTGCTAATAATGTGTTAATTAATATAATATGTTAATGGTGGCACCACATACAAAGAAATGTGAGGTACACCATTAAATGTAAAGAAGTACTATGACGTAAATATATCATATCATATCATATCATATCATATCATATCATATCATATACCATATATACCATATCATATCATATACCATATCATATCATATACCATATCATATCATATACCATATCATATCATATACCATATCATATCATATCATATCATATCATATCATATCATATATCATATCATATATACATATCATATCATATCATATCATATATCATATCATATCATATCATATCATATAGCATATCATATCATATCATATCATATCATATCATATCATATCATATCATATCATATATCATATCATATCATATATCATATCATATCATATCATATACATATCATATCATATCATATACCATATCATATCATATACCATATCATATCATATCATATCATATCATATCATATCATATATCATATCATATCATATACCATATATACCATATCATATATCATATCATATCATATCATATATAATATCATATCATACCATATCATATCATATACCATATATACCATATCATATATCATATCATATCATATCATATCATATCATATCATATCATATCATATCATATCATATCATATATCATATCATATCATATCATATACCATATATACCATATCATATCATATCATATATCATATCATATCATATCATATCATATCATATCATATATCATATCATATCATATCATATCATATACCATATATACCATATCATATCATATCATATCATATCATATCATATATCATATCATATCATATCATATATCATATCATATCATATCATATCATATCATATCATATCATATCATATCATATCATATCATATCATATCATATCATATATCATATCATATCATATCGTCGGCTTAGAGTGTAAACCTGCTAACCGAAAAAGAGAAAATTTTACAAGGAAAGCAAAAAACTGAATTTAAATTAACTCTGTAACTTTATGGCCAAATCCAAAGTACAGGTGACTTTTTTATTTAGCGTCTGTATGAGATGATGGTGATAATGCCGGTGAAATGAGTCCGGGGTCCAGCAACGAAAATTACTGAGCATTTGCTCATATTTTGTTGAGGGAAAACCCCGGAACAAACCTCAACGAGGTAACTTGTCCCGACCGTGAGTCGAACCCGGGCCACCTGGTTTCGCGGCCAGACGCGCTAACCGTTACTCCACAGGTGTGGACGCCGCCCGAATGAATGAATGAATTAATTAATGAACTAGTTAATTAATTAATTAACTAACTAAATGCCGCCTGAACGCAGTTCTCGTGGTATTCTGTCCCAACCTGTATCGCTGGTTTTGAGGGTCCAACGGGTTTCGTGCGTATATTTCAGGTAATGGGACTCCTTTGTCTACCTGGTGGTGTTGTACTTTCCTTTTTGCTGTGTTTATTCTTTCAAAAGATGTAACTGGTTCAAATGTGTCACTTTTTAACATCGTTACCTAGTTGTTGGTGACATAACGTCGCAAAAACAAAGACGTAGTTCTAGATCCAAAGATAAGGAGAAATGAGAAAGAAGTTAGAAGAGAAAAGGGAAAGGGTAAAGAGAAGATATGAATAAACGAAATTCGCATACCAGGCACAATTACAGTTTCTTTCTAAATTCACCCAAATGCCACACAACTGCTGGATAAAACACAGCAAAAATGTGGACTCAGAATATTGTAACTAATTAATTAAAGCTAACTCTCAGATAAATAGAATTGATAGGACAGATTTAAGAAATAAATTATATTAATTTGTTCTATTTTAAAGTAATATGATGCTATTCATAGACATTTCGCTAGCCCACGCTACGAGCGTGCTAAATTAGCCCCGGCTATCGACTGGTTACTTGTACAGGATTCATATCATATCATATCGCTAACACTGGTTTATGAATACGAAACATTTTAGTTCGCTGATCATCCACCGGAAGCCCGCGCTAAGAATGTTTGGCCCTTCGGGTTTAAATTTGTAGTTTAATGCTAAGATGTACTTTGGTAGTTTCTATTGATTTGTAAAGATTATGACATGCTACCTGCATTCTATACTACATTAATGTTATTGTTCTGAGTGAACACTGTTCGATTCAGTAAAATATTTTGTATAACCAAACTGAACTGCGCCCGAGCACAAGTTTCTGCTCTTTCGGGCTGCAATGACTAATGAAGTGGCAACCTATGGTACTGTAAATAAATAAATAAATATAGATTTCAATTTAAAAATATATAATGCACATATTGTCATGGCGCAACTTTAATGAATGAAACTCACGCACGATCTATGCCTGGTAAGGTTTATCTTGTCTCAGTAGCAATAAAACCAAGTCCCTTCAAATGAGGGTGGAGATTATAGGAGAGTTGTAAATTTTCAAGATTCATTTTAAAATCTTGTTATTGTACAGGCTGCCGTAACTCAGTTTCTTGAAAGACAAGCTCAGTGACGGAGCTACACAGTACGAAGAGAGATATTTTGTTATATTATTTTGCGCTACAGAATGGATCAACTAGTCCCTTCCGCCACTGGATGGATGGACGGCACCGCTCCACTCCCCCATCGCCATAACAACACAGAAGAAGTAAGACATATCTCCTTTCTCTCTCTTTCCACAGTGAGACAAGATTCATCACACAGCCTTTAGTACTCGCGCGGAGACCATTCAGGCCATATAACCTGTCCCCTCTTCCCCTCTTTCGACCTTGAAACCACGGTAACAGAATTTCGTCGCTTTCGCCGGGCAGTGTGTACCCCGTTATACCCGCAATATGGTCTGCACAATAACATGTTATTCTACGTAAAAATTAATATTCTGTAAGATTAAAGTAAATAGTCAATAACTTCTCACATCGATAAATATCGTGGAGTAACGGTTAGCACGTCTAGCCGCGAAACCAGGTGGCCCGGGTTCGATTCCCGGTCGGGGCAAGTTATCTGGTTGAGGTTTTTTCCGGGGTTTTCCCTCAACCCAATGAGAGCAAATGCTAGGTAACTTTCGGTGTTGGACCTCGGACTCATTTCACCGGCATTATCACCTTCATTTCATTCAGACGCTAAATAACCTGAGATGTTGATAAAGCGTCGTAAAATAACCTACTAAAGTAAAGTCGATAAATATCGACTCATTTCACAACAAGTTGTCTGTATGTACAAGCTTTTGGATCTCGGCAGTTTCCAATTTATCACAAGAGTAGGAGCAAGTGTTTTGGAGGCATTCTAAATTCTAGCAGGAGACGATAAAAGCCACCTTGTCTAACACGCGCGAGGTCGTTGATATCTCTGAATGTTAATATATAATATATATAGTACTGTAGGTATAAGGTCCTTTTTTAACCTTACAACAATATGTCTGGCGTCTTATTCGGAATTTTACATCCCTTAGCCCAACTTTTTTTCACAACGGCTAAGAAGCTTATATAGTCCGTCCTCTCTGACCAGAGGTAGCTCCAAGCTGTGGTACCTGGCAGCTTATGTGGATAGAGAAGCTATTCTCTGAAGTGAGATCTCTTACAGATAAATTTCTTTATGTTGAATACAACTTTCTATCCTCTATGATTAAAACCTACAATTCAAAATAATGGTAAATTTAATCGTACATATAAAGAGGGCTGCCATCTTTCTACAGTTAAATAAGTGATTAAGCAGTGAAGATAATTTATATTCTAGGATTAATTGACATTTACGATAACACAACATGTAGCATCGAAACTATTGTAGTCATGAAATTTATTGCTGTTATTATTATGTTTTTTGCTTATACAAGTATGAAACACATATAATTATATGCGGACACATTTACTTATTTTATACTGATCTAATATTAAATATATATTTTGTCTGGTAACTTGAAATCCATTGGTTTGACCCATATTTATTCTGCGTTTAAATTCCTCCCGAGTGCCATTTATATTTGTTACTGTTGCTCCAAGATATTTGAAATTTTCCACCTCTTCAAAGGATAAATTTCAAATTGTTATATTTCCATTTCGAATTATTACAAATAATGATCATATTTTAGCCTCATGTTGAGCAAATAAGTGTTGAAATAATTTTGATTAACTCATTGCCAGTAACTTAAAGTACTCTTAACAATATATTCATCAGCGCTGTTTGTTAACCATTATGAATGTTGTACCTAACTTCATAGCAATGGTGAAAACGGCCTGGTTTGGAGTTCTATTAACACAGCTATCATCAGACGACTACGAGTTTAATACGCTAGTGGTTAATGAGAATACTGATGGCGAAATGCATCAATATTGATTAAAAACGCAGTAATCATAGATTACGAAACGATGGTTAAACAGTAGCCGTGGTTAAAATGTAATTTATGTGCACCATTCATAATCACCGATTACTAAAACTTGGCTAGCTGACACCTCATTTAACCAGAGTAAAGTCTATGATGGTACATTGTTTCTACAAAATGACTAAAGGAAAGCATCCATACCGCTGCAAAGATAATAGTCAACGTCTAAAAACGACTGCGCTCACTATGTTCTACATAGAAATGAACGTATCCTACATTTTCGCGTTGCATTTGTTTGCCTTTGGGCCTTATATTTGTGAGTTCCATTTCTTTGTTTTTCAGTACTTTTAGGTTAAAATCGTACAAAATGAAAAATTGAATCCAAAAATGATTATATCCCAATGTTAGGTTGAAGTATCGATAGACTTAATTACTAGATTTAAATGTATTATATAAAAAAGATGGAATATCCATAAAGGAAAAGGATGCAGAAAATTGGTAGGAATGTGTGTACGATCTTGGACTACACCAGGGAATTGTGCATTATCCTAAGACCCATCCATAACCTCTCTTTGTTCAACCAGTGACATAGAGAAAGGGATACCGGTATTCGAGTATTCCCTCTTAAAATACAGAAAATAATAGTTACATAGAATCGTAATATAAGCAGCCGATCCGTTGGAGAAATATGATTGTTCTTGTGTTATTTCAATTGATCCATTTGTAGATTTTGATAAACGAAATCCCTCCTGAAATTTTCTGTCACCTAATTGCTCGCAAGAATTCTCTCTTTCCACTAAAGAACCTTCACGCTCACGCTCTATCCAAGTAATTCAAGTACTGCACAATAATAATCGTCTTCGAAATAATCACCTGTGGTTATGGCCACCATTTTGCTTTACTTGCTCTACTAATCGCTGGTTATCTCCTTTAACCGCTCATATTTGGCCGGTTAGAGATTACTGTGGTTAACTTCCTATTTAAGTCGTAACCGAGGTCGATCCACCGTAAAATGCTTAATCGGGGATTAGGTCACAATTTTAACCGATGGTTACACTAACCGACGTTGATGCACGTGGGCATGAGTGAACAATACAAGTATATACAGCACTTGAGGATATGAATGGAGTGAAGAAACCTCATTGATTTGGTCAGGTGGGAAATTTGTCGGAAAATTCACCGAAACAAATTTTTGAATTCAGAACTTGTTCTGCAGAAGATTTTACTTCTCACACACTATACATGCACGAATTCTATTACTGCATACTAACTATAGCAGGCATGCCAAAACCCTGCACATTGTGCAGTAGTCTCTGTGCTATGTGCACTTTCTATTCCCCTACCTGGAGGGAGTGATTCGCCTTGGAGGGGAACGCGACAGGGCTATTCAGACCTGCAACAGCATACCAGCTTTTGTTTCAGTAACGCAGTTGCAGTACGGGTGCTGATTTGGCTGTGTCTGTGAATGAGTTATGATAAATAAAGTGAGGAGTTCACAGATAACGAAGAAGAGAAATTACCAATCATGTAACATAATTATTATAATGTTTTCCTCAGGGCTAACAATAATTATTTTAAAATGAAAGGCTTTCATCAGCCCATGTCGAGGTAATAGTGTTGTGTCAGTTTAGATCAGATTACTAAAGTTAATCAGTGCTCTCACGGCAAAACGAACTTGACATTGGCGTTGTTTCAGAGTATGTACTAACATAGCCATCAAAGATTAGACGACATATGTCTTTCATTTCATAAGCTGGTAAGTGAGGAATACATTAAGGCTCTTGAGGTTGTAAGGAGCGAAGAAAGCAACTATTTGCAAGGAGGAAAATTTTTCTGGAAAAATACGAATATATAATGGAAAATTTTCCATCTCACGTCACTATATTATGCTAATATACTTACATTAATAAATATTTAACCTGACATAAACCTTTTGAACTACACTTTTAATTTCTTTCAGTAACGCTGCCAACTTGTCAATATTTGCTCTCAACGTTTTCCAAATAAACTATATGTGAATTTAAATTCTAAGCTTAATTTATATAATTTATTAATATTAATGTTAACTTACATTGGTATACAGCAAGGAAATTATTTCAGTGTAAAAACTTCACAATGTCCTACTGCATGTAATTAATTGGAAGTATATTTTCTTCAACATTTGTGTACCAATGGTCCCAATAAATAATAATGCTTGACGAACAATGAAAGAATGAAAAATAATTAGTACCTACTACGTAAAATGAAATACTGTGTTCGTTTGTTGTTGTTTCGAAATTACTGCAATATTCTTTTCCTTCAAATACTACATAAAAATCACATTAATAAATTATGCTTTACAAACCACTACTTTGTCAAGTATAATGATTAAGCCTAAAGTTTTTTGTATTACAATTGTCAAATATAGACACTGATAATAAACGTCTTTTTTTCTTCTGCTAAGTGTGTTTATAATGTCCAAATGCATATTTAATCCAACCCTAGAAGCGCAGAATATATTATTGTACACCCCTCCAGCTAAGAACTGGTAAGAGCAACCCTTGAATGATGCAGTCTGCATAGACCGGCGATCCGCGCACATAACTGCACATTTAGGCCCAATTGTATAAAAATCCCTGACTAAAGATCAACTTTGATCAAAGATCGGAAAGTGAACCGAGTTCAGACACTTCTTCTATTGTATAAAACTTTTCTGCGATCAAATTACCTTGGTTCAAATGCAATCTAAGTTCACGTGAAAAGAATTTGGCGACATCGCATTAAACAGGTGAAGTATGTGATGCGCGGGGTATGTTGTACAGGTTTGTTCAGTGTTGCCAATTTAGCGACTTTAACTCTTTTCCAACGACAATTTCTTTTAACTTTTACATGGCTTAAATAGGGATTTAGCGACCTTTTTAGCACCCCATAGTGACAAAATTTAATCTTTTCGTTGATAATGAGAAATCTAGCGACTTTCCGTACACTCTGTTGGAGACACTGGTTAGTTTTGTGCATTGTAGATAATGGCGGACAGTAAGAAGGTTGACCATTCTCCAAATTGTTATAATGTTATGGTGTTTGATACTGATAAGCATAATGAAGCTTTATAAAACGACAATTTTCGTTTAGTAATACAGTTAATTGAAAATTAATGGACCTATCATATCAATTAATAATTAATGGTTTATTAACATAATATAATATAGGTTATGTTATTTGATACTGCTGAACACGATAAGCCTTATAAAATACAAGAACATCACTTTATTTTTACCAACATTTTTAACATTAACCTGGCTATACTCGGAAACACTGTTGCCCCCTTCCATTACAGGAGTTTGAAGTTACTAGTGCAATATGTAAACTAATCATTTTACTCGCTATAGGAGGAGAGAAAATTACTGTATCCATTTATGTTGTAGGGAAATACGATATTACGATTTTCAATTTGATGATCACTTTTATGCAATTTATCAAAATACAGTGGAGTAGTAACATTTTTTTTTCAAAAACTCAACTTTTCAGGCGGCTATGTTCGTTATGTAATGTCTACTATATTTAGCATATTAATTATAGGGGTTAACATACAATATAGAGAGTTCATTTAAATTGAGGACTCATAAGTAAAGGGCTGTAAGTGCAATTAACTTACTTTTGAGAAAATGGGGTTTAAATATTTAAGCTTTCGTAAAATCGGTGAAATTTTTATTTAAATTTTAATGTGTGATGAGATTAAAATATCCCTTTGCCACTAAAACTTTAGATACTTTAAACACTGGATGCACTTAACTCATGTTATTACAAATGTCACTAGCATTCCTTTGCTTCTAGCCACCTCAATTCAAAATAAGCTAATCTGAATTTTTAAACAAGTTGCTGAAAATGGCTGCCGTTCATTACAATGCAGGCTTCAATGCAGTACGCATATTATTAAAAACATTTTGAAGCATATTCTCTAAAATTGAATTTATCGTTTCTTGAATATAATTTTTTAGTACGATATTATTAATATAAGTTCTTTCTTCTATAGAAAACGCAACCATATTTATGAAACACTCTATACACTGTAGTGTTTACTTCACTGCTTGAAGACTTCGAATGTAACAGCGGCCGTAAGTTTGTGTGTCTGACGGGAGCAAGAACATTAGTGAAGGGGTGAGAGTGAAGTACATTCAGAAATGCAGGTACAATAAAAATGCAAGTAAAAATAAAATGATGTCCCTGTATAAGAATGTTTGGGTATTAAGGCAAGAAATTAAAAAAAAAAAAAAAAAAAATATGTATAAATTTACCCGACATACCTAATAATATTAATAATAATGGTTAGTCTTTTTGCACAATCTGCCACTCGTATATTTCAAACAGAAAAGAAATAACTGAACTTGGATCATCTAACTCAGGCATGTCAAAACCCTGCATATTGTGCAGTCGCGCACATTGTGCAATGGTCTCTGTGCAACGTGCAGTTCCTATTCCCCTACCTGGAGGGAGCGAATCGGCTTGGAGGGGAACGCGACAGGGCTGTACAGTACCTATAGTAGCAGGTCAGCTTTTGTTTCAGTAACACAGATCAGTACGAGTGCTCAGTGAGCTGTGATTGTGAATGAGTTATGAAAAATAAAGTGAGGAATCCACAGATGTAACGAAGAAGAGAAATCACGAACCATATAACATAACTGTTACGATGTTTTCCTCAGCCAACAGTAATTAGGCCTATTTTAAAATGAAAGTCTTTCATCATATCATGTGGACCTAATAGTGATGTGAGAATTTAAATCATATTAGTAAAGTTCTCAAAATATGATATTCGCGTGCTCTTATTTCTTAATTAGTACTCTCACGGTAAGACAAACATGACAATGATGTTGTTTTGTTCTAACACAGCCATCAATAGTAAAACGACTTACAACTTTTATTTGATAAGCTGATAAGTGATGAGAATATAGTGAGGAATACATGTGAGGATCTTGAGGTTGTAAGGGAAGGAAGAAAGCAACTATTTGTAAGGAGGAAAAATTTTCTGGAAAAATAATACATAATGGCGAATTTTCCATCTCACGTTACTATATTATCATGATATACTTACGTTAATAAATCTTTAAACCTGACATAAAGAAAATGTCCTCGCTTCACAGCTTATAAAGTAACTCAATTCAGTAACGCTCCCAACTTTCTAAAACTTGCTCTCAACGTTTTCCAAATAAACTATATACTGTATAAATTTAAATTCAAGCTTAATTTATCCAATTTATTAATAATAATGTGAATTTATATTAATATACAGGAAGGAAATGTTTCCAGTGGAAAAGCCTCACAATGTCCTATTGCATGTAATTGGGAGTAAAATATTTTCCTCCTAAGCATTTGTGCACCAATGGACCCAATAATGCTTGAGGAACAATGAAAAAGCATTACTTTGAAATAATCAGTACCTACTACGTAAAGTGAAATATTGTGTTCATTTTTTGTTGTTTCGAAATGACTGCAATATTTATATTTTCTTCAAATATTGTATACAAATCATGTAAATAAATGATTCTTTACAAACGACTGCATTGTGAATTGTAACTGAGTAAGTCTATTATTTCTTGTGTTACAATTATTGTAAAATATAGACACTGACAATAATTGTGTTTTTTCCTTCTGCTAAGTATATTTATAATGTCCAAATGTCAATTTAATTGAACACTAGAAGCGCACAATAGATTCTTGTACATCCCTCCCGCTAAGAACTGGTAAGAACAACACGTGAATGACGCAATCTGCGCAGACCGGCGTTCCGCGCACATAAACTGCACTTTCAGTGTCTGATTTCTGACATGCCTGATCTAACTTAATCGGAGAAAATTCTTCAGTCAAAGTTGACTTTAGTTTAAGACAAATTAATCTCAGAATATACTTTATACTTTATATCCAAAGAGACTGCATATAAATCACTAGTACATCCAGTAATGGAATATGGTGCTGCATGTTGGGATCCTTACAGATTAGAACATATTAAGACACTGGAAAAGATTAAAAAAACGGGCTCTTAAGTGTTGTCGGAAAAATTCACCATTAAAATGGGACACACTCACGGTCAGGAGAACGCGAATTCGATTATGCGCACTGTTCAAAACATACAGAGGTGAACCTGCATGGAGAGAAATAAAAAATAGGTTGCAGCCGCCAAATTACTCTTCAAGGAACGACCACTCATATAAATTGAGGGAAAGAAGACAGAGGACGGACACTGGAAAGTTTTCTTTTCTCAATCGTACTATCAGGGACTGGAATGCTTTACCTGCAGACTTACTAAAGGCTTTACCAACAACCAAAAATGTATTTAAAAATAGGCTTAAGGACCTTACTAATAGACGGTAATTATACACAGTATTTAAAGGGTGTAAATGATATGTTGTTACTGAAGTGTTGTATCGTGAAGAATTGTGTTGTGTCAGTGAAGTGTGTTGTATCAGTGAAGAAGTATGTCGTGTCAGTGAAGTGTGTAGTGTAAGTGAAACGTGTTCCTGTCAGTGAAGCTTTATAGTTTATAGTGGCAGTGCAAAGAATTTGAACAGTGAAATGATTTTGAAGTGTTAGTGAAATCAGGATAGAATCAGTGAAATGTGTCGTAGTTCCATTGCAGTGAGTGAGTTGACAGCGAAATGAGTGTAATGTTGAAAGGTACTTGTGCAGATATGAACATATACTCGTGGGTTTTAGTTCGATCTTAGTTTTAAGATACAAATTAGAATATTTCAAATGTTATTTTAAGTGATCGTTTCATTTAATTTAGTATATTCCTGTTGTTGTTGTTGTTGTTGTTGTTATTAGTATTATTATTATTAATTGTATTTTTAATTAATACGTTTATTATTGTCATTATTGAGTGTAATTAGTTACCACTGCCACCGGGTATATACCCATTGCAGTGTGAATAAATACATACAACACAAAATTCCAAGTTCAGCTAGAATGAGGATCAATTTAACCTCTGATCTAAGATTAAATGTTTTATACAATCGGCCCTTAGAGTCTCATTTCTGGCATGCCTGAACTATACGATAGGAGAGCTGTGGGAACACCTGAAAAGTGATAGTATACCAGTGCCGTCTCAAAACAGCATAGGTAAATGAATAGGAGCAAATACTGTTTACATTAAAATTCAGCAAAATCTTCTATTTGGACTTGTTTCTGGTATTTTCACTTATGTCCAGCTGTGAGCGAAGTTGGGATTTAATAATTTGTTAACGCATCTCGCTAAGTGCAACCAATGAGGCTACGCATGCAATCTCTCCATTTCCTTTCCAGTGACAAAATCGCTAATGGATTTATACATGTTTGATACACACAGATGTGTCCGAATCGATGTACGTAATGGGTTCAATGAGAAGTTGGAAATGTGTCCTCTCTTAACCCATTTTGACGTATGACATTTGAACTTGAGAGTGCGTGAAGCTTTCATGACATGGAAGGTCCAACCTGTGAAACTGATGATAAAAGCTTCCAGCTGTTTCAATTATCTGGTAGATGAAATGTAATCTAACATTTTATTTAATGCCGCCTATTCCAATAGTCTTTCACTCATTGTCGCAGTCAAGGCATTAAAATTGGATTAAGTACAAAATAAGAAACAGTAATGGGGACGTTTGTTACAACTTCAAAATTATATAACTTCCCTATCATAGGATGCAAGCTCTAGAAACAAGAACAATTTGGGTATCGAAAAGGAAATCATGCTATGATGGAACATTTGATGGGCTCACAACCAGAGTGGGCCAAGTTCACCTGTGGTCAGTTTGTGGATTAATACAATCTCGGATGAAGAAAACTTAGATTTATTCATTGCCGTAGCAAATAAAGTCCATTACTCATTTGTTACTCCACAGAGGGCAGCATTTCCTATGGAAGGTGAAGGTTGCTAAGCGTGAACCAGGAACTTTAAGACTCCATATCTCAGAACTATTCCAGATGGACTTGGTCCACTCTGGTTGTGAAGCCCTCATTTATCAACAGTAATCTCACTAGGAGTTTTGAATTATCTAGAGAAAATCAAAACTCGAGTGGGATTTAATTGACTAGTACACGATTAGAAGTATGTATATAAATGTCGGAAGAAATTAAGTAGGCCTATTCTAATACAACTTACTTACGTACTGGCTTTTAAGGAACCCGGAGGTTCATTTCCGCCCTCACATAAGTCCGCCATTGGTTCCTATCCTGAGCAAGATTAATCCATTCTCTATCATCATATCCCACCTCCCTCAAATCCATTTTAATATTATCTTCCCACCTACGTCTCGGCCTCCCCAAAAGGTCTTTTTCTCTCCGGCCTCCCAACTAACACTCTATATGCATTTCTGCATTCGCCCATACGTGCTACATGCCCTGCTCATCTCAAACGTCTGGATTTTATGTTCCTAATTATGTCAGGTGAAGAATACAATACGTGCAGTTCTGTGTTGTGTAACTTTCTCCATTCTCCTGTAACGTCATCTCTCTTAGCCCCAAATATTTTCCTAAGCACCTTATTCTCAAACACCCTTAACCTATGTTCCTCTCTCAAAGTGAGAGTGCAAGTTTCACAACCATATAGAACATCGGTAATATAACTGATTTATAAATTTTAACTTTCAGAATTTTTGACAACAGAGTGGATGATAAAAGCTTCTCAACCAAATAACAGGCATTTCCCATATTTATTCTGTGTTTAATTTCCTCCCGAGTATCATTTATTATTTCTTACTGTTAATCCCAGGTATTTGAATTTTTCTTCCACTTCAAAGGACAAATTTCCAATTTTTGTATTTCCATTTCGTACAATATTTTCGTCACAAGACATAATCATATACTTTGTCTTTTCGGGATGTCCTTCCAAACCTATTTCTTTATTTGCTTCAAGTAAAATTACCGTATTTTCCCTAATCGTTTGTGTATTTTCTCCTAACATATTCACGTCATCCGCATAGACAAGCAGCTGATATAACCCGTTCAATTCCAATCCCTCTCCTATTCTGATATAATAAAATATTAATTTACTTACTAAAATTCTATTTCACTAATTTCAGCTTCACCAAAAAGTTTGAACGGAGCCGCAATTTTCAGTTGACTATCTATGCGGTAAACAAATGACGATCGAAAAGTATGTTTTATGGTACAGTAAAGAATTTACAGTTTGAAATGTTGGCAAACAAAGAAACGAATGCTAGGGAAGTGATAAAAACAAAAGCTAGGGAAGTGATAAAAAGAACAAATGCTAAGGAAGTAATCGAGCTCATTGACGCTAGATTGACCAATGAGAATCGAATTACACTGATAGTTAAAAGCATGGTGCTCAAAATTAATAAGTGACCATTTTTTTTCTCTTACATTCATTTGTTTCATTTGTATCGACTGTGCTTCGATGTATCAGCAATCAAACGATTATGTGAGAGTCCGCAGTCTGAACGTGCAATAATAATTAATTACAATAATTGCACAATTAATTACTATAAGTAAAAATATTTGCAATAAAATTAAACATGTTTAATGTTACAGATATGCAATTATAAAATAGTTAAAAATAGAGTGTTGTTATAACCTCAAATGTTCAGTTGTTTTTATTTCAAGGAGCCTTTTATCCTTATCATCTCTGCTTCGATTCGAGTGTTTTTCTGGATCTTTTATTATTATTAAGTGTTTTTCTGGATCTTATTATTATAACCTCGAATGTTTAGTTGTTTTTATTTCAAGGAGCCTTTTATCCTTATCATCTCTGCTTCGATTCGAGTGTTTTTCTGGATCTTATTATTATAACCTCGAATGTTTAGTTGTCCAGAATTAGTTGTTCACATTGGGATTATCTTGCCGAATAGAACTCGTGATAATAGTTATCCTCAAGTAGTTTAATTCCCTTTTTAAACTCAAGTTTGGTATGATTAGATAATTTCTCGACTTTCAGTCTAGAAATAATTTTTATGACAGCAAACATTCGTTAAACTCAATTAAATTACCGGTCAACTATCAGCAATCGTTGTATTATAGAAGATAAAAGAATTCAAATGAATGTATGTAAATGCATTTTATGTTGGGTAACTTGAATTTATCAGCACATTTTTACTATTTGCAGTCACTTCTACCTCAAATGTACAGGGATATCATTTTATTTTTACTAACATTTCTAATATTAACCTGGCTATACCTTTGGATTAACGGTTGAGAACCGGAAACACCGTTTGCTACCCCCTTCCACGACTGGAGTTCAATATAAACAAATCACTTTACTAGGTATAGGAGGGAAGAAAAGTAGTTCATCCATTTACGTAAACTACAAGATATCGCAATTTTGAATTTGATAATTTTCATTAGGTTTTTGTTTAATCACAATAGAGTAAAGTATTAGCAATAAGTGATTTTACTCAGAAATTGGGCTATTCATTCGGAGTATTCATTATGCAGTGTATATTATACTGTCTACAGCACATTAGCGTACAATATAGAGAATGTAGTTAAATTGAAAAATAACCATAATATGGACGTTTAAACACATTTTCAGAAAGGTGGCCGTTCATTTCGAAACAGGCTTAAGTTCTTTTGTGCATATTATCGCACTACAGACTATTGTACGTAATTCCAATTACCAGTTTCGTGCTTCGTAGTAGTAACTCATGTTGAAATAATTCTGTACCTATTCTATAAAAGAGTGCCTTACGTACTAAAAATTCAATCTTCTGTTCTGCCCGACCCGAAAAGATATAACTACACAAACATGCTCTCTACTGCCCGTCCAAGTGGTTTTGTCTCATGGTCGTATAAAGGGGGGGGGAAATCACTTGACAATTAATTATTTAACGAGGCCCTTCTATTTAAATTATTTTAAACACTTGTATAATATTACGTAGACGTCCAATTCCTAACAGAAATTAGTGTTTTCAGAAAAGAACTGAGACAGCCCAGCCACTAGCCTTTACAGACGGGCAAGCAGAAGCGGATGGGGGAAATCGGGATGCGACGTAGGCAAACAGACGACAGTACCTGTGCGAACATATGATTCAATAGGCCTATTGAAAGCTCTTTCGTCACTGGAAAACGCGAACATATTTCTGGAACATACTACAGTATACTCAGTAGCTCAGTACTGTTTACTATGACCGTAAGTCGAATTTGACTGCATACGCGGGCTTGGTTCTGTGTGGTGGACGGTTGGAAGTTTACTAGTAGAGGAGCTGGGAGTAAAGTACATTAAAAAACTCAGGTACAATAAAAATTGGAGTAAAAATAAAGTGATGTCCCTGTATGTAATATTATTCACCAAGTGTCGTATGTAAAAAGAAGTTGTTCGAATTATAGCTAGTTCCGAATTAAGGTTTACTGTACCTGGGCAGTTTCTGAAACCGAATTCAAAATTCGATAATGGTGAGCTGCCTTCTACATAATTTAATGGTTGAATTGACTTTTTATCCTCATAACGTTTGAATATAGTTTTTCTCCATAAAATAAAAAATTGGAAAGCTGTAAACAGTGTTCCATAAATTTTACGGACCTTGTACAGGGACATAATTTTATTTTTACTTCAATTTTTATTGAACCTGAGTTTTTTAATATATTTCACTCCCACCCCATCTACTAGTAAATTTCCAATTGTCCTCCACAAAGAACCAAGGCCGCGTATACTAAGTGAGTATAGTACGTTCCAGAAATATGTTCGCGTTTTCCAATGACGAAAGAGCTTTCAATATTGAACCATATTTTCGCACAAGATACTGTCGTCCATTTGCCTACGTCGCCTCATCCCGGTTCCCTTCCCCGCTTCTCCACGCCTCTCTGTAAAGACTAGTGGCTGGGCTGTCTTAGGTATTTTCTAAAAACATTAATTTCTGTTAGGAATTGGACGTCTACTAATATTATACAACTGTTTAAAATAACTTTAATGATAGGGTCTCGATAAGTACTGTTACGCGATTTCCCCCACTTCTACGACCCTGCAACATAACCACTTGGACGGACAGTAGATAGCATGTCTGAGTAATTTTATCTTTTCGGATCGGGCAGAAGTAAAGGTTGAATTTACAGTACGTAAGGTATTCATTTATAGAGTAGGTACAGAATTATTTCAACATGAGTTACTAGTAAGAAGGATGAAACTGCTAATTGGAATTAGGTACAGTAGTCTAGTGCGATAATAGGCACAAAAGAACTGAAGCCTGTATCGAAATGAACGGCCACCATTTTCAAAAATGTATTTAAATATCCACATTATGATTATTCTTCAATTTAACTTCATTCTCTAAATTGTACGCTAATGTGCTGTAGACAGTATAATATACACTGCATAATGAATACGTCCGAATGGATAGCTCAGTTCGTGAGTAAAAACACTGATTGTTAATACTGTAATGTATTTTGATTAAACAAAAACCTAATGAAAATTATCAAACTCAAAATCGCGATATTTCTTAGTTTACGCAAATGGATTAACTACTTTTCTTCCCTCCTATATCTAATAAAGTGATTTGTTTGTATTTTACTAACTCCAGTCGTGGAAGGGGGTAGCAAACGGTGTTTTCGGTTCTCAAGCATTTATCCAAAGGTATAGCCAGGTTAATATTAGAAATGTTACTAAAAATAAAATGATGTCCCTGAATAAATAAATTTATGCATAATTACTTTCCCTACTTAATGACAGGAAGGAAAGACAGAATGAAAAGGAAATAAGCGTCTGTTTACTGTCAGCATTGACAAAGAAAGAGTTCAGCAGATTCACTAAACATGAGGTCGGCGTCCTGTGAACTGGCAGGTAGATATTGTGGAAGAGAAAGAGTGCGTGGAAAAAGAAAGAATGGAGCAGTAAATAGGTCGATCGTGCATTATTGAACGGGCCATGTCACACCCCAGCCTGCCCGGAATGCCGGAACACTCCCCTAGCAGGCTACAACACGTCCGTGAATTATTCTTCTCTTGTCCCGCCTCAAGTAAACATCATCAATATATTCACGGGCTTCAAAGTGACCGCCATCCAGGACCAAACTCAATTTATAGTATAAATGACAATGTTCAACAAGACACAAAGGCTATTTTCGTGCTCCCCCAAATTCCCTGCTAAAAACACAATACGAACTGTGGAAAGAAAATCTCTCATGTCACTACTGCAATGTACTGTTTTTTTAAGGAGGGGACACACGATCAAGGAACAAATGACGAGTGCGAACGTTATTCGTTCCTTCTTCGGAGAAAATATTAAATCATTAGCGAATTATTGTAAGTACAGTCAAACCTCGGGCTAAAGCACGGAGATGCACTATCACCTTTTCCTTTTTAACTTCGCTCTAGAATATGCCATTAGAAAAGTTCAGGATAACACAGAGGATTTGAAATTGAATGGGTTACATCAGCTTCTTGTCAATGCCGATGACGTGATATGTTAGGAGAAAATCCACAAACGATTAGGGAAAACGCGGAAATTCTAGTTGAAGCAAGTAAAAGACAGGGTTGGCAGTAAATCCCGAAAAGACTAAGTACATGATTATGTCTCGTGACCAGAATATATTGTACGAAATGGAACTATAAAAATTGGAGATTTATCCTTCGAAGAGGTGGAAAAATTCAAATATCTTGAAACAACAGTAACAAATATAAATGACACTCGGGAGGAAATTACATGCAGAATAAATATGGGAAATGCCTGTTATTATTCGATTGAGAAGCTTTTGTCATCTAATCTTCTGTCAAAAAATCGGAAAGTTAGAATTTATAAAACAGTTATATTACCGGTTGTTCTGTATGGTTGTGAAACTTGGACTCTCACTTTGAGAGAGGAACATAGGATAAGGGTGTTTGAGAATAAGTGCTTAGGAAAATATTTGGGGCTAAGAGGGATGAAGTTACAGGAGAATGGAGAAAGTTACACAACACAGAGCTGCACGCTTTGTATTCTTCACCTGACATAATTAGGAACATTAAATCCAGACGTTTGAGATGGGCAGGGCATGTGGCACGTGTGGGCGATTCCAGAAATGTATATAGAGTGTTAGTTGGGAGGCCGAAGGGAAAAAGACCTTTGGGGAGGCCGAGACGTAGGTGGGTAAATAATATTAAAATGGATTTGAGGGAGGTGGGATATGATGGTAGAGCCTGGATTAATCTTGCTCAGGATAGGGACCAATGGCGGGCTTATGTGAGGGCGGCAATGAACCTCCGGGTTCCTTAAAAGCCAGGAAGTAAGTAAATAAGTAAGTAAGTAAGTACAGTAAAACCTTTCTAAAACGAAACGCGATAGTTCCAGATTTTTTTTTCTGTTTTCACAGGTTTTCGTTTTACAAAGGGTTGAGTTTCATCAAAAGTAACAATAGACTACTGCAATATGCTCACTGTAGGAAGAACAGAATGAAGAAATAATTTGAAATAGAAGTTACAACAGTACATACAAAGTGAATTTTATTTTCATAATTATTAACTTACGTAAGTGCAGCCTCTCTTTCTCTCCTGCTCTCTGCACCCTATTTTCTTGGGCCCCACATTTCTTTTAAAGCGCATTGCCGCAACTTTTTGTGAAGGGAACGTTGTAGGATTTCCTTCGCATCCTGCATCAATTCAGAGTGTAAATTGCGCTCGGTTGTGTAACTGAAGTTGTGTTTTGTGGAAAATAGATTAACTTCACTTTAGACAAAACAATCCTTGCATGGTAGGTAGCAATGGCTAAAAACAGTATGACCTTATGACCTTGACGTTTTATTGCTCCATTAAAAGAATGAAGCCACTCTTCCATGGTAGGCTTTTTGTTAAATCGCACAGTTTTACTTTATTTGCACTGTTATTTAACACTGTATTTGCATATTAACACAAAACTCAGAATAAATAAACGGAAATGTGAAACTAAATTGACACTACATTACAATTATTCGCAGTTTTATTCCACTCGCACTGTCCCTTATCACTGTTTTGGCTTATTAGCACAAAACTGAGAATAAATGAACGAAAATGCAAAAGGGTTGGAAGAAGTAACGGTACACGAGGGCAGTAACCTGCCTGGGTTCTTGACAATAAGCACAGAATAGTGAAATGGTTAGACAAGCTTCACCCTCAACGCCTGACAAATAGCGAAAGTCTTCCAGAACATTGAATGTACAATCACACAAAAAATTATGCCATACTTCGTGCAGTATTATCGCAAAATTAAAAATGGTTTGAAACAATTTAGCAACAGTCACGCTTAAAATTATCCGTTTTAGTCAGGTTTTTACCTAAATGGTCCCAAAAACGATTCTGTTTTCACGTTAGGCAGTTTTCCGTTTTAAAGTATTATTTTACATAACAAATCATTCCGTTCCCAAAATTATTTTTCGTTTGTGCAGGTTTCCTTTTTATAGAGGGTACGTTTTAGCAAGGTTTTACTGTAGTATGTGAAACGGAGATGTGAGACCACATTTTTTCGAATTTATAATTATGTGAAAATTCGAAAAATAAACTAAAATATCTTATAATAATTAGGGAACGAAGTCTGGACACCAAAACATTGCTTAGAGGCTATTACAGGTTTAAGGAATACCGGATATAGGATGAGGTCAACTGTTTACTTTACTGATGTACCTTCAGGTTCGTATTCAAAATGATAGACGTCACGTGATGGGAGCTCCATTCATTCAAAGTTTAATGTTTGCGGGTTATGTATTGTTGACTGTATTATTATACGATGTTTCGACACAGCATGCCTGTTTTCTAATTAAAGGTAGGCCCTAACTTTTCGTCAGGAGTTCAGTTGTAATCTGGTAAAGATGCTGTGAGGTGTGTTAAAACGCCTTCAAAAAATCTGCAACTATGCATGTGCTTGTGAAAGACTTTGGAGGTGACTTTTTTCAGTCAGGGACGAAAATATATTAAGGCTTAAAGTGTGTCACAAAAGTTAATAAGCCTCATGATTTACAAAATCATTGTGACTCAAAAAGACACATTGAACATCTGAAATTCTTTAGTGATTCTATTTCGGATTAGTCCATATTTTATTATGATCTGGGTCTGTTGTTGATACAATACAGTGGAAGCTCTTAAGTTCGACAGATAAGTTCGACATTCTATAGTTCGACTGTTTACATAGGAGAATTAGACACGCCCTTATACGGGCACTAAGAAATGGGTTTGCCATTTGAATGGGAATTGGTTCTGTGTCTTATCGTGATACTTTCGTTAAAGGAAAACAGAATATTTTATTGATTGGAACATGCATATTGATCACTGGTTTTAAATTAATGAACTCTTCTTTTTCTATTTGAGAATTGTGCCGTTTGTGAGACGGAACTGTCGAAACCCACTGTGGTACTAGAAGCGCATACACAAGTCTCGGGGCGGGGAGGAAATGCAAGTACAGTACTGTATTCGTTGATGGAAAATCAATAAGCATTTGCATTCATTTAACCTGTCACACTCACATCCTTATTGGACTGAAATTTCAATTCTGTTCAGTCGAAATTAGGAGAGTTCACTGTATATGCGGATATTCTGTTTCATAAACTGGAACTCCATATTTTAAACACTTCATTGAAAAGTAACCTTCTAGAAAATTGCAGACTCCAACAACCATGCCTACACAATACGTTTTATCTTCGTGTTATGAAATAACTTAAATTCTATACGATTAGCTGTTACTAACAATAAAAGGGTTAACTGAAACTGAAGAGTGTCCTTGAAAAATCTTTCATATTCGAAACATCATGTCAGTACAATATGAACTAAATAGTGAACAGGCACAAGATGAAACACAACATTATAATACATTAAAACTATTTTAAATTCGCACCAATAACATAGTCTGATGTCGAAAGAACATTTTCTTGTTTGTATGACAATCGAAACACATTTATATTTGACATTTTACGAATGCACACCATTGTACATTGTAATAAAATTAGTAATACTTAAAGTACATCATTCATTTTTATTTAAAATGTACATGTCATTACCATTTTTTACAAAGAAGTGAATCAGGTAAATCCTTTTCGTTAATGTTTGTTATACCCTATTTGTTTTAGTTAACTGACTTTACCGAACAATGTTTTGATTCAAGTATAACAGTGCTTTGTACAGGGACATCAATTTATTTTTACTAACATTTTTATTGTAACCTGAATTTTTGAATGTACTTCACCCCACCCCTTCCAAGAGTTCCAAGTCCACACAGAACCAAGAACGCAGATAGTAACAGTACTAGTTATAGGAAGGAAGTTCCAGAAATATGTTCATCCATTTCCAGTGACGAAAAAGATAATTTTCGTTGGGTTTTCAATATTGAATCATATTTTCGCACAGTACTGTACTAAGAATCCGTTTTTACGTCGCATCCCGATTATCCACCTGCTTCGTATTGCTCGCCCTTCTGTAATATTGGGCTGTCTACAGCTCTTTTCGTAAAACATTAATTTCTCTTAAATTGAAAAATAATCATAATATTATACAATATTTAATTTAACAATTAAATAAAAGGGCGTTCATTTCGTTACAGGCTAATTAGTTCTTTTGTCGCATGATTTCACTCCCTTTCATCAATCCTGCCAGTTAACCCTTGGATGGACAGTAATAGCATGTTGAAATAATTTTATATTTTCGGTTCGGGCAGAAGTGAAGATTGAATTTACAGTACGTAGACCCGAAAATATAAAATTATTTCAACATGAGTTACTGTCCGTCCAAGTGGAAACTGGCAATTGGAATTAGATGCAAATCATGACGATAACATGCACAAAAGAACTGAAGCCTTTTATCGAAATGAAAATTAACCATTTTCAAAATTGTATTTAACTATCCATATTGTGATTATTTTTAATTTAACTTCTTTCTCTATATTGAAATGAATGTGCTGAAAAGAGCTAAGATAATTTACAGATAATGAATAGAAGCAGGTGGATAATCACTTCGTGAGTAAAAACACTTATTCTTAATACAGGACTGTACTTTGATTAAAGAAAATATGAAAATTATCAAACTAAAAATCGCGATATTTCCTAGTTTACTGTAAATGGATGAACATATTTCTTCCTTCCTATACCTAGTAACTCAGAGTGATTTGTGTCTTGGTTCTGTATCAGTTGGAACTCCAGTCTTAGTAGAAGGGGTGGTGTTTGAAGTTCATTAAAGATATAGACAGGTTAATAATAAAAATGTTAGTAAAAATAAAATGATGTCCCTGTACAAGTCCCTGTACTACCCTTAGTTGATGTAAACAACACGACTTGCATAATACGCGACATAGCTAACTTCATAGGCTTCTGTGTCGACGGCGATTTTCGCATAATGGCATAATACTACAATGTTTTGTTAACCACATTATACAAAACATTCGTAGAAATAATCCACAATTTCTTGCAAAATATATAAAAATAAATTTGAAATAAACTCATTACATTAAAAAAAATGCATGATTTTAGACAAGTAATCAAGTTTTTAATTATTGTGCAAGGATAGTGATGAATGAAGTTAATATTTTCTACAATATTTCAAGTAGAGGACATCATATTTTGTACACTTCATATTCTTGTTACAAGTATTATTCCACATATTCCAGTTTCATTATGAACAGATGAATGGTTTTCGAGTTTTTGAAATTAAAACAAAATGTGCATATATTCAAAATCTATCTCCTATTACAAAAAGTACTTTTCATACATGACCTTTTTCTTACAGCATCCCTGATATGGTTATCCAGAATTTTAAATTTTATATTTAAATGTAGAGAATAATCTTTAATGTACCGTAAACAATTTCATATTTTAAGATTTTAGTATCCACTAAATGTCTTTTTATTTTGGAAAGTAATGGTGATGCCTGCAGTGCAATTTGGAACTGCGATATTTTCGACGAGGACACGTGGAAGTAACAGTCTGAGATTAAACCCATGCATACAGAATAATACTTGCCCCAGTAGACATTTTCAAAGAATTTCAAGATAAAGTATTAGTTCCTGTGTTATTTTATGTATATTACCCCAGATCACATATTGATAGCTCACTCCTATGTTAAAATCGGTTGCAGTTTGAAGAGAACAACCGCCAAGATCGCCGCCCGTCTGCCGTAAACGAACACGAGATAGCAGTACAGTCGCAAATGCAATTTAAATAGGAGTTATGATGTGACTCCTTATGTAAAAACTAGATGGCAGCATAGTAAACCTGACAAAAGTTTGAAAGACATGTTGGTTCAGAAAAGTGTGAATACAGTTAATAATTATATGTAATAATAAATTTTCAGTCAAATATACTTTTCAATTTGTGAGGTCAGATAATCTGTTGCATCACAATATTTAGTACGAAGTCACTAATATTTTCGACTTTAAAAAGTCATCTTCAGGTGCATGAGATGCAAACAATATTTAAAATAGGTGATAAATGGGCCCCATTGTCTGGATGCAAACAACTGAACAACTATACAACTATGGCATTCACCACGACGAATTAGACTGCGTGTTCTCCCACCAACAGCATTTGCATCACAGCTTCTCCATCTCTTTTAAATTTATACATTATATTTAACATTTTAACATAGTTAATATCAAACTGTAAAAATTTAACTTTAATGATACGATCCAATGAGAATACTTAGCCTTTAACTGTATAAGGTTAATATCATGCTGTACCTTCTCCTTGTCTTATATACACACGAGAATCTAGCATCAGTGTTCAGCTTTACCATGTACAGTTTACCTTAAGAGGCACGAAATTTATATAATTGTAAATGCCAGTACGTGCATTACTTACCATGTTATTAATTGCTAGATCAACTTATCACCTATTTTAAATATTGTTTGCATCTCATGCACCTGAAGATGACTTTTTAAAGTCGAAAATATTAGTGACTTCGTACTAAATATTGTGATGCAACAGATTATCTGATCTCACAAATTGAAAGTGTATTTGACTGAACATTTATTATTATATATAATTATTAACTGACAAAAGTTGTTACCATCGAAGTCTATAATGCAGAGCAATCTGGGTATATATGATCTAGGATATTACGCACTGGTATTCGAAGACGGCATTTAATATTCATTCTGTATTCATTAAAAGTGTCGAAACAGCTGATTTGAATTACAAAAATTGTTGTGAATTTATCCAGGAGAAATAAAATAAGTTTGAACGAGAACCGGCAATACGCAGTGTGCGTCGCGGTTAGGGTTTAATTTTGAAAGTCGGAAGGTCGCGTATTCGATTCCCGTTACGATCGTGGACGATATTAATCTAATCTAATCCAGTATGGCCCTGGGGTTGACTCATTCCTTAACAGAAATTAATACCAGAGGAATTTCCTTGTGCTAAAGCCCGCTGGCACGTGGGGTTGACATCCATACTGCAATTACTAACAATTTTCTGTCAACATTGAAGCCCAAACTTCAAACCATCCTCTGGGTCGATTCGGTCTTTAGTGTTATTGCCTTCCGCTTTCGTATGTGAACAATACTGATTCTTATACTTCATCACTTTCGATTTATGACAACGTAGGATTATGTCAATAATGAGTCAGTTTTCTCTTTTACTTCTGTCTCCTACAATGAATGAAAATATATTAAATTTACTAGAAATTGGAATAAATACAAATAATTTGTTACTTCTCCAAAAGGTGTTGTTATTATTATATAATTAGTCAAATAAATAATAGTAACGATAATAATATTAATAATAAAGATAATATTGATATTAATAATAACAGCAATATCTAACATTGCAACTGTTAATGCAACGAATTAATATCATGAAATGAGTTGAGTAATTTGTTTAATTCTATTGATTACTTGCCTCCCGTTTAATATATTACTCGGGTAGTTGGTTGCAATTTGTGTAATTACTGTGTGCCACGTGATCGATTTTACACCATAATTCCACTAAGCTGATGACGTCACAGTTAATTCAGTTATGACTAATGCGACCAACAAACGGTTGCGACTGAAATGAATATACGGAGAATTTAAATGTATTTTTGTTTCATGAACTTCTGAGACTCATAGTCATTCATTCATTCATTCATTCATTCATTCATTCAGTGTTTTGTCCAAGAGCAGGTCTTTCACTGCAAACCCACATTATTCTAATCTTTCCTATTTTCTGCTTTCCTCTTTGTCCCCTCTTGATCGATATATCTTAATGTTGTCTGTCATCTGATGTCTTGTTCTGCCCCGAACTCTTCTCCCATTCACCATTCCTTCCAGTGCATCCTTCAGTAGGCAGTTTCTTCTCAGTCAGTGATCCATCCAATTCCTTTTTCTTTTCCTGATCACTTTCAGCATCATTCTTTCTTCACTCACTCTTCCCGACACAGCTTCATTTCTTATTCTGTCTGTCCACTTCACACGTTCCATTCCTCTCCATTTCAAATACTTCTATTCGCTTCTCTTCACTTCATCGTAATGTCCATATTTCTGCTCCATACAAAGCACTTCACTAGTTTGTTCTTTAGTTCTTTTTCCAGATGTTCGCAGGAGATGCTCCTTTTTCTATTAAAAGCTTCCTTTGCCATTGGTATCCTCCTTTTGACTTCCTGGCAGCAGCTCATGTCACTGCTTATAGTACACCCCAAGTATTTGAAGCTGTCCACTTGCTCTAGTATGTACTGATTTATAGCACTTCGAAAAATCGTAGATAATACCATCCCTTTGAGATAAAAAATTAATACCGCCTGTAAAATATTTAAGAAGTCTTCGTTCCTCTCTTTTTTATTCAATAAAGGCGATTTAAAGGGATAAATATAACTTTACAGCATAGAAATGATGATTGAATTTAGATTTTTGAATTTCATCAGTAGTAAGTCAATTTACTCTGAAATCATGCATGGATTATGTTTGTTTTTATTTTTTGAGGAGCACATATTCAGATATGAGTAAACATATTTTAACACGCAGTGTCCTAGAAAGAGCTAATCCCACATGCCTCTCCGACATTTTAATATTCTTTAGTAATTATTTTTTTAATTTCTAGTTCTATGCATATAAAAAGGACGATGTACAGTTCTCATGTAACCTCATTACAAATCGTCACAATCATATTTCTAATATGTAAGAAAAATCAAGAATTTAATATTCTTTGTATATGTATTTTTCTGTATAAATATGCTATGAGCATGTTATTAGTATTCAAATAAATACGCATGCAAAATTTGGTGGAGACATCTTAAAAATGGGCCGAGTTATTGTACACTGAAATTTAAAAATGCAGTTTTGAGTGAACGAGCGACAAACATAGGCTACGTGGTGCGGAAGTCAATGCATGGCAGAACATTTTAATGCATAACTTTGTCAATTTTGTAGATATTATCTTAAGATTACTTTCACAGATATAAAAGCTAAAAGTTCATATTTCATTAACTACCGATACCCGTGAGCTTCGTTGAACTTTTTACAAATAAATTTCGACAACCCAGTTCAGAAGGGAAAGAACTGAAAAAAATATTGACTTTTCGACTTAGACATACCATGAGAATGGCAGAAAATTACTCTTCCTAGTTCAATACAGTGGTATTCCCAAGAAACTAGTTCGATTAATTAAACTGTGTCTCAGTGAAACATACAGCAGAGTCCGTACAGGTCAGTTTCTGTCTGATGCTTTTCCAATTCACTGCGGGCTAAAGTAGGGAGATGCATTATCACCTTTACTTTTTAACTTCGCTCTAGAATATGCCATTAGGAAAGTTCAGGATAACAGGCAGGGTTTGGAATTGAACGGGTTACATCAGCTTCTTGTCTATGCGGATGACGTGAATATGTTAGGAGAAAATACACAAACGATTAGGGAAAACACGGAAATTTTACTTGATGCAAGTAAAGCGATCGGTTTGGAAGTAAATCCCGAAAAAAACAAAGTATATGATTATGTGTCGTGACCAGAATATTGTACGAAATGGAAATATAAAAATTGGAGATTTATCCTTCCAAGAGGTGGAAAAATTCAAATATCTTGGAACAACAGTAACAAATATAAATGACACTCGGGAGGAAATTAAACGCAGAATAAATATGGGAAATGCGTGTTATTATTCGGTTGAGAAGCTCTTATCATCCAGTTTGCTGTCCAAAAATTTAAAAGTTAGAATTTATAAGACAGTTATATTACCGGTTGTTCTGTATGGTTTTGAAACTTGGACTCTCACTCTGAGAGAGGAACATAGGTTAAGGGTGTTTGAGAATAAGGTGCTTAGGAAAATATTTGGGGCTAAGCGGGATGAAGTTACAGGAGAATGGAGAAAGTTACACAACACAGAACTGCACGCATTGTATTCTTCACCTGACATAATTAGGAACATTAAATCCAGACGTTTGAGATGGCAGGGCATGTAGCACGTATGGGCGAATCCAGAAATGCATATAGAGTGTTAGTTTGAAGGCCTGAGGGAAAAAGACCTTTAGGGAGGCCAGGACGTAGATGGGAGGATAATATTAAAATGGATTTGAGGGAGGTGGGGTATGATGATAAAGACTGGATTAATCTTGCATAGGATAGGGACCGATGGAGGGCTTATGTGAGGGCGGCAATGAACCTTCGGGTTCCTTAAAAGCCATTTGTAAGCAAGTAAGTTCAATACAGTAACAAGTCGTAACGTTGCTTATATACATCATGAAAGGACTAAATCCATATGAAGCTAATCATTTATAATGAAATAACCTGTTCAAGACTGCAAAAACTCGAAGTAAGCTTGTTATTTCATCAGTTCAGAACGACAACAACTCGAAATTTTTACTGTTGTGCTAATATCATTTTAAGAGTAGTTGGTAGGGCATTTCCTTTCGATCTAAAGCTACGGTTTGTTTACGGCGATGATCGTCAGGAAGTGGTTTCTTTATCAGCGTACATCGCTGTCAATTCTCATTTGTTTTGCTGCCACAAGTCGATTCAATATTTCTACATGGCCTTCTCTAAATATCTATTATTGAACATGTATGCGCCGATGTGCGTCCTGAATTTGCTTCAGAAGCAACCTCCAGCGATCTGTCGAGTCCAACGATCTACGTTGGCGATCATCGCTATACTGGGTGTTCAGTTCAAAGTGTGTCATGGCTCGCTATATGCCGTCATGTGGCTAGCTGATGAGCCTAGAGAATTCCATCTTCCTACACTTTCGCAAAGGTGTATAACCTAAGAGGCAGAGAAGTTGCCTAGCAAGTACGGCGTTCATTCTGAAGAGTAACGTACCGATACGTACGGTAACGCCGGTAGTGGCAGGAATGTGAACTGTTTGGAAATACGTACTGTCGGGATATGGGGAGAGGGTTAAGACGATTACTTACGTATTTGTTGGCATTAACTTCGACGGTCAACATGGACACGGAGCATTTGATTTGTGTTGTGGAATGTTGCCGTACGCAACCGATGATAACAAATACCCTGCGTACGACTTGGCCGCGCAAAAACACAGTTCGAAAGAGGTTATGGTAGCACACAGACCGTACAGACCGCCATCTGTTGCTACGACGTTCAAGTTATACCGTACACGTTCTCAAGTTCAGATTGAAGAACGCCTTAAATAATAGGCAACTTCTCTAACATATAAGCTGAAACTCGCTTCAAATCGGTGACCCAACAACAGTGACGTCATGACACACTTTGAAATGAACACCCAGTAGAGCAGCAGTGGCGATAATGTAATCGTGCGCCGAGCCACTAGGTAACCTGCAACGTGCATAGCACCTATGGAAGGAGGCGAACACCCGAAGGGGAAGTGAAGCAACTGTCTGACTAATTAACGGATTTTCATTTTCCTTGCGTCAAGCACTTAAATATAATTTTATACAGACAAGACTACAAACTACTGTATGTTTAGTACGTGTAACGAAGAAAGAAATGAACAATAAATGAACAATATCACAACCTAAAATCAACTGTCTTCAGAATGTCTCTGCGACAAAGCTTCAAAATCAGGAATTATGTCACTTACTGCCAGTCGTAGTTGATCACGATGGTATCTGTCTGTCAGTCGTGATCTAAATTTGGTTTTTACTATTTTCATTGTTGAAAATAATTTTTTCACAAACGTAAGTTGTAGCGAACATGGCTTCAACAGAGCAAGGGAAAGAACGAAGCTTCGGATATTTATTTTTTGGCAAAGATTTGAAAGTTCAACATTTGTCAAGTCCTTACATCTTGTTTTCATTTGACATCACATAGTAAATCAGTGAGTTCAAATTCAAGAGCTAACCGCATTATTCGTACAACTGCTGAAAAAGGGTCGACGTACAGAGATGATGATGATGATGATGATGATGATGATGATGATGATGATAACAATAACACTTAACCTTTTAATGCTTCATCAGTAACATGTAGTATAATGCCGTTTTATGTTATACAACCGTTTTCCTCATAATGCTTGTGAACAAATCATACATTTAATATTCTCATGATATTGACAGCAAAAAAATGCGTCCTCCCATCCTACTTGGAACTTTCGTACATGGTTTCGAGAGAGACATATGACACTCGCAGGTCAGAGACAAATACAAATGGAACGGAGTTTGACTCCAGTGAGTGAGAGGGTGGGGGTTGGCGGAGGTTAGAAGCAAGCGAAATGCAAAGCTATCACTGCGAGCCACAATGTCTCGCGAGTGACGTTCTCGCCACGGCTGCTATAGAGAAACAGTGCACATTCATTTAACTGCTAGTAACTCCAGCGATATGGGCCCGGCGATGATCGCTGTTAACAAACCGCAGCTTAAAAGGCAGTGAATGATTTTGAAGATTATTTTTGACATTTACTTCTATTCTGATTTGTTTTAATTGCAATTTAATCTTAATAAATGATTTGAAATTTAAAAAATAAATACGAGTGTAATGAAGAATTGAATGTTATGTATTAAACCATTAAATTTAATATTAGGCCTATGCACTATATCCAGGGATAGACAAAACTCCAAAGTTTCCGTTGACCATAGGAGGCTATCGTAAATGGTCTACACAACTGGCTTCATACGGGTGAAAAATATTATTCCTGTGACCGCTTTTGTGTTAACATGTATTTTTTTAATTGGTTATTTAGGGACGCTATATAAGCTATTAGGTTATTTAGCGCCGATGAGATTGGTAATTGCAAGATAGTATTTGGCGAGATGAGACTGAGAATTCGCCACAGATTACCTAATATTCGCTTTATGATGGGAAAATCTCGCAAAAAATCAAACAAAGGTAATCAAAGCAAGCAAGAATCGAATCCACGCCCGAGCGCAACTCCGGATCAATAGTCAACGCGCTGTTGTCTGAGCTATGCCGGTTGCCAGGAATGTTAAAACTGTAATGGATTATATCCGAAAAATGAGGAAGACAAATTAAAAAAACGAGAATAATAATTCTAAGAAATAGGAAAGGATAAAAATATTCAAACCAAATGGTTTTCTATTATAATGATAATGATGATGGAGATGTTTATGACAATAGAATAGCTGACAATATAAATTCATTGTTGCATGAAGCATGAAGATAGACTCCGCAAGTTCTCTCACCACAATTTGAATGAGTCGTGTGTTGACTTGGATGTTTGTGGTTGTGAACGGCGCTTGTTCCGTCCGGCAGAGCTGTGTTCAGTCCATGGATAAATTAACACGTTTAACGATCGCATTGTATAAGTCAACGCTTGGTAATCCCACCCAAGGGACAAGTGGGTTGCAGCAGTCTGTGGCAAAGCACTGTGGAGTGACGAGAATTCAGTGCAACCCGAAATCTCAGAACATATTCAAACTTCGCACTTATGCAATCAAACTATTATTTAGTTTTGTACGTAGCTTTTATGTGACAATAATCAGAGTGTAGAGTAGAAATTTGGTAGTTCATTAATCATTACTATAACAATTTCAATAATAATAATAATAATAAATTTAACTTCCCTTATGAAAAGGTTGCCAGATTTGACAAAGCGTATTATATATAATTTGGAAACACACCTAAAAGGTAAAATGATTTACATTTGAAACGGTTAGGGAATCGAATATACAAAACATCAGAAAAATTTAACACCTAATAGCGTTTGTGCTCATTTACAGTTAAGAAAGAGGGGAAAAAATATCATCAGATAGGTTAGAATGATTTGAATGCCATATACAGCGAGAAAAATAATAGTACGGATTTGTTGGCATTGATATCTAAACCAATCAACAGCCATCGGTTAAGATAACTTGAAATTTCCATCATCACTCCCATACAAATGATTTCTCAATATCTGAACCGATCATTTGAGGGCACTAATGGCTATTTCCTTCACAATGCTGTGTGTTAGTCGCAGGTTTCTACATTTGTTGACAAAGAATGAGGGTATGGTACCTCGTGCTCCCACCATCAGACCTATTACATCAATGTGGGACAGACTATATTTTTCTTTATAGAACAGGATTGTTTGTTCATAGATCCGTTTCTTTTCACTGTCCACCTCATGCGGTTGATCTGCATATGTCTCAAATCTGATGGTGGGATCGAGAATGTATGCCGAGTTGTTCTTAATGGCAATGATATCAATTCGCCGAACACTTCCTTCTGTGGCTAGTCCCTGCACCTCTTGATGGACTGTAAACCCTACTTCCTTCAGTGCCTCGGCCAGTATAGAACGGACAGCATGGTGACGGATGTTACGAAGGCCCTCACTATAGGGGCAGAAGTCAAGGATATGGGGAAGAGTTTCAATCTCGCTGAGACAGCACCTACAGCGGGTACACATTTGCTATTTATATCTGGTAGACACTACATTTTGTTTTCTCAGTTAGGGTAAAGATTGGTAAACTATGATATTAAGATAGTACTTTTTGAGAATTTTCTACAATTTTACTGGGTGAGAGAAGAACCAGGTTTGTGCAGAAACTTGTTCATCAACATTGCCAAATATGTTGACGCAAAAAACCGATCTTCCTCTCGCTCAGTAAAATTGTAAAAAATTTTCAAAAAGAACTACGATAATATTAGTATCACAATATTGTCAATCTAATGTAATGTAATGAAAATCAAAGTTTTATATGAAGTTAAAAAAATAATTTACACGATTTATCATTTCTGATAATGAAAAAGTTTTTTGGGCATGTCAACTTTCGTCCTTTTCATGTAATAATATATTACAATAAAGGTTGAGAAGTGCTTTTACAAAATGGAAGAAAAGTTTGAAAAATGAGCAGAGCTAGTTTTTCAATTTCCGAGATTTTGTAATGCACTTCACAAACGAATTGTACAGTATTGTTTTCATGATCGTATATTTTGAAAAAAATATTTTTAAAAATCTTAAAATGCAATATGTACGTTAAACTATGAACAACCGATTGATGTTACAGTCTGGCCAACGTAAATACGCTAAATGATGAAAGTGATTTAGTTCACATTCGAAGAATGTGAAGGAGTAAAATTGGTTTAGGTACTTGTAATATTTTGTGTTCAATTGGAATAATTTGTATTTCTTTTTGTGAAAAGTAGTCAGTATTGTTTAAATAAAGTTCATTAAGTACATTTCAAATGCAGTGATTTTTTTTTTCGTATAATGCATATTAATTAATACTGCTTTTAGGGTATGAAATTTACATGCATTCTAGCATACATAGAAGGCAGTGAATTTCATTACAACTCTAAAGTAGTTATTTGTAATATTTGAACGTAGTTATGTAGGTTGGCAAGTCTGAATAACAGTAAAATAAGTTTCAATCATTTGCTGTAACGACGAGAAAACAAACTATCTGTAGTAATGTCACGAGAGGTCTGAAATTTATCTGGGAAATCTCAGACCTCGAGTGACATTTATTAGGACAATTTCGTGAATAAAATAAAAATGTAAATAATATATCCCTAAAATTCGATTGCAAAACGTTAATAATTGTATATTTACGAATACTTAACCTATTCAGACATTGTGAAGTTCAAATAGATGAATATCGATTCCTGCAATAAAGAAATTCGATGTTATTATTCAGTAATGCCAATTGAGAAAAGCGAAATACATTTTTAACAATATTAATTACATGTACTTCACTTTTCTCTTCTTATTATAACATAAATACATTTGCATTATGTGCTGAAATTATAATTTAATTTAAAATTGTATAATATAATTACAGTAACCTGATTAATTACATTAATTAAATGAAGAATTGTTGAAAAGATATAGATCTGAATGAAGTAGAATTTTTTCAGGTAGCCTACAATGGACATAGAATTTGAAGATTTAGTAGAATTTCATATTTTACATTTACATTGCACACTACACCGAGAACTAAGAACTATGTAATATGTATGGAGACAACTATATCTGACTACAGTGTGTAACAGGACTAAAGCTGCATCTACACAGTTCAGTTTTCCATGCGCGTATACATTCAATCTTGGAAGAATATTGAAGTAATCAAGTTTAAAACGTACGTCCAATCCTAGATCATATTTACATATTTGAACTAGGGTTCAATTAAGATGCGTGAAGATTTTGTGTCTACATGGTGCGCCGTTTTAAACGTCGTCTTCATTGCGTAAATATATTAATATTAAATATCAATCTTGCATTCATTGCTTCAATGCGTAAAGTTGAGAGAAAAGTTTAACCGTGTAAATGGATTTTAATGGATTCATGCTCATCGATTTAAGGGGAAACAGCGACACCATCTAAACAAAAGAACGACCATGCGATAAATTGCTAGGGATAAATCTAGCTGCAGAAATTATCGCGTTGTTTGAATGTAATTTATTGGAATTCAAAATTTAATTACACTTCATTGGTCGAAAATGGAATGACGTCATATAAACGAAATACGCTACAACCATTGAGTACAGTACAAGTGTCATTATTTATTTATCTATTTATTTATTTGTTTATTCATATTTTGTGTGCTGGTCAACATCAGTTGGAAATTATAATAAAATAAAATGCAATAAAATATAAATAATAATAATAAAATAATAATAATATTAATAATGATAATAATAATACTTACTTACTTACAAATGGCTTTTAAGGAACCCGGAGGTTCATTGCCGCCCTCACATAAGCCCGCCAGCAGTCCCTATCCTGTGCAAGATTAATCCAGTCTCTATCATCATACCCCACCTCCCTCAAATCCATTTTAATATTATCCTTCCATCTACGTCTCGGCCTCCCTAAAGGTCTTTTTCCCTCCGGCCTCCCAACTAACACTCTATATGCATTTCTGGATTCGCCCATACGTGCTACATGCCCTGCCCATCTCAAACGTCTGGATTTAATGTTCCTAATTATGTCTGGTGAAGAATACAATGCGTGCAGTTCTCTGTTGTGTAACTTTCTCCATTCTCCTGTAACTTCATCCCGCTTAGCCCCAAATATTTCCCTAAGCACCTTATTCTCAAACACCCTTAACCTATGTTCCTCTCTCAGAGTGAGAGTCCAAGTTACACAACCATACAGAAGAACCGGTAATATAACTGTTTTATAAATTCTAACTTTCAGATTTCTGGACGAGGAGACGGCCTCCAGATATGGAGGGTAGCTGCGAATATATTGAATAAGCAGTCTTGGACAGCCGATAAGGAGTGGTCCTCCAGCTTGGGGGGTTGGGCGAAGGGCTAACAACCCATCACCGTAAAAAACAGCTTGTTACGAATCCCTACAATAATAATAATAATAATAATAATAATAATAATAATAATAATAATAATCATCGCAAAAAACATTTTCAATAAAAATTTTCCTTTCTACGTACAAATTTTGACATGTACGAAATATCTGTTAAAAATCGCCTCATTGAATTGTAATTCTAAAACATTACTTTTCAGAAATGTGTATAATATTTACTCATGTACATAGCATATAAAATATATATCCATTTATTTGTAGGACATATTAATACTCTCACTGTTTTCTATCAAATAATCCCGACCGAACGTAATGGTTGTGAAATCCGGTCTCCAATTACAGCGCCGTCCTTACAGACGTCTAAGCTAGGACTGGGTCCATCTTCGGTTAATACTCAGGCTTGCTGTGCAACAGAGGATCTTCCGAACTGGAGACATTAATCTCCATCAAATGCCGAGGTTAAAAATGCGCGTTGTGTCTCCACGCCAGCTACAAATCTTGATAGCATACAACTTCACCTTGCAGCGAAGCGTCTTCGCTCGCGAGACGCCGCATCGATTCGCGTGTAAGGTCTGGCATCTCGAGGCGTCGCGAAGCCCATGATGAATTATCCGGCGCTCGGAGTCTGTCGCAAGAATCATTAGCGTTACCTAGGTTCCTTCCTAGCATCCTCCCTTCTTTGAACTTCTATAAAGCTTTTCGCCTAATTTAACGAGCTTTTGTTAACTCCGAAGTAATCTGTCGCTATATATGTACCTTCTCCGTGTGTCATCGGTAAGGTGCCCATACTTATACTTCCGTGCACAAATTAATGGCACCTTATCTTCAAGAGGATTTCTGGCAGACGTGTATATATTCAAACAGACAGGCACGCACAAACACTGGTAATTGCTTCTCAACAACACAAGCGGCACACTGTCAAAATATAGTTTCCGTGTGTACGGCTTTGAATTGCTGTATAATTCCAATGAAACAAGATAGAGATGTGAAACTCGCTACACGAAAGAATAAATCTCCAAAGTTTTCCTGTGTATTCCTTCAATTTCGATGTAGGCTCTTCTGGTAATCCGACAGACATCAAAGCGATACTGCAGTTCCTTCCACACATGACGAAAACACCAGAAGTGACAGACGTGACAAAATCTCTGATTCCCTATTTCAAATGCTTGATTTAGTTAATGGATATAATTGAGGGGTTGGGTGTAAGAAAGACACTTCTCTCAAATGCAAGTTTTCAGAAAATTGATGTTGAAAATTCAAACCGTAATTATGTTACCTATGCACGCCTTTACATTTTGGGTACTCCTGATCTCTATGATCACAGCATTGAACTACAATTTAGTGATCATATGCATAACAGATTAGAAAACACAATAAAGCGTTTTACTAAAAAGAGGCACATCCTCTAAAATGCTCTTCTTACACCCAGCCCCTCAATTTACAACATTATTTTTCTTTACCAAAACCCCACAAGTAAAAGCCTAGAGGTCCGGAGAGCGTGATGAACATGTTTTTCTTTCTTACCTTCAGATCCTCGCTATTGTAAGATTTCACTTAGAAATTCAGAACTATGCCAAGCATGCGAAGATATACAGGGCAATAACAAAATATTAATTAGGTTTTAAGTGAAATATTTGCGAAAACAATTGATGCAATATTATGTTTGTGCTAATAATTAATCGAAAAAATTCTGAAAGTTTACTTTTCCATCAGGACCTCCTATATTACCGGACCTGACACTGTAAGCGGAAGTAAACAAACATGGTGGATAATAGAGTGGTTAACGCAACTGTGAAAGTATACTTACTTCATGTGAATGTTTATTGTGTTTCTTGTATCATTTGCCTCTGGTATAATCGTTGAAGGGTTTATAAGTTAGTATATAATAATAGAATTGTGACATTATAATTAATATACATTGTTTTCGTAGAGATCAAAGCTTGAAAGTGTTATGTTGTTAATCTTAAAACGCCTCACACGTGTAGTGTCCCAGGTTGCAAATCGAATTACGATAAAGAAAGTCCGTTTGTACATGTATTTTTGTTTCCAAAAGATATAGATTTAAGGGATAAGTGGACAAGAAGCATTCATCGTGAACATTTTACCCCAACAAACAACTCAGTGGTAAGAAAACTAGCAGTGAAGTGCAGCAAGGTTTTGGCCAAATTATTTATTAATAATTACTGCAAGGTCCATTGAAAGACAAAAATAAAACCCACCGAAAGTGTTCCAAGTTAAAAAAATAGGCTGCTGTGCTCTCCAAGCCGTGAATTCTTCATCGTTTTTAGTTTACAGCCTATCTAATCCCTTCTGTAGGCCTATGCATAAGTGGATATTACAGTGATAAGCTATAGTGAATAGTGTCATTTCATTCTCAATTAACATTAGTGGATACAGTGAGAAATTACAGTGCTGTGCTCTCCAAGCTGTGAATTCTTCATCGTTTTTAGTTTACAGCCTATCTAATCCCTTGTGTAGGCCTATGTGTTAGTTGATATTACAGTGATAAGCTATAGTGAATAGTGTCATTTCACTCTAAATCAACATCAGTGGATATAGTGAGAAACCACAGTGAATAGTGTCATTGCATTCTGAATCAGTATCAGTGGATATAGTGAGAAACCACAGTGAATAGTGTCATTGCATTCTGAATCAGCATCAGTGGATATAGTGAGAAACCACAGTGAATAGTGTCATTGCATTCTGAATCAGTATCAGTGGATATAGTGAGAAACCACAGTGAATAGTGTCATTGCATTCTGAATCAGCATCAGTGGATATAGTGAGAAACCACAGTGAATAATGTCATTTCATTCTGAATCAGCATCAGTGGATATAGTGAGAAACCACAGTGAATAGTGTCATTTCATTCTGAATCAGCATCAGTGGATATAGTGAGAAAACCAGTGTCAGTGAATCAGCATCAGTGGATATAGTCACAGTGAATAGTGTCATTTCATTCTGAATCAGCATCAGTGGATATAGTGAGAAACCACAGTGAATAGTGTCATTGCATTCTGAATCAGCATCAGTGGATATAGTGAGAAACACAGTGAATAGTGTCATTTCATTCTGAATCAGCATCAGTGGATATAGTGAGAAACCACAGTGAATAGTGTCATTGCATTCTGAATCAGCATCAGTGGATATAGTGAGAAACCACAGTGAATAGTGTCATTTCATTCTGAATCAGCATCAGTGGATATAGTGAGAAACCACAGTGAATAGTGTCATTTGCATTCTGAATCAGCATCAGTGGATATAGTGAGAAACCACAGTGAATAGTGTCATTTCATTCTGAATCAGCATCAGTGGATATAGTGAGAAACCACAGTGAATAGTGTCATTTCATTCTGAATCAGCATCAGTGGATATAGTGAGAAACCACAGTGAATAGTGTCATTGCATTCTGAATCAGCATCAGTGGATATAGTGAGAAACCACAGTGAATAGTGTCATTAGTGTCATTGCATTCTGAATCAGCATCTGATATGAGAAACCACAGTGAATCAGTGTGGAATCAGCATCAGTGGATATAGTGAGAAACCACAGTGAATAGTGTCATTGCATTCTGAATCAGCATCAGTGGATATATGAGAAACCACAGTGAATAGTGTCATTGCATTCTGAATCAGCATCAGTGGATATAGTGAGAAACCACAGTGAATAGTGTCATTGCATTCTGAATCAGCATCAGTGGATATAGTGAGAAACCACAGTGAATAGTGTCATTGCATTCTGAATCAGCATCAGTGGATATAGTGAGAAACCACAGTGAATAGTGTCATTCTGAATCAGCATCATTCTGAAATCAGCATCATCAGTGGATATAGTGAGAAACCACAGTGAATAGTGTCATTGCATTCTGAATCAGCATCAGTGGATATAGTGAGAAACCACAGTGAATCAGTGGTGTCAGTGTCATTTCATTCTGAATCAGCATCAGTGGATATAGTGAGAAACCACAGTGAATAGTGTCATTTCATTCTGAATCAGCATCAGTGGATATAGTGAGAAACCACAGTGAATAGTGTCATTGCATTCTGAATCAGCATCAGTGGATATAGTGAGAAACCACAGTGAATAGTGTCATTGCATTCTGAATCAGCATCAGTGGATATAGTGAGAAACCACAGTGAATAGTGTCATTGCATTCTGAATCAGCATCAGTGGATATAGTGAGAAACCACAGTGAATAGCTAGTTTTATTTTTAATCAATCTCAGTGAATACAGTGACAGAGTTTAGTGACTAGGAAGACAGGACTCCATATTATATAATTTCCAGTTGCTGATGAAATCTATTTGTATAATCCAGGTAAGATTTCCTAAATCCTGAAGTAGCAGCTATTCAGTATTGTATTACTGTCTTCTATTTCCTCACAAATCTGAATTTTACAGGAGTTAATTGGGCAATTGCCAATATTCATACATAAAAACATATAGGCCTAGGCCTAATACAATAACGTATTGAAGCTTTTAATCAGTTGTTTTATTTTATTATTGGTGTATGTAGGCATATTTTTATGTTACTGATTGTACTATGTTCATTTATTTAGGTAAGGAACTTTATTATTAATTGTTTCATTGAGAATTTTGTTAAAATAATCTCATCGATGCCGTATTTATTTTAACTCATTGCAATCTACGAAATCCCTCTCCTGGCCGCCATCTTGATGCCAGTGTCAGGTCCGGTAATATACGAGGTCCTGTTTCCATTGTTGTAACTCTGGCGCGTGTAGACAGACGGCAGCACAAGCATAGTCTTGAAAATGGTGTCTATGCAGCAGAAATCGTTCGCAATTTTTGGAATATGAGAAGTAATTTTCCTTTGTTACCGTACAGCGTGCGTTCCGGAGACAATAAGTTAATCTGAAACTTCACCGCCAGGTCATCAAAGCATTCTCCGATGGCATCGCCAATTTAATGCAACCGGTACCGTCAGTAAAGGTAAAAGCAGTGGACGCCCAAGCTTTTCAAATGAAACAGTGGAGCGAGTGATGGCGAGTTTCATTCGCTGTCCTAAGAAATCAACACATATATTGATATTTCGCAACTGACTGTACGGAAAATTTTACGAACCCTATTGCAAACGAAACCGTACTGCAAAAGTTAAAACCGGAAGACATCGTCAAACGATATCAATTTTGTAATTCCATGCATGCCGCTATGGAGGAGAATGATGCTTTCGAGAACCATCTAGTGTTTAGTAACAAGACTACATTTTAATTGAGTGACAAAGTTAACCGCCATAATGTACGCATCTGGGGTACTGAAAACCATGTTTTTCAGTGCAACATGAACGATATTCTCCAAAAGGGAATTAGTTTGCTGCAGTGTCTAAATCAAAAGTGTACGGCTCCTTTTCTCACAGAGACAATTGCGCATTCCAATAACTTCATATTCTAATTTGATGGGACGCAGCCCCATTGGCACACTGAAGTGCCTCGCCACCTGAACACAGAACACCCTCGCCTTTGGATTGGGCAATGCTCTAAAGATAACTTAGCATTATGACAGTGGCCTCCTAGATCCCCCGACCTAACGGTCTGTAATTTTTTTCTCTGAGAGTGTGTAAAAGACATAGTGTACGTGCCACCACTACCAGCAACTATGGTTGAGCTCAAGGATTGCATTACAGATGCATTACGACCATTACCAGGGATATGCTACTGCGCATATGGGACGAAATTCAATATGGCATTGATGCGTGTCGTGTCATGAGAGGAAGCCATAACGTAGACTTGTGAATGTGTGCCCGAAACGTGGACAGTTTCTGTCTATTTTGATGTATCACACATTATTCTAATTACTAAATATTTTTCTTTGTGCAGCCGCTTGAAACCTGATGAATAATTTGTAATTGCCCTTTACTACCATACCAGAACATTACACTAAAATTTGGAGTTTTATTATATACTACAAACAGTTCTAGAAAACTGACCTAATTTTGCAAAGTCAAGTTAGATTCTGCGAAGAAGAAAGTTCCAATCACTTTATCATAGGTAATACCACGAGAGGATCTGAGATTGTTGATGAATTTTCAGCTACTCGTATGTAGTATATAGAAAATTTATCTGGAATTTTCAGATCCTCGAGTGGTAGGTATTTATTATGGCTATTTTTCGAGTGATACGAAAGCACCAGATTCTAAATTAAATTCACAAAATATGTTAAAAATCACTTTATTTTATATGCAATGGAAATTTCAATGTTGCATGAACTACCCGTATCTCACTACAGATTGGATAATAATAGAAAGATGATGATTGTTTTACAAAAGTTTCGGAAACTTCTAGAATACCAAATTGTTCGGATAATGTAGCGATCAACTTGATCGAATTCATTATTAACTTGGTTAAATTAATATTAGTAAAGCATAGTTTTGCAAACCAACAGTAGTCCTTTCATCACTCTAATATATTTTGTATTTGTCTCCTTTTGTCGTTTCTTACATCTGATTTAATTTGTTGATCTACAAATGAACTGAACATTCATTGATATTTCCTCAAATATTTATCCTGTATCACTTGTTTCTTGACCTAACTACCGGTACTAATAATATTATTATTCGGCTGTAGCTTATAATCTTGTTACAGTATGCATTTGAAAGTCCGTCATTTTTTTGTTTCTCCACGGATCCCGGAACGGATGTCCATACTCGGTGCGAGGAAAGACATATTCTACGTGAAAACCAGGTTTATGAATTCTGTATTTATTTTTTGGAGAGATTTGGAAGTTCAAATTACGAGATAGAGTATCAGCTTTGTAATCTCTTTCCCTTTGCTCTCTGCTGAGCAAACTGATAATTGATTTAGACAAGCCCATCTTCTTCCTAATGTTGCCATCTATGGAGCTGAGATTTTATTGGATTCTTGAAACGTGTTTTTTTTTCGCAGGTGTGAATTTTGGTGAAATTTGAAACCTGACAGTGAAAGAGATGTGGATACCTTAGGAGATGGCACAATGTGTATCCTGATTTATCGATACACAATCAGATACATGGGTGCAACATCACGTCCGAAACCAATATGGAAAAGAACCAACAATCCTGGAGTGGCACAAAAATTTATAGAGACTGAGAGTTTGCTGTGGCAAAAGGGCAGTGGGCAGAAAGCACAAGTGTGGAGGACATTGAACGTGTACAAGGTGCATTTGGCCCCGAAGGAATCCTTCCTCGGCGTCACTTCTAGCAAGTATGTCGACAGCAAATACTGTGCGGCGTGGAGATTGTCTGGCTGAAGAACTTGCACTGGCTGAACTTTGTACGTGTATAGCCTCAGATTCTTCTGAAGGATTTTGCGGACAATCGAATGCGGCAAGCTCAATTCCCTGGCGGCACTGCGAATGAACGGGCTTACTGATCGTGTCTCGATAAACCAGATACACATTGTGCCATCTCCTGAGGTATCCACATCTCCTTCAATGTCAGATTTCACCAAAATTCACACCTGCAACCAAAACACGCATTTCAGCAATCCAACAAATTTTCCATAGAAACTTTGACAATTTCTGATTAAGATACAGAAAACCACATCCTGATATCATGTCTCAATAATTTTGTTATTTACATCTGAAGTTGTAAAGATGTCATGTGGACACTCTGTATTATCATCTCTGTATTCCTCACCTTTCACTGTTGCTACCTTTCGTCACTGGAACTCTCTTCCGCCTGAAGTCAAGGGCTGCCGAACATTGAAATCTTTCAAATCCAAGTTAGAAAATTATCTTATGACGAGTTGCCAAACTAACTTACTATTATGACAAGTGTTATATTCATGTTTCCACGTATTCACATTTTTTTTATGTTCTAGTGATATTTAACTTATTTTATATTTTTGTTTTCATATTTTCCGATAATGGTATATCTATATTTTGATAAGTTGAGTTATATGTAATCATAATTTTCCTTGCTGTGTGTACTTAAAAATATTGTATTCATTGCATGCTTTGTACTGCACTATTTTATTATTATTATGATTATGATTATTATTATGATTATTGTCATTATCATTTTTTTCATTATCATTATTATTATTATTATTATTTTATCAATAATTGTCTTATTTTTTTAATACTTTGTATGTCTCATTTATTTTGACCTGTTGTTCATATTTTATTATGCTTTTTCCTTTTATTCTGTATGTTATATATAATGTCTGATTTCTACTTACTTGTTGTTTACATTTTATTATTATTATCTTATTCAGTTTTGTGTGTAAAATTGTAGTGTTTTTGTAACGCAGTTTTACTCCTGGTTGAGTGTTAGAGAAGGCCGTATGGCCTTAAGTCTGCCAGGTTAAATAAATCATTATTATTATTATTATTATTATTATTATTATTATTATTATTATTATTATTACCATGCTAAAAGATTATTCTGTTTTCAAAAATTTTCCTTCCATAAAAGTTTAATATACATCGTGTAATTCTATGATCAATTTCTTAATAATTGCACGAGAATTGAAGCTAAAATTTTTGCTCTGATATCTCGTCCCTTTTACTAGAGACGAGTGAATTACAACTTTCTGCAAGTTCGCAAAGAATATTTGACGAGCTTACGCTGTAAAACTCTTAAGTACATGTAGGAATGTTTTCGATTTACAATCTTAGTTGCAAGTTTCTTTTCTCGTGTACGTATTTGATCATTCATTTTATATGAAGTATCCGTAGTTCTTGAAGAGTTTCTTCCAACTCCTCTTTTCTTCGAAGTAATCGACATTTTATGGAACGCCAACTGTGGAATACGATACGTTTTCAGCTGCTACCCTCAATTTTACTGCAATAACATTCTTTGTGATGCATGTGTATATGAAAGCATAATGGCAGTCGTAAATTGCCTCCATATTGATGCATGAATTATAAACGAAATACAGTATTTCTTCCACTACTCGTAACTGCAAAATATAAAAACTGTTATCAAATAAATATTAATAAATATAAGAATTTCTCATATGGATTATTATTATTAGTAGCATTATTATTATTCCTATTTTATTATTATATTAATATAGCTCTTAATTTCATAATCAGTTTCATTAACAGTACACCAGAAAACTTATTATATTGCTATTGTTTCGGGCTTCATTTGTCACAGGAAATAATATTCCTGCAATGTTTGAAAAAATGTTATTAAAAATTAAGTATAAAAGGGGATCTTAGTTTTGATGTATCCACTGTGTCCCTTCCGCAGGTGAATAAGCTTGGCTCTTGAGAATTATTTTAACGATGTAATTATTTTTAATGAAAAAATATCCGTAAAAACTCCCTGCCTATCTCACATCTCAAATATTTCACAGTTTTATTAGTAGGTAATGTTATAACATTTTAATTGGATTCGAATTATACAACTGCAATATGAAAGCTAATTAATTAAAATTATTACAGTTATTTTGTCTGGAGAGAAATGAAGAATTTTACGATAAATTATGCAGCACCTTTGAAATTAATTTCCGTTCTACTTCTTGCGGACAATCATCAAGTTTCATTAAGGGGTTAGGTACAGCTTACAGCAGTAAAATGTTTGGATATATTCAACATTTCTTCCTCCTTTACATTAATGAAAATTTGTATGTGTAAAATACTGTCCTTCTGCTATATGAAAAAAATTGTACGATTAAAAAAATTATTTATATAATTTTGTTTGAAAATTCAAAATGTGTAGTGATGAAGCGTTTCCCTCATAACTCATAAACTTGTTAACTTTTTCATGTTCTCTCTCTTTTATTTTATTGCTGAAACTCATGTTTACAATATCATGCTCTTTCAATTACATTCCTATAAATAATATATTTTTTTATTTTATTTTTTTTAGAAGTGAATGCTGATATTTTACCATTTATTAAATTGAATTTATTTTTGTTAGACAATCTGTCAAAGGTAGAGAAATGATTATGCATCATATTTTAAATATGACATGCATAAATATACAAAAAAAAATTCATCACAGAATGTTGGATAGTTTTTTAGAGTTATGAGAGAAACGTTTCATCACTGTACAGTGAACTACCACCATTTTGAGTTTTGAAAAAAATATATAAATAATTTTTTTAAATCGTAAAATTATTTTTTTCATACAGCAGAAGGACAGTGTTTTACACATGTTAATTTTCATTATTGTACAAGATACAGTAATGCAGGAAAAAAATGTTGAACATTTCCAAAATTTTACTGCTGTAAGCTGTACCTAACCTGTTAAGACTTAAAACGCGATTAAATGTGCAGGGCATGCTGTGTTTCTAGCATGGTTTGAAATAAGAAGCATTAAAGGTATAAAACAATAAACCATAATTTGCGTGTTATTTTTATAGTTGCGATCATGAAATACTTCAATAATACAGTTTAGAGTTAAGTGTGGTTCTTTTATTTTTGAGATATATTTTTCACTCTAGCCATATAGCTAGTGTGTTTGTTATTCCTATCAATAATCCAGTTTAAAGTCCTCGCGAGGATCTAGTAAAAATTATGGTAGACAATATCGGTGTTGAAATTGTTTCATATGTTTACGCCAGACTTCTGAAGACCTGAGATGTGCTGAAATTAAATTAATGTAATTATACAACTGTTCCGCGCCGTGGCGTCGTGGTCTAAGGCATCCTGCCTGGGACTCGTGTTACGGAATGCGCGCTGGTTCGAATCCTCATGGGGGAAGATATTTTCTCATGAAATTTCTGCCAGTGTATGGGACCGGTGCGCACCCAGCATCGTGATGCACTTGGGAAGCTACGATAGCTAGCGAAATCCGATTACGCAAACCAGCTTTAACGGCTGGATGTGCTAACCACACGATACCTGCATTCTGATTGGGTGATCGCCCACCTCTGCTTTGGCATGTGGCCGTGAGGCCAGCAACAGGCTGGTGGGCTGTAGCGCCACGGATTATTAATATTATTATTATTATTATTATTATTATTATTAATTTTATTATTATCATTATTATTATCATCACTATTATTATCATCATTATTATTATTATATTATTATTATTATTATTATTATTATTATCATCATCAACATGTTTCTTTGTTCTAAAGAATGAGTGGCGTTATTACCTACTCGTATACTGCATGTAATAGCGCCAATATGCGTCATACTTTTATGTATTGTTGTAAAACCTTGTCGCAATTACAACTTTTGAAAAGTACATTCCATAGAAAATGCTACAAATAATCAATATCTAATAGATCATATTATTTTCCGCATTTCTGATCATATATATATATATATATATATATATATATATGGTGTCTATGAAGGTAACAGCAAATACTTCCAGAGAATCAATTTCCACCAGTCTTCAAATTAAATGACTGAGTGTCACGTGATCAAGTGAAGAAAATGTGAAACTACCAAAATATCAAACACTGAAAGGACAATACGCCTCACCAGATGAGAACATCTGGCCCCAGAACCAAAAAAGCAACTAATTGAACGTTACAGGCAAAACGTACATATTGTATTTTGGCGGTATACCGAAATCTTATTCATTCAGTAGTAACAGTATTAGTACCTGTAATAATTTTAGCATAACAGACATTATAGCTCTAACTGTAGCAGTAAAATGATAGCAAAGTTAAGGTTAGCATTAATATTAGTAATAGGAGGAGTACTAGTAAGTAGGAACAAAAATTTATTACCTGTAAACAATTAGGAAAAAGTTTAGTGCTTCGGTTTTCTATATCGTTTGTCTGAATACAAAGCATGGCAAGTTCTGACGAAATGTATTATGGAAGAAGAAAATTTAGAGCACAATTTCTGAATGTACTCTCTCCTTCCGTGTAAAAAGGTAAACGTTTGGATCGTATACAAATATAAGTGTACTCTCACTGTTCATTTCGAATGTTACCAATGCTACAAACAATAATTCACTTCTGAATTAAAGAATTCAGAGTCATAGTGGGCCAAGTGCCATTTATTAAAAACGGAGGAAACAAGGGTTAAAGTTAAGTGAATAGCACACCGGTAGTTTAATGTAGATTGACATATCATTTATCTTCAATTTGATTAAATAAATTTATAGCCTATGTGTATGATATATATTATTTTAATGTACCGAAGTACATCGTACTATGTGTATGAATTAATCAACCTATATTATATTTGTATTCCATAATTTTGAAAAAAATATATATATATATATATATATATATATATATATATTCCTACTTTTCACGTGCGATATTATTCTTCTCTAGTGTTAATATTATATTATATAATTTCATTGCCGCTGTAATTTAAATTTTAGCTCCTATTTTATTTTATTTTACTTATTTTTATTATTATTATTATTATTATTATTATTATTATTGTTTTTATTTTATATATTTATCTTATATTAATATTGTATTATATAATTTCTGTAACTGTAATTTTAATTCTATTTCTATTTTATTTTATTTTATATTCTCTGATAGGCCTATTAATATTATATCTGAACTGCGACCGAACACGAGCGCTGCTCATTCGGTCTCAAATTTTGTTAATACTACTGTATCTCCTGTTTTATATTGTTTGTATTATTTTATTTCTATTTCTCGTGTTTGTTTGTAATTATATTCTTTATTCTTTATATTCTTCTTTATTTAGTTTTAATATGCATACTTTAAATTAGTTGCTATATGTTTCATTAAATTATGGGAACCACTTATACATCTTGATTACACAACTTTTAACACTATATCACTTCGGAAAACATCACACTAACATACAAAAAAAAAAAAAAAAAAAACAAAAAAAAAAAAAAAAAAAAAAACACAAGATTGCAACCTCATTCAAGAAATTAAATTACAAGATCACATACAGAATAAATAATACTCTACAAAAACATTTCAACACACAAACAACATAAACAAATAAATACAACCACACAGGCGTATACAAACTCAAATGCAACACTTGCAACAACTTCTACATAGGACAGACAGGCAGATCATTTCAAACACGTTACAAAGAACACATCAAAACCATAACAAATTACAAAACACGTCCACACATGCAGAACATATCAAAAATGCTAACCACACCTCGAGAAACATCAACACAGACATGGAAATTCTACATATTCAACCAAAAAGCCGGAAGCTAAACAGACTAGAACAATACAAAAACACATCCTAACGAAATTCTCAACACACAAGTCAATTTCAGAACACACACACTATTTGACTCCACATAACACTACACAAACACACTCCCACAGGAAACACAAAAGGCGCCAAGACCAGCAACAACCAGTTCTGAAGATGGCCGATAGCATGCTGAAACATGTTAACGAGGTAATGTAAAAAAATTGACACAAGAAAGACACATAATAGGTTTTCCGAAGAAATCACTTAATATTAACACTTGTTTTCTCCGTTTTTAATAAATGGCGCTTGGCTTACTATGGCTCTGAACCCTTCAATTATCGTCTAGTATATAGAATAAGAATTTATAAATTATGAGCCTTCTTAAAACTAAGATTCTGTTCCGATTCTTTGCTCTTATACTTAAAACATAAGGTTCTTAAGGCATATGATACATAACACCATACAAGACAAACTAAATATACCTAATCCTTATACAAGTTTGATATCTACACCTTCATTCCGAGATTGGAACTCAAAACAGTTTGATTCGTATCAACAAACGAAGTAATAAACATATGATCATTACATTTTTATGACGTTCTTTTTCCACATTGAAGCAACCTACAAGCCAAAATATTATATCACAAGGCTACACCTGTGGAGTAACGGTTAGCGCGTCTGACTGCGAAACCAGGTGGCCCGGGTTCGATTCCCAGTCGGGGCAAGTTACCTGGTTGAGATTTTTTCCGGGTTTTCCCTCAAGACAATATGAGCAAATGCTGGGTAACTTTCGGTGCTGGACTCCGGACTCATTTCACCGGCATTATCACCTTCATCTCATTCAGACGCTAAATAACCTAAGATGTTGATAAAGCGTCGTAAAATAACTTACTTAAAAATATTATATCACAAATGTGATAACGAATATCCGGATGGAGAAAGTTGTAACCTCTAATGTTACAGTACACGGCTCCCTGTTAGAACGTCTTTCTGAGAATTCAATAGATTTCAACTGATTCTCCAACGTTATAGAACGGAACGGCTCATTACAGCCACCTGCAATTAGATCTTAAGCCGAACTCTGTTCAGTTCCATTAATTTTCTTCGTCAGATCCCCCCCAGATCAATTTTACTATCACATTCATTTTAACATCTTCACAGCTGCATTTTCTCAAATGCTTCCAGTAGATTAAGTGATGAACTTCTGCTCTTTCATTGAATGCTTGCCTATTAGCCGTTATATTTACAATGCTATTCAACCATTCCAGTAGACACGGATGTTACATTTTTACTATTTTCAAATGCTATTTATATTGAAAATAAAATTACCTTTGTCAACTTTTATTATTAGAATCAATTTAAATATTCAGTACCATTTTATGGAAAGAAAGTTGTTGAATAAAATTTATTACTATTGAAGAAAATAAAGAAAAGGTTCCGTCACAAATGTTACAAGATTTGTGAACTCACGTCACGCATTATTAACAAAATGTGTACAATTGAAGTCTTTCCCTCAAGCAAAAAGAGATTCATTGTCATGATATCCATGCGAAAGCTATGCAAATCCCATGGCATCCAATTAGTTCACAAGAACATAATCGGTAAATATTTTATAACTGTTGTGTGGATAAGCTTCAGGGCTTCTACTGCGTTGTCTTGGTGTTATTAGCTGACGTTTCGACCGCTGTGGTGTGGCCATCTTCAGAGCAGTTGTTGGATAAGGAAATAGTCTGCCAGTACTTATATATATAGTAGTCTCGAGGGGGGGGAGTACTTGCTGTGATAGGTCGTAGGTTATCCTTCTGGCATCTGATTGGCCCTACGTGGTCCAAATCGGTTGAGGTCTGTATGAAGGGGAGTATTCATATTAAATATTGACCCTCATAAGGTCCGAAAGAGTGACCTTGATACCGTGCCCGATGTCCGGATGAAGGGCGGCGCCGAATACATGTGGAGACCTGGCTTCTCGTTCCTAAGTATGATCTTGGAATAGGCTTCCCCATGAGTTGCTGAGTTGTAACCCCTCGTCCTTGTTGATGTTGTTGGGATGTTGTTTGATGTGGAAGGCTTCTTTAACCAGTCTCCTGTATAAGTTGTCGTCTTTATCTATTATCTTGATATTATCGAATTCGATGGCGTGGCCTGAATCTGCTGAGTGTAAGGCTATTGCTGATTTTTCGTATGGTCCGTATTTGCAGAGTCGGATGTGTTCCTTCCTTCTATCTTCCACCGTACGTCCAGTTTGCCCGATGTATTTTTTAACTGTTTCTTCCATGCCACGGATGTTACAGATAAGTTAACGATCATTTTTTTCAGTTTCAAAACAACTGTGACATTTCTAAGTCAAAATATCCAACTGCAAGATTAATTGTTATTAATCCAAACTACTGAAAATAAGTGGCAGAAATAATATAGTACAGAGTAAAAGTTCCTTGATCCTGAAGCTTTTAAATTAACATTGCAGACCCTTATAATATTCCTTCAACAACAGCTTCTTCAAAAACATACATTAACTGCTAATTTCTCTATCAGTAAGTGCTTCAGGAAAATAAAACAGTACCTATTACCCAGCCAAGACCACTTAGATTTACAGGAACATTATCATTGTGCTTATGCACATTTTATTACTCTACCGAGGCCAATGGAGTCCTGCACCCCGAAGCGCCACTTGTACTGCTCCTGCGTTCGTAATACGTCATCGCGATAGTTCACATTACTCCCGCTGCTCCACTCACCTTGGTCGAGTAATACCATTAATTGTTCGTATCTTAGGAACTATTTTCCAATCTTGTCCTCATAATGGCACATTCTGTTTTAATACATTATTATTAATATTATTTGAAGAGTGGTTGGTATCAATTTCTTATTTCATTTCTTTCATTATACAAAGTTAAATCTTACAGAAAATTGTGTTTTTATCCCAGTTCCATAACCCCATTTGTTACAGTGCGATATTACACGCTATCATAAGGATTTTCGTGAAATTGCCCGTTACTTTTCAATTATTTTTGCATACTGTAGATTAATTTACGCAGTCATTGCGGAAATAAAAGTAGAAAAAATTTAATCTCGGTAATTCTCAATATTAGTTGGTTAATTAATAGTATTCATTGTTTAATTCTTTGTGTTGATATGGAATGAAATCTGTTTTATCTTTTTTTTTCAAATTCAAATTCAAATTTATTCACAATAACATTTGAATAGGTACCCGAAATGACCATATGCTCGGGTACAGTCCATTAGTCTACATAAATTTTACAGAGATCAATAATAATGTTATGATATAAATAATAGTAACCACAACAACAACAATAATTTTATTTATTTTATTTTAAATCCACCACCAACAGAAGCAGGCTTCCAATTACAGGTGGCTTACGTAGATATATACACAAAATACATAATAAGAAAAAAAAAACACAAACGAAAGAAATAAAATACATAATGGTAATAGATGCTAGAATATAATATTGCAGTTAATATAGTGCCAAATGTCAATATAATGATGCAAAATTATTTAAAAACTAGAGTAAAAACATTATAATACACTTCTTCATAATTTAAATTTCTAAGGAAATAAAATTCTTTTTAATATTGTATGAAATTTTTCAATTGTTAAACTGAAATCCAATTGAGAATCACAGTTTAAAGACAGAGAGTTGTAAGTATTACACATAACAAACAATGGAGAGTTCTTGAAGAAAGCAGTTCTGGGAATAGGAATAATAAAAGGTTGTCTATGACGTAATTCTGTTATTTTTACATTGAACTGAAGGAATTTAAGAAAATCACAGTTATTCAATATACCGTTAACAGTCTTATAGAGTAAAATTTGGCTATTTATTAATCGTCGAGACTTTAAAGTTTCATAATTAAATTAAAAAAGTAACTGATTATGATAATAATAATAATAATAATAATAATAATAATAATAATAATAAGAAGAAGAAGAAGAAGAAGAAGAAGAAAATAATAGAATAACCGTGACGGAGATGATACAAAGATAGTAATACAAATTAATTCATTAATAATAATAATAATAATAATAATAATAATAATAATAATAATAATAATAATAATAATAGTAATAAAACAAAAATATTTACAATAATAAAATAAATACTAAGACGGATAAAATAAAATATAAAACCACTTAGGAAGAGTTAACACAACTTAAATAAGCATATAATAACCAGGAAAAAAAATGAACTCGAAAATCAACAGAAAAGTTCGTTGTATCTCTCTTGTTCAGAACATATTATCCGAGACTGTACACTATTATATTTTAGAATATTTAAGGTTTCCTGTGTTATGTCAGGCCAGGGCAAACCGTTTATACAATTAGCTTCCACTCTCAACTCTGTAATAACATACAGCAATCTTGACTGAAGTGGAGAAAGGAAACATATTATGTTGACGTAGAATCGTATACATTTTCATAACCTCGGCGGTAGTCGTTCAAATAATTCCAAACACACTCCGTTTTAGACCTCTATACTACGTTAGCAGAGTTCGGCTTTTGGGGAGTGAGTGCGGAGGGAAATGGCGGGGGGGAAGGGGGCCAATGAATACTTAGTACGAAAACAGACGCAATAGAAACGCAGTAATGAATCATATATTTCCAACTGGGACGTTATTAAAACAACATATAGTATAGCAATCGCCAGCTTTCCAAATTATATATTGATATAGTTTAACGAGTTTTCGCTTATGTTTTTATTTCAGATAATTTAACGTACCCCCCTCCCACATTTCCCTTTTCAACCCCTTTCCAACACCCTTTACTCACAACCTTCCACAAATGCACAAAACGTTTTGCTGTGCACTCAGTTTGATAAAATCGAAACAGGATTGTTTAATAAACTGGAAATGGACTGCCAATGGTTATGTTCATTAAACAGAGCTAAATACTGAAGCCATTTGTATCAAATGGATATAATGAGTCCTCTTTGTTAAAATAGGTTTCGGAAATTTTTATAAAGGGCTGAAAGCATATGAAGGGTACACGGGAAAAACAATGCATGTCAAAATTCCCTAAGGATGATGTCGTTATCCAATTCAAAAGATTACAACAAAATTTAGTGTTGTTCTCATTAAAATGGTGAAAAAGAGAATTATCACCACAGGTATAATAATTTTTAATAGGAACAGCAATAAATTTTGTAGTAATATAATGAATTATATCATAATCTCACTCTTACAGAAATGTGACATTCATTGTCTTTCAGAAATCAGAAATCAGTCACATCAATGGAAAGCAATAACAGTCTGAAAACAGGGTAATCATTTCGGAACAATCTATATATAGGGGAAATTTGAAAACAAGTATAATTTATTAGAAAAATGTTTGTTTGGATAGAGTAATCTGCCACAATATTGTTCGCTCTAAAGCGAATAACACTCATAGCTTGTAAATTAATAACAGTAGTTGAATAATAATAATAATAATAATAATAATAATAATAATAATAATAAATTATTAACATGGTTATAACAATAGTAATAATAATTATTTGTTTACTTATTTATTTATTTATTCATTTATTTATTTATTTATTTATTTACTTATTCATTAATCTATTTACTTATTCATTTATTTATTTATTTATGTGCTGGACAACAGCCATTGGCCAATAAAAATCCAGCAGAGTGATTCAATTAATACAATAAAATGAACAACTATGGTACAAATTAAATAATTGAGATAACAACGAAATGAAGAACATAGATTACAGTGATTAATAAAATTTACAAGAACTAATACTATAAAATTTTATGGAAAGGAGTTGATTCTTGCAAAAGTATTACCAATTTGTGTATAAGGATTATGCAATAATATTAGCAAAGGCAGTGCCATATTCTAATACTTCTATACATTGAATGGATTGAAATCGTGTACATGTAAGTTAGCATTTTTAATACATCTGGAGACCGGCGAGGAAGATTAAGAATTTCTAATATAGAAGAGTTTGTGATGTCTCATGATGTAATAATAATAATAATAATAATAATAATAATAATAATAATAATAATAATAATAATACATAATAATAAACTAATAATAATAATAATAATAATAATAATAATAAAAATACAATGCCGCAATATTCATAGGTCCCCCACGGTAAGCAAAGTAAACTGATTACATTACATTATTTTCTATCCTACTAAACTAACTTTGTAGATCATACCCAAAGCTCTTTATTTCGATATAGTTAATAAACATAATAATCATCAATGTATGAACTACTAAGTGAGAAGACTGTGTATGAGGATTTATCGCTACTTGTTCCAGTCTTATTTTATGTAACTTCCGCTTTAATTTAAAATTTGAAATGCAACAAATTGAAATGAACTGATTGCAGTGACTTTTGAGGGCTGTCCTTCCCTAAGGAAATTTAAAGTAATTTAAGATATTATGTAAATTAGCTAATTAAGCTTGTGTGTAACTTATTAATTTTTCACGTTAATTAATTAACCTGAAATGTAAATGGGATACGTAATTAAGTTGGTGTGTAATTAATTAGTTTGATAAGTAACTTAGTTAACGTGTAATTATGTTGATGTGTAATTAAACAATTTGACATGTAATTAATGAATTTGATAGTAAATAATTAAGTCGATATGTAATTCATGTTAATTTGTGTAATTATGGTCATATTTAAATAATTTATTTGATATGCATTTTATTACGCCTATATTAGGTTTATTTAAGCATTTGGGTGTATTTTCAATAATATCTTTACTACCACTACCACCACCACCACCACCACCACCACTACTACCACCACCACTACCACCACCACCACTACCACCACCACCACTACCACCACCACTACCACCACCACTACCACCACCACCACCACCACCACTACCACTACCACTACCACTACCACTACTACTACTAATACTACTACTACTATTACAGACGTAAATGCAAGTTAAAGCCAATATAAATTGGAACAGTTATATCATGGAAAATGAGGTATTAAATGTATATTTTTCTTGTGTATAATTGTTATTCGTGTATATGTTAACTGTAATTTATTAAGTTTAGCTTTAGCCTACGTACTTTTTATGAAGTATTATTAATAAATATAAAAAAATATTATTAGGCCTACTGTTATTGTTAATATTATTATTATTATTACTATTATTATTATTATTATTGTTAGTAGTAAAAACATAAAAACGTAAATGCAAGTTAAAGCCAAAATAAATTGAAATAGATATATGATGGAAAATGAGGTATTAAATGTATATTTATTGTGTATAATTAGTGTTATTCGTATATATGTTAATTGTAATTTATTACGTTTATGTACTTTTATGAACTATCATTAATAAATATCCAAAATATTATTATTATTGTTATTATTATTGTTATTATTATTATTATTATTATTATCATTATTATTATTATTATTATTATTATTATTATTATTATTATTATTATTATTATTACAGAAGTAAATGCAAGTTAAAGCCAAAATAAATTGAAATAGATATATGATGGAAAATGATATATTAAATGTATATTTGTGTATAATTGTTATTCGAATATATGTTAATTGTAATTTATTAAGTTTATGTACTTTTTATGAACTATTATGGTACAGACTGGATTAATCTTGCTCAGGATAGGGATCAATGGCGGGCTTATGTGAGGGCGGCAATGAACCTCCAGGTTCCTTAAAAGCCAATAAGTATTATTAATAAATACCCAAAAAATATTATTACTATTATTATTATTATTATTATTATTATTATTATTATTATTATTATTATTATTGGGTTTAATTCATGCCAGCAATTACATTCATGTCCCGCGCCGTGAAGTCGTGGTTTAAGGCATCCTGCCTAGGACTCGCGTTACAGAATGCGCGCTGGTTCGAGTCCTCATGGGGAAGAAATTTTCTCATGAAATTTCGACCAGTGTATGGGACCGGTGCCCACTCAGCAACGTGATGCACTTGGGGAGCTAAGATAGGTAGCGAAATCCGGTTGTGAAAGCCAGCTATAACGGCTGGGGGATCATCGTACTAACCACACAATACCTCCATTCTGGTTGGATGATCGTACACCTCTGCTTCGGCATGTGGACGTGAGACCAGCAGGCGGCTGATCGGTCTGAGCCCTTCACGGGCTGTAGCGCCACGGATTATTCATTTATTCATTGTAATGTTAACGCTCACAATTTTTCGTGCGGTGCCACAACTACATTACTTTGCACTATAACAGTATCGTTTTTCTCTTCACTATTAGGCTATCTGAAACATCTTCCATCCACCCTCAACTATTAAGGAAATAAGAATGTAGAAGATATCGTAGGGAAAAGGGGAAATTTGAGTTAACTAGAACAATAAGATATGAAGCAGTGATGCTCATCGAAGTGACTACTACCGCGGAGGAATCGGAGATTACGAATAAAGCTCTCCACCGGTGATCTCCGATACTACCGTGGAACAGGGGACATACGGAGGAATGCGGTGGTTCCGAGCCAAGCGACAGTTAGCTCAAGGACGACCGGCGCGTACGGACTGACGGTAGTTGTGAGTGGAATAAAATGGCACCAAATTGGCTATCTGTCGCATGGAAATTCTTTAATTTAGTTGAAGATGATAATAAAGTCGCACGCTGTAAACTTTGTGGGCGAATTTACTCTTGGAGTGGTGGAACTTCGAATTTGTTAGACCATTTGAAGCGATCGCACAATCGCGAACTTGATGAAAACAATTACGCAAAACATTTGATACGATTTCTTTTTAAATTGTTTTAGTGATATTGTTCCCAAAGCCCAAAGTATAGGAAAAAGTCTTGAAATTTCTCTAAAACGTAACTTTCGAGGCAATAAAAAACATATGAAATATTTAAAAGACGACTTGAGTTATATTTTGCTGTTTAGACAACTTGATTTATATTTTGCTGTTTAGACAACTTGTGTTATATTTTACTGTTTGGATTAAAATATTGAGTTTCTGAATGAAACTAAAGAAACATGTGGTAATAATATAATTACAATTATCCTTATGTTTATATCCGCTTATATTTTTATTGCAGAGAAAGAGTGGCGCGTTTTAGAAGATGCAGTTCAAATACTGACACCCTTTAACACAATGATCACAATCCTGTCCGGTGAAGAATCTGAATAAATTATGTTGGACAGTAAACTTTAACCCATTGATAGCACACGTTTCTTTTGTTCCATTCTGAAACTCCCTTAAAATATTTTACGTTGAACTAAACCGATTAGAATGATAATTGACAAACACTGTTAGCGATTAAACGAGAGTTTCTAGGAGAACTACAGTATAAATGTTTACATTAGCTACTGAAAGGCTTTACTTCTGCGTTAGTTTTGCAGTTAGATTGAATGTTATTAATTTGATCAATGCCATAAAACTAATACGCCTTTCCACATATACTATGAATTTCAGAACTAGAAAAAATCTGTCAGCTAACGTAGCATTTCAAGCAAAACAAAAAAAAAAAAAAAAGAGTCGAAGAAAAAGAGAGAGATTAACATAAAAGAGAGATTAAACAACGCAAATTACAACTTATTTTAAAAGGTACGCGGACGTCAGCGGACTCGAATCACTGCCAGATCCGATTAAAGGAACGCTCAGCGGAAAGTGTATGTCTGCGCCACAGCACATATACAACCTGCGCGGCATCAATCGGAGGTAACCGGAGGTCTCCGATTCAAAGCGCGAAAAGAACTGCTCCGGAGAAAACCTAAACATAAGCAGCACTAATATGAAAAGAATACAAGGAAGCAGAAAGGAACATAATAGAAACATGAATTAAAACAAAAAAGAATTAGAAAAATATAACTTGTGAATTGAAAATTATAGCCTAATTTATAAATGAGATATGAAAGGAGTCATTGAAATAATCATACATCTACGGCTAGTTGTTAGTTTTAAGTGTATCATGTGAATTTGGCGACGAAATCATTCCATGTCATAAGAGTCTGAGCGACTTTCTTACACAACAAGCTATGGAGACACTTGGCAAGAAACCTGCGTTTATGGCGTTTCTTTGTTTGCTCCGAACATCGTCAAGCCCACGGCAAGGCAAGCATTTCTCCCCTTCCCTAGTTTACTTTGTGCGGAAGCTAAAATTTCTCGGTAGTAATAAAGGATTGCGTAATTAGAAAGTCGTGCTTCAATTTACAGGAAATTTTCTTCAGAAGTTTAATCAAAAATAAAGAGAGAGCCTCTTCTTTTTTGTCGAGGAAAAGGGAGCAATCGTGTAGCCATTGTTTTGACTGCCTTAATCAAACTGAAGGAGCTTGAAGTAGCGCGGATTATCAGCTCCAGGAAGTGACGGTGCCCGTTGCCTTCACGCCTTTCACCCCAAAAATTACACTGAAGGAAACAGCTCAAGGCTATCTCTCAGCTGTCGCTCAAAACCTATTTCCATTTCCCGTGTAGAAATATCTTGATTACAGTGAAATATATTTGGAAACTTCTGACACGGCTTAATGCTGGGAGAAACCACTGAATTGAGAGAGATTTGTATACTTACAGTTTGATATAAAAGAATGGACACTCAGTAGCTACTAAGATTAGAAAAACGCCAATAAGTTCTGTTTATCCGCCGCAATGGGTTCGCCCTGTATCGTTGCGGTTAAAGCGTAACGTTACAAGCCGGAAGTACGCGGGTTCGATTACAGAGGGAGTCATGAATTTTCTCTTACTTACTTACTTACTGGCTTTTAAGGAACCCGAAGGTTCATTGCCGCCTTCACATAAGCCCACCATCGGTCCCTATCCTAAACAAGAATAATCCATTCTCTATCATCATATCCCACCTCCCTCAAATCCATTTTAATATTATCTTCCCATCTACGTCTCGGCCTCCCTAAAGGTCTTTTTCCCTCCGGCCTCCAAACTAACACTCTATATGCATTTCTGCATTCGCCCATACGTGCTACATGCCCTGCCCATTTCAAACGTCTGGATTTACTGTTCCTAATTATGTCAGGTGAAGAATACATTGCGTGCAGTTCTGTGTTGTGTAACTTTCTCCATTCTCCTGTAACTTCATCCCTCTTAGCCCCAAATATTTTCCTAAGAACCTTATTCTCAAACACCCTTAACCTATGTTCCTCTCTCAAAGTGAGAGTCCAAGTTTCACAGCCATAAAGTTCAGATTTTTTGACAGCAGACTAGATGATAAAAGCTTCTCAACCGAATAATAACAGGGATTTCCCATATTTATTCTGTGTTTAATTTCCTCCCGAGTATCATTTATATTTGTTACTCCAAGATATTTGAACTGCTCCACCTCTTCAAAAGACAAATTTCCAATTTTTATATTTCCATTTCCTACAATATTCCCGTCACGAGACATAATCATATACTTTGTCTTTTCGGGATTTACTTCCAAACCTATCTCTTTACTTGCTTCCAGTAAAATTCCCGTGTTTTTCCTAATTGTTTGAGGATTTTCTCCTAACATATTCACGTCATCCGCATAGACAAGTAGCTGATGTAACCCGTTCAATTCCAAACCCTCTCTGTTGTCCTAGACTTTCCTTATGGAATACTCTAGAGCAAAGTTAAAAAGTAAAGGTGATAGTGCATCTCCTTGCTTTAGCCCACAGTGAATTGGAAACGCATCTGACAGAAACTGACCTATACGAACTCTGCTGTAGGTTTCACTGAGACACATTTTAATTAATCGAACTAGTTTCTTGGGAATACCAAATTCAATAAGAATATCATACAAAGCTTCTCTCTTAACAGAGTCACATGCCTTTTTGAAATCTATGAATAACTTATGCACTGTACCCTTATACTCCCATTTTTTTCCATTATCTGTCGAATACAAAATATTTGGTCAATAGTTGATCTATTACGCCTAAATCCACACTGATGATCCCCAATAATTTCATCTACATATGGAGTTAATCTTCTCAAAAGAATTTTGGACAACATTTTCTCTATTGATCTAATCCAGGTATTCAGAACAGAGTGATAGAAGCATGGAGAAAGTATTGGTTTTCCTTCCACAGTCCAGGGGGTTGAATGTCGTCTCCGTGGTCATTCCACAACCATGTGGCGGATTACAATAAACTGGTGCTCACAAACAAAATGAAAATATATTTCCGACCACAATAGATGTAACACTAAACTTAACCAACAAATTCGGTTAAATGATTACTAACCTTTGAATTTTAGGTAAAAACCTATTTTAATCCTTAAAAGATAAGCTGACGAAAACTTGCAAGTATACATTTCATATAAAATCATTTTACAATTCATTTTATATATCAATATGCCTGATAAATTATTAATAAGTATTTAATGAATTTCAATCTTAAGACATATCAACTTGCAAATGTTTATTTGCTATTTAATAACAATATATGAACGTTTTCGCCGTTTAGGGCATCTTCAGATATAACAAAACATATTATCTGGACCTATAATAGTATATTATGCAAATAACAAGGAATAGAGAACAATATATGTGATACATGAAATTCATGAGCTTTATGTAAAATATGACATAATACAGGATGAATATTGAGATAATCTTTGAATTTTGAACTTAGACTGGACGAATATTTTATTTTATACATATAGCTCATGTTACAATTAATATACAATGATTAAAATTTGTCAATGATGTTAAATTTAAAATTTACAATGATGATAATAAAATATTTTAGAGTAATCATGGCTGAAAGTTGTCGTAAGTTACAAGATAGTTTGTGTAGTTGATGTTCGTGTGTTTTGTAATTATTTCACTTAGAGAGGCCGTTGGCATTTGAAATGGATGTTGTTTGACGTTGATGACTACTTTACAATTAATATACAGTGATTAAAATTTGTCAATGTTAAAATTTAAATTTATAATGAAGATAATAAAATATTTAGAGTAATCATGGCTGAAAATTGTCGTAAGTTACAAGATAGTTTGCGTAGTTGATGTTCGTGTGTTTTGTAATTGTTTCACCTGAAAATAGAGATTGAGAAATAATAATAAATGCAAAAATATAGACAAGTTATTATATAGAGACGCAGATAATTATTATTATAAGATTACTTACTAAAAACGTTCAATAATGAACTAATGTTGTTTATGTTAAAGAATTACTGTTAGGTGCATTTATTCAATATCTTAACTAATTACTAATTGAGGGAAAAATTGTTCCGGGGCCGGGCATCGAACCCGAGACCTTTGGTTTAACGTACCAACGCTCTACCAATTGAGCTACCCGGGAACTCTACCCGACACCGATCCAACTTTTCCCTCTATATCCACAGACCTCAAAGTCGGCTGACAACCGTCAAGCAACCAACTTCGAGTGCACACTAACTCCGTGTGACTTAAATTGTGGTTTTCTGTCCGGATGCCCGGCCCCGAAACAATTTTTCCCTCAAAATTATTCAAATCAACTTTACAGGGAGTTATACTTGAAATCTTGATTTGCATAATACACGTCACTGTTCGTTAACAGAAAACCACAATTTAAGTCACACGGAGTTAGTATGCACTCGAAGGTGGTTGCTTGACGGTTGTCAGCCCACTTTGAGGTCTGTGGATATAGAGGGAAAAGTTGGATCGGTGTCGGGTAGAGTTCCCGGGTATCTCAGTTGGTAGAGCGTTGGTACGTTAAATCGATGCCCGGCCCCGGAACAATTTTTCCCTCAAAATTATTCAAAGTGGAGCAAGTTCTGCAGAAAAATGTAGGACTGAAGGACCTGTGTACTGCTTCAGATATCCTAGCAGGGAAGAACACGGATTTACAATGCAACATTCCTGTCCAACTAGTGTCAAAATTGAAAAACGCTCCTGCTACTTCAGTGGATGTGGAGCGTTCATTTTCAGCATAAAAATTTATTTTGAATGACAGACACATTGCTTTTTAGTTGAAAATTTAGAAAAAGTTTTAGTAATTTATTGTGAAGATAATTATGGTCATTAACGGACAAGGCTTCGTAAAAATTGATTAGGCCTATATTTGACTTGTTTCTGTACTGAATGTATGTCTAAAACTTATTTTTCACATTTATTTGTTTAGTTTATGTATAACTAGTTAGATATTTGTTGTTCTTGTACTTTTAGTAGTAGTGATGGTAACGGTGTATAAGTATTTAAAATTATTAAATTCTAGAAGTGAATCCCTGATGATTTGGAAAATGTTTTTAAAGAAAGCATTATTTTTGTTAGAGCCTATTTTCAATTCTTTTTAGACTATTTCCTACACTTTTAAGCCTATTTTAGGCACCTAAAATTACATTTTAACTAGCTAGCAAGCGAGTACAAATTACAATTAGGTATAAAACAAAAATGTTTCTAGCCACTACCGTAAGAGCCAGGCTCGTGTACGGTGTGGTCTTAGCCAATAATATAACATAAAACTTACAAGGACAGTTTACTAAAACAGTAATTAACTTAATTCAAACCAATAAATACAACACAAGAGCAAGAATAAGAAAGAAAGAGAAAAAAGAGAGAAAAAACACATTTAATATAAGTAAATTGACAATCAGACATAAGCTAGTGATATGCAATAAAACATGAATGTAACGACAGAAATAAAAGATAAACAAATACATTTGTTAATATTATATATCATAATTTTATAAATTTCTTTTTTAAAAGCTTCAATTTTAAAATATATAAAATTTGAAAAATTGTTTGTAATTTTATTATAAAGTCTTGGGGCGAAACTAGCACCATGTTTAAGAGCTGCACTTGTATGTCATTTAGGCTCGATTAACGGGAAAGTAAACTTTTGTCTCGCGTACGATATTCATATCGATTAGATTTATGTTTTATTTGATTTCTGTGGTAGTAAGTTAGTAAACTATATACCTATATTCATATATATGAGGTCTCGCCATGCTCATAGAATAATCACTACTACTATTTTGTGTTAGTAGCCAACATGTATATACATAATTTTTCTCAAATTATTTGGTTAGTAAACTATATTTATACATTTCTTCAATAGTTAGGGGAGAGTCGGGTAGTATCGGACAGTGAGTTTCTTTCATCTACCACACGATGATAGTACCTGATTGACATGGTTACGTTTCTGTGATGTCGCATAGAGAAACGTAACCATGTCATACAGGTACTACTATATGGTGGTAGATGAAAGAAACGCACTGTCAGATATTACCTAATGTCCGATACTACCCGACTCTCCCCTAATACTTTAAAATATGTGTAAAATATATACATATTATATAATATACCTCAGATTCTAGTCTAAATGCTTATTTTATATTTAAGTACCTTCACCTTCTGTATAAAATACTGACGTATGGAAGGGTTTTATGGTGCCAAAATGTCTACTTCTCTCATTGTAGTCTATTTCAAGGCTTTACAGCCTAAAATCCCTATTTATATTTTCTTTTAATATGTTTTTTTTTCTTTCGTGTAGCAATAAAATTTTGAATGTCATAGGGTGAGATTGATTCAAAATCCTTGCAATAATTTCGTTATTGGAATGAAGAAATTCCTCGAAAGTGGCTGGTTATGTTGAGTACTTGAACAAGCAGAAGGAATGTGATGAATGGGGACGATATACTTCTCCCTAAAGAAATGAACTTGGCAAATATTACAACTACGTACAGATTAATTTTTGGTCCTACAGAATATATCTGTTATGGTAACAATGATTAGGAGGAGAAATACTCGCTCCGGCGCCGGAGATCGAACCCGGGTCCTTGGTTCTACGTACCAAGTGCTCTAACCACTGAGCTACGCCGAAGTTCAATCCACAGCATTGGATCGAATCCCTGTCCTCTAGTGTCTTTCCCTTTGTGGCCTGATTCCAAGTTCGACATATATTAAGTCAACTGCCATTATACAGGAGCGCACTCAATTGAGTGACTTGGTGGTCGGGATTCCACAGTAATATGCACTATGCATGTTACTTTCTTTAAAAATGATACTGGTTTACGAAAGCGGGAGAGATTAAAATTTTGCATTAGAAAAAAAAACGTCCATGTGATTTTGTGCAGTAAACCATTATTGTTTATTTCTAGACGTAAATAAAAAATGGAGCAATATTGTTAAATAAAAGAGAAATTTGCCATAGTGTTCTATTAATGGGATTGAAACTTTGTATTTGCTGCGCGTTTTATGTAAACAACAGTTGGCCTGGTCCGCCCCTGCCTTACAATAGAGCATCTGTTTTGTATCGGTATAGCTGTCCCTGCTTCAGCTGTACTATACCTGTAAACCCTCTCTACCCCACCCAACAACGTTGCCAAACGCCTAATATTGTAAACATTAATAATTAATTAATATTGCAATTATAAAAAAATTGTGAGGACATTTTTTGTTCGTTATGACATGAATAATCATCAGTTAAAATAATGGCACTTACATCCCTTATTCTCTATATATAACATAAATTTGGAGCATGTTTAAGTTCTTGATTTCGACACCTTTTTGGATATACAAGAATGAAGACGACGTAGGTTTCAAAAGTTGAAAATATACGAATTTAATATGGATGAAAACGCAGTGATAATTGAGGCGTTCAGAAGTCAACATGATTAACTCCTTTTCCAAAGGTTTTGAGATATTCAAGATTAAAGTTGAATACACATAATTGATTCTGTGTTGAAGTCAAGAAGAATATTGCATTCTGTGGGCTTTTTACTGAACTATGGAGTTAATCACATTGACCACTAAAAATATGGTCAATTTAATACATTGCCAACTTAGAAACTGTAAAATAACCAAATGTGGAGTTAATCATGTTTACTTCTGAACGCCTCAATTGCCACTGGGTTACAAACGTACTATAATAAGCAATGATCAGAAGAGAGCTTCTAATGTTACGACACGAGCATTTACACAGTGAGAGTCTCAATGTCACAGCGGATTGTCTTTGAGTTTCCAAAGTGCGTGATGTAATGCTCCGGCACAATCAGATTGAAGTACCATTTGATCCTACAAAGCACATGGTAACGTACCTATCAAGCGTGCTTCGTAATTATACTTAAGTGTCATATGTTAGAGTTAATTAATGTTACTCATAAACAAAGTGATTGGAAAACAGTAATTGCGTAAGGATGACAGCACGGAAATGAAAAGTATGCTCATTAAGAATCGATGCTGCTCTTCAGTGTGGTACTCAAATTTCTGAAAAATCTATTTGCATACTTACCGACTCCAAAAGAGCTATATTTAATATAATTAAATATGTACCAAACCTGTATGCATATAGAATTATTCCAATTCAGAAACAACTAAGTAAGCTAAAAGAACGCCAAAAGGAAATAACATTTCAATGGGTACCTAGTCATTGTGGTATACCTGGAAACGAGAAAGTCGATAATACTGCAAAACAGGAAAAATATTTGCAACCAAGACCTCTTCAAGTGATATCTCTATCCAATGCTTTTGTTTCAGTAAAGTCTAGTTTACAAACCTATGGATCAACAATTGGCTCTCTTCTGACAAAGGAAAAATTTTACAGTCTGTACAAAAGAAACCAAATGACCTGGAAATGTACAAAAACTTGCCCACACATGTTCAAACATTTTTAACAAGAGCCAGAACAGGTCACATTGTCACTCTATTGTACCTACACCGATTTCACATTTCTGATAATCCTACTTGTCTGTGGTGTAATAATCATGATGACGATCTGGAACACATTCTTCTATACTGTCTATCCATACACCACAAAAGAAGTAAATTAAAATCATCAGTACCAATTGCAGAAGACACAGCCCTGCAGTTTATATTGAGTACACCCTAACTCTGGCTACTAGCAACAGGCATGTATAATGAACACCGATCAAAATACCCCTCATTTCTCGTGAAAAACAACAACTGAATAGACTATAGTGGACTTTATGTTGTCAGCAAACAGCTGGATACATTAGGAAGATTGATAAAAAATTATAAAATGCATTATATTTGGTTCACCGAATGTCTGCCCGAAAGATATTTGTATTCGCCGAGTCAGCTGAGGGAATTGGGACTGTTTAATGCAAGATTGGAAGATCCTATACAGCATTTAACACTGCTCAAGGTTCAAAGTCGTATTTCAAAACACCGCTTGAACTTGATTTAGTCCTGAATTCCTCAATTCAGAAGTTAGGTTATATAAAGTTAATTGTAGGATCCGTATTCAGAGACAATACTTGAATCTTTCCCTTAACAAGTCAAGTGTAGGTAAAAACAAATAAACGTGGTATATGGAAAAATTTCGGGGCTTATACCGCGTTGTTTTGGTGTTGGTGGCTGACGTTTCGACCACAACACAGCGGTCGAAACGTCAGCCGCGGAAGCCTACGCGTACAAATAAACTTGGTGTTTGACGTAGTCATATAATGACGTAGTGATTTCAGTGCTCCTTGCGAGAAGTGTGGAAACCGCTTCATTCGTTGATATCTACATTTAAATTCAAATAACTTATTTTCATAAACATCTAGTGAAAGGTTAGAAACCGCACATGAAAGCGTAGACTTATATCAGAGAACTTCATTACAAATACTGAGACGTGGTGAAAAATAAGAAATGAAACGTTGTTTAGATTTCGGCAAAGGAGAAGGGATGCCACGAAAGTTAAAACAAAAATATAAGTAATAATGATAATATTAAATATACGAACACTGAATTAGAATATTAACCTTATAGTGAATGAAGTATTTTAGTATCATCATCTAAATAATTTTTATCCTAATATGGAAAGAAAATTCAGTTTCACTATAGACAAATTTTTTAAACTGTTTTATGTTATGTAAACATTTACAGATTAACAAATAAAAAAAAATCAAATCTTTCTTCTTTATCGATTTTCACAAGAAGATGATAGTAATAATAATAATAGTAATAATAATAATAATAATAATAATAATAATAATAAATAGCTCAACCGCAAAGGAAAAAAACGCTTCATATCTTTATAACTACACAATAAAATAATAAAACTGGAGATAAGATTAAAATTATGATTACAGAGGCATAATTGAGAATAAAGGAGCAAACAAAATTATGGCACAGAACGCGTAATCCACGAGTTCTTGGAAATTGTCTTTTAATCCAGTCCCTAAATTTAACTTTCTCTTAGGAATAAAAAATATATGTATGTATTATATATTACTTTCACGTGTTAATTTGAACTAATTTTAAAATGCCTTAGTTGACTAGTTTCTGCTTGGGAGCCATCTTCAGAACTGCGTGGTCCTTGCGTGTTTCGGTGTCTTCGTCCCCGGTGGGGTACGTTTGTGTTGTGTAGTGTGGAGTCAATAGTGTGTGTGTTCTGAAATTCAGTTGTGTGTTGAGGATTTGTTGTGGGTGTGTTTTTTTGTGTATCTGTATATTTCGTATTATTGTAGTGTGTTCAGTTTCTGGTTTTTCGGTCGGATATGTAGAATTTCCTTGTCTGTGTTTAAGTTGCTGTATGTATGGATGGTAACCTCTGCACCAAAATTTAAGAGGCAAGTCTACAAGTTAAATATAACAGAACTTTTATTACACTTTTCCTTCGATGAAGATCCGTTAAGCAGGAAAAAAAAAAAAAAAGTCTTCGTCTGATGTTTGCAGCGCTCTATTGCGGCAACGGCCCGAGAGAAATGGCTGATAACTAGAAAGTAGATAGGTGAAAATAATTAGAACTGTTAAAGCCTGGAATGTTTTTCCTTTTCAAATTAAACCGTTTATCCATCAATTTATATTACGAAAATCGTTGAAATAAATCTTGCAACGCAGCACACGTCGCGCATTACAAAAAATACCGAATGAGTGCAGCAATGAAGGAGGGGAAGATAAGTAGTGTAGGTCGCGATGGTTTAGAGTTATTGCAGAAGCCGAGATGTTGCCAAATGCTTAATAGAAACTTAACGATTTTCTCTTAAACGGTGAATGTTAGAGAAAAAAACTTATTTAGATTTTTCAAATCTCTCCTCGTGAACTACTGTATTAACAGTTTCATTTTGGTGCAAATTAGTGCTGTTGATCGATCAAAATATTTAATCGATTAATCTGAATTTAATCGATTAATCGATACATTAATCGAGATTTCATCGAGATGAAAAAACGTTTCGTGCGAGATCGTGCGTATTTGCTTGGTTTCCGCACAAAACCAACCCGCGGAAAGTCTAAAATTCCACATTTAGTATTCCCAACCTAACACTCACAACAATTTCCCTCTTCTTACCGCTTAAGTGACATATTGATTTTACTGCTTTAGGCTTTTAACATGTTATTTTTAGAGACCTTCAATATAGTAATAATTATAAATTGGAAACTTATCACTGCAATTTCACCTAAATTGCACTGTTAATTATTGTTTTTAAATATCTGCAAGCATTAAGTAAACTCTAAATCATTACATAACCATTCCGTTTGTTTTAAGTTCGCATTTATAGACTGGGGAAAAAAAAAAGACAGACGTAAATCACGGCCTGCTGGAGTATAGTAAACACAGAAAACATTTTAAAGCAACAATGTTGTAGATAGATACTTTTGTTTTGCAAATTTTTCGTAATTGAACAGAAACCAAGATGGAGATTTCATTGCAACTAATTAGAAATTCCTCTTTCAGGTATGTCATAAACGATCTTCGCACAAAATAATGTACGATACACGAGCGGTATATTTTCTTTCAATTCTCGGAAATTAAAAAAGCTCAACTACGTTTCGCTTTTTCAAACTTTTCCTCGAACATGAAAACTTCAACATACCGTTCTTTTAACGCATATTACTATTAATATACTGTAATACAGAGTTATTGTTAAATTGAACTTGTTTTCGGTGATAAGCATAAGTATTAAATGTTGTATATCTGTATATATTGTATCGTAATAATACAAAATAACTATTTGAATTAGTTATTATCATATTTATTATGAGGCTTATAATTTATTGTGTAAATTTCTCCGGGAATTTTTGAGACAAACATAAATAACAAAAAGTATGAAGGCTCATCTATTGTTTCATCCATGATTTTAAACATGTGAGTGCATTCAGATGCTCCGAATTAAGTTAAAAATGTTTCCTGCAAACTAAACACAAAAAATTGTTTTTTCTGTCAAGCACTTCTCCACGATCGTTCAATTTATATCCAAACGTTTCACAGAGTTTACCTCTCAAATTCTCATATGACATAATGGAGTTTACATTTTTCACAAACCACAGAAAACTGATTTCTTTTCTTCATCAAACTAAACACACAACCTCATATACAAACTCAGTACAGAAACTGCAACTGCAAAACTACAGCGGTCGAAACAGAAGACTGGCCCCTATTGTAATCGAATTACCAGATTTTAGAAAGAGAAGAAGGTAGTTGCGCTCTCACTTGCACACATTTTAGACATGGGTATTTTATAAGGGATTAGGGGACGAATCCCAGAAAAGTATGTATTTCATATGCTGGGAAGATGAGCTGACAAGAAGGTGAAAGTTTTCCTGGAAAACCATAAAACTTAATGAGGGTTTCGCATTGTGTTTCAACCTTCAACAGAGGTAGACAAGGTCACTGTCCTCATATCTCCATCTCTTTCTAAATGCAAAGATTTTCCCTATACTACCTGGTTTACAGTTAGAAAATAACAATACTATTGTGTTTTTAAGTAAGCAGTTTCCGAGAGAGAAATATTGTCAGAATTTGTAGTATGAGTTTGTATTAACAAAATAATAATTAATATCAACTACAACCGATTAATTTTAATCGATTAGATGCCACAACACTAGTGAAAGGTTACCAACTACTCTGTATGGTATTCTAGCACATCCAAAAGTGCTGTATGACAACGAAGTTTGATTACCTAATAAAAGTGTTTGCATTTATTTTTGTATTTATATGTGCTATCTGATAGGATGGAAGAGAAGGCCTTATGGCCTTAACCCTGTCAGATTAAATAAATAAATTAAATAAATAAATAAATAAATAAATAAATAAATAAATAAATAAATAAATAAATAAATAAATAAATAAATAAATAAATAAATAAATAAATAAATAAATAAATAAATCAACCCAGAACTAAAAAGAAACTGAATATCTCTTTTGCAGGTAATAAACACTGACAAACTCTTAAGCAATTTCGAATAATTTAGTAAAATGTATTCATTTTGTTGATAACAAATGATCCAAAACTGTGGTTTCGTAATAGTAGGCTAATATGCGTTACAAGAGCGGTATGTTGAAGGTTTCATGTTCGAGGAAAAGTTTGAAAAAGCGAAACGTAGTTGAGCTTTTTTAACTTCCGAGAATTGAAAGAAAACATACCGCTCGTGTATCGTACATTATTTTCTGCGAAGATCGTTTATTACATATCTGAAAGAGGAATTTCTAATTAGTTGCAATGAAATCTCCATCTTGGTTTCTGTTCAATGACGGAAAATTTGTAAAAAAAAAAAATATATATATATGTATATATCTTCAACATTGTTGCTTTAAAATGTTTTCTGTGTTTACTATACTCCAGCAGGCCGTGATATACGTCTGTATTTTTTTTTCCTCCAGTCTATAAATGCGAACTTAAAACAAACGGCTTCCTTAATGTTACATGCATCACGAATGCAGTAACTTTAGTGGATTTGTAGACTTTACTTAATTTTTGCAAATATTTAAAACCAATAATTAACAGTGCAATTTAGGTGAAATTGCAGTGGTAAGTTTCCAATTTATAATTATTACTATATTGATCGTCTCTAAAAATAATATGTTAAAAGCCTAAAACAGTAAAATCAATATGTCACTTAAGCGGTAAGAAGAGGGAAATTGTTATGTGTATTAGGTTGGGAATACTGAATGGGAATTTTAGACTTACCGCGGATTGGTTTTGTGCGGAAACCAAACAAATACGCACGATCTCGCACAAAATATACATTCGTGCGAACATCACAGAGGAGCACTACACTGGGAGACGTGAGCAGCATTCGTGGAATTCACGTGAAACAACTGACAGACAATAAGAGTTGGTAACAGAGCTTGACGTCATGGCTTTCGATTCGTTTATACGTACTGTTGCCATGACGACGGGTCCCAAGCAAACTACTGTCAAGTTCAGAGTAATTTTAATCATTGCACAGGTTCACATACCTCTCATTAAATGACTGTGAAACGTAATCCAGTGGCCAAGAACGAACGTCCCTGCTGGAAACATGGTTGCAATTTTAGTCGAAACTCAATACTATAGACCGATTTTCTGATTTGGGGTTTTATATGACAATACACTAACAGGGGGATTATAAATGGATTTACAGTGAAACCTGCCTTTGCGGTCACTTCATTTAAACGACCACCTGGCCAAAAGGCCAATTTTCTCAGGAACCAATTGGATTTTCCATAAGATCAATACAAATTCTCTCTTCATTTAGCGGCCACCTCATGCACCGGCCAGCAGCCGGGGTCTATTCGGATTGGAACCTGACTATAATAGTCACTGTGCAACAAAAAATCTTTTCACTGATACTGTCTGACCTATTTTTTCGATGGTTAGAGGACAGGAAGCAATATCACGGGAACAATAGCTAAGTGTACAACAGTACACCTTCCATATCTTGGGGTTAGTTGGTTACTGCTTTATGACTCTTGTCACTTTCCACTCCGACTCTGCACAGCTATAAATTCTTACTCGTTTTTAAAGGATTGAAACACGGACTTTTTCTATCGAAAATGTCACAGTATGTTTTAGGTTCAGTAGTTAACCATTCAAATTTTTTAGTTTTTTTTTTTTTCCTCTTCCATCTTTCTCTATTTGGGACAGCTTCTACGATTTTTTTTTCTTTTCATTCAGTTGATTCAGAGGAACTGTGAAGTTAATTTGAGAGAGAAATCATGTCTAACAATAAATCTAGTTGCAAGAATGGAAGAAGCTGACATTAATATGCACGATTGTTGTACGCGCACAGTAGTAAAAAGTCAATTAAATTCAGTATTTTCATGCTGATTCACAAACACTGCAACCTTAATCAAGCGGCCACCTGATAAAACGGTCATTTTACAAGATAACTTCAGATGGCCGCTTTAGACAGGTTTCACTGTACTTAAAAAGGTATCAGATAGCTACTGATAGTTATTCACATTGCCCATAAGCAATGCATTTACTAGGAGCGAAATATACCACAACAGATCATTCCAATTTCCATAACCTATATCAGTATTAGAGCTAAGGGCCAATTAGTTTTGTAATATCATATGCGGATCTGACATATGAAACAGCGTAATGTTATACCTTCCTTGGAGACTCTTAATTGAATATAATGTATCAGAACAATAACAGAGGTACAATTTTATAGATCGATGAGTAACAAGTAAATCATGAAGTCCTCTTTGTGAGTTAGGGAAAGTGTTTTATGTAATCACTTTTAATAAATGGATAATAATAATAATAATAATAATAATAATAATAATAATAATAATAATAATAATAATACTTACTGGCTTTTAATGAACCCGAGGTTCATTGCCACCCTCACATAAACCCGACATCTATCCCTATCCTGAGCAAGATTAATCCAGTTTCTATCATCATACCCCACCTCCCTCAAATCCATTTTAATATTATCTTCCAATCTACGTCTCGGCCTCCCCAAAGGTCTTTTTCCCTCAGGCCTCCCAACACACTATATGCATTTCTGGATTCGCTCATACGTGCTATATGCCCTGCACATCTCAAACGTCTGGATTTAATGTTCCTAATTACGTCAGGTGAAAAATATAATGCGTGCAGTTCTGCGTTGTGTAACTTTCTCCATTCTCCTGTAACTTCATTCCTCTTAGCCCCAAATATTTTTCTACGTACCTTATTCTCAAACACCCTTAACCTATGTTCCTCTTTCAAAGTGAGAGTTCCAAGTTTCACAACCATAAAGAACAACCGGTAATATAATTTTTTTTTATAAATTCTAACTTTCAGATTTTTTGACACCAGACTGAATGATAAAAGGTTCTCAACCGAAGAATAACAGGCATTTCCCATATTTATTCTGTGTTTAATATCCTCCCGAGTATCATTTATATTTGTTACTGTTGCTCCCAAGTATTTGAATTTTTACAATTTTTATATTTCCACTTCGTACAAAATTCTGGTCACGAGACATAATCATATACTTTGTCTTTTGAGGATTTACTTCGAAACCTATCTCTTAACTTGCTTCAAGTAAAATTCCCGTATTTTCCCTAATCGTTTGTGGATTTTCTCATAATAATAATAATTATAATAATAATAATAATAATAATAATAATAATAATAATAAACACATATGTGTAAACAAATCAAGAAATTAAGAGTAGGTGGTATTTTTTCATTAATTTCATTTAATTATATATTTTTTAATTTTTTTACTTTTTATATATTTATGTCAATTAACTTTTGTGTACCTTTATGTAGATGGCACTACAAGAGCTTTATTCATACTGGTGTTCCTTATTTATTATAAATTCTTTGTAATTTAGTATAAATGAATATCAAATATAAATTAAAAATTAAAATGTTAGTAGGTATCAAATAGCAAAGACTCTGTAGGCCTATATATCGATTCTGAGAATATTATTAAATGCTATTAAAATGAAAGAAGAAATTTTAAAAGTGAGATATTTCTCTTAATGTATACGGCTGATGATAAAGCAAGGTTGTAGAAGTACTGTACATATTCTTAAGATGTCGCTTCGTAAATGACGACATGAAAATCGGGAATGAATGACAAAAACAAACGAGTTTGAAACTTTTGAGCATATTTATGGAGTAAGGGAAAACTTGTCCCATAGTTCCCCGAGATAAAATATGCTATAGACCGACTTTAAATGAATAAGGCCTGTACGAAAATGAACTGAGATTAAACTTTATAAGTAATTACTTTAACGTTTGAATAAAAAATATATATATTCATGCAACATGAAAGGTTGCCTTGATTAAAGGAACGGCGTATGAAAAGAGAAACATATTTCTGTAGCAAAGATTCTGCAGTACAAAGGATTCTGTCTGCGACAGCATGAATTTGGATGAGGGACCGGAGTAGAAGCTTCTAAATGTGTTATGATATGACAAAGGTACGTGGGAGGGAAATTAAAAGAGACAAAGGGGATAGAATGAGAGAGAGACTGGTGATAATCGAGAAAGAAAGGAAGCAAGATTAATGGAGTTACGAACTGTAGAGAAATAATGGAGGAGGAAGGAGGGAGAAATATTTCGAAATCTGGAATTTTAGAAAGGGTGTTAAGTCACATGTTTCCTTTAAGGTTTACTATGCCGCGCAGAAGTTAGGCGTTATATTGAACCATAGAGATGATGAGAGTTAGTAGGTTTTCTTTAAAATTCCAATGATTCATTTTAGCTGAAGGGAATGTTGGTTGAGGTGTGCAAGAGAAGAAGAAGTGCTAGGGAGTGTAATGAAGGAACTTGTGCAACGAAGGAAAAGCAAAAGAGAGAGAGAAAAAAACTTTTAGAAAGCGCAGAAACACTTACACTATGTCTACAACGACTTAACTTCTTGAGAGGAGAATTAACAAAGCAAAGAAAGGATGGAAAGTGAGAGGGATAGGTAGACGAAGATGTGATATGAAAAGAGCCTTGCGCCTGCTACAAGAAAAGGACAGAAGGTTTCTTTGGGGGTTGGAATTGGGGGATAGAATAGGGGTCGGTTTAAGCTTAAACACACGGAAACTTTTTAAGTGAAAAAGTGCACATAAAGAACAAGTTAACCACAGTTTCTTCGCTTTCGCTTTTCCCTTATCCCGACCAACAAAGGCGTTATACCACGAAATCTCATAAATTTAATCCTGGTACACGACTTACTTCTTAACAGTCTAAAACACACAATAGATTTACACCTAGTCGCGTCACAAGCATGAAGGCTTGATTATTAGCTACGCATGTAAGAGACTTTCATCTCAAAAGCGTCAGAATCCATTCCTAATTTTACTGGAAGTCACGGGGAAGTAATTGCAGATTCGTTTATTGAAACTGATTCACGCTGTAATTTTTTTTACATGATTCGGTCTCCTGGGCGTAAAATTGTCAAAATCGTTGTAGTTAACGAATGGTGCAACTGTTTTAAAAATGTCACAATTTGTGCTAATTGTGAGCGACGTAACAGAAGAAAACTGCGGACAAATCACCTTTTTATGTAACAGGATCCGTAAAACAATTTACAAATTTGTAAACCTTCGCCACTACTTGCCTACTCATGTATTACGTTTGGTTTATTTGGCTATAGTTGAATCTGTTATCCAATATGGTATAACTGGATGGGGAGGCATTACAAAAACTGCTCTTTTTCCTCTAATTATGTTGCAAAAACGTATAATCAAAATTTGTTTGAAAAGGTGACTGGATTATCCAACAAATTTGATCCATTCCGAATTGAATGTTTTTAGAATTGACCAAATTTATAAATACTTTTAATGAAATTCTATCATAAAAATAGAATGAAATTTGTAGCTCAGCCACATGCTCATAATACAAGACGAAATGAAATTCTTAAATTAGTTGAACCTGAATGTTTCACATCTGCTGCTTTACTACACAGTACAAATTATGGTCCACGTCTATATAATTCGATAATAAAATTTCATCCAGAATTGACTACTTTAAACAATGACATTTTCAGATCCAAAATTAAAAAAAAAATTACATGACAGACTTCCCTGTATTTATATTATGTACCATGTATTGTAAAACAAGTTTATTTATATCCTAAGTATATTTTTTCTATTTTATCTTGGTTACTATATCAACATGACCTGCACTAATTATACTACTAATAATAATTTAATATTAATCCATCAATCTCAACATCGTCTCTTTTTCACTCAGTTATTACTAGTATTATTATTACTAATTTTATTATCATCTTTATGTCACCTTTTTTCTTAAGTATTTTGTCTACAAAGTATGTATATCTACGTAACGGAACTGTATTTCAATGTAAAGTTTTTATGTATATGTTATTATTAAATAAATAAATTAAAATAAATAAAATAAATTAAAATTAAGGGGCTGGGTGGAAGAAGGGCATTTTAGAGGATGTACCCTTTTCGAGTAAAACGCTTTATTGTCTTCTCTGATCTGTTATGCAATGATCACCAAGTTGTAGTTCAATACTGTGATCATAGAGGTCAGAAGTACCCGAAATGTAAAGGCGTGCATAGATAACATTATTACGGTTTGAATTTTCAACATCAATTTTCTCAAAACTTGCATTTGAGAGAAGTGCCTTTACTGCACCGAACCCCTCAATTATACTATGAATGATGAACCATTAGGACGAATGTATTGTGTGAAAGTTATAGGTGTAATTATTAAACATAATTTGAATTTTCGTAGTCACATAGTCAATACAAGAAATAATGCTTTATAAAATCTGGCATGCTTTATTTGGAGTTCAAAAACTTTACAAAATATTCCGACTTTGACACTTTTTAACTATCATGTACGCGCCAAATTTGAATGTAGCTCAGTAACTTGGTCTCGCACTTGTAAATCACATATCTCAGTTGAGAAAAATTCAAAAACTAATTTTCAATAATGTATCATTATTCGGCTTTGCATAACATTTCGTACAACAGTCTACTTACAGAATTCAATTTAGTATCTCGCAGATTATTGTTGTGCAATTATAGACTTACTGTAGGTGTAAACACGATGCGTAATTATAGTTGAGTAATTAAAAATTGTATGCAATTTAATTTTAACCGTGAATGAGTACCTCCATATTATTCCCGAATCCAGTGTTCAATGAAAGTCGCTTGCTTTACTTACTTTCATTTCTAAAATGTGTTTTTGTATGATTAGGTTTTGTCTGTAACAAAGATACATTAACGGCGTTGTTATGGCCATCCAGTAACAGAGACCATTGTGCTGGAATATTAATAGATTCTCTGTAGCAGATGTTTATAATATAATAACCTCCTGCAGTGATGGAAGAGACGTGAGAAAGATCTGCCAGTCAAATCGCAAGTTGTAAGGCATATCTTTCGCATTCCAGCAACAAGCGCCCTAGTGAACGTTGTCTTAGTAAATCTGGTATATATATTATTAACAAATCGTTGCAGCCAGCTAGAGTCATACCGAGTAAACGATCTATAGCAGAATAGTTAAAACTTGTCATCTGATCTTATCATGTGTCGTGGTTATATCAACAAGGTGTATCGAGAAGGAAGATACGTTCCGTAGAAGTGGGTAAAGTCAATCAGTGGGTGTAAAATCGATCATTTGCGATTTTTATTGAAAATTATATATTTTCTCAGTTACTTGTTAAAATTTTGTTATGCTGATTTCATTGCCTTACATTGTAAATATAAGCGAGAGGGACAACAAAAAGCCTGCGAATGCCAACAATGGGAACACTGTGTAATTACCGTTGAAGTGAAAATTGTTATTTTAAACTTTTTTCTCTTAAATGAAAACAAAGTCTTACAAACTCTAAATTATAGTCAGCAGTGAAAGGAGACAGGAAGTATACGTAAGTACTTTTCGTTGAGATTATATCCTGAAATAATAGTTTTGCAGTTCGTAAATATTAGTATTGAAACTTATTATTTTAAGAAAACTTGTACCTTTGTAGGGTTAAGTCGATCATGCCATCGACCTACTCGAAACAGATAGGACCAACAGGAAGAATAAATTGTTCACTGAAATACCTCCAACTAACACTTATAAACAGAAAAGTATCATAGTATAACTTATATTGATGGGATAGTGGGGAAAGAGGAAGACGAATTTATGGTGAATTTCTTGCGCAAGAGAAGCACTGCCAAAGGACCATATTTTGTACACCTCTCTGTACCTGACTATGGGAACAACGTAGTTTCTAAAGTGACATCAGGAGGGGAAGATTTCAAATAACATCTGATATAAACCTAAGCAATGTTTAATTGTATTTTAGATTATAATTGAAGGGTGGTATTTCAATGTAAATTTTGAATTCTTAAATCTTTGCTTGTTGGTATGTGAAGTATTAAAATGTGTTTTTATGTTTTATAAGTTGGCAATCATAGTCACGATTGTACAGTGGAGACCTATAGGCCTAATTGTACCGAATAGTATGATCACATTAACAAAAGATACACTATATAATTCTATAGGCATATATTGAAGATTATTATTGTTTTTACACCCCTTATAACAAATAAAATATATGTAATACACTTAATCTGTTTTTTAAAAACATAAACAGTGATCGACTTTACTCCGCAATATTTTAAAATCGATCTTAAACTAAAAATTCAATGGTGATCGACTTATCCTATTTAAGCTGGTAACTTCGATCACAAGTCAAATAAAAGAAACACTTTTTTATAGATTGTAATACAATTCTTGTAACGTGTCTTCATAAGCGAAGAATATGACGACAAAATGCTATTTTCTGAGGAACTTCGCTCCATTGCATAACCTCAATATCATTAAAAAATTGCAAAATTTTGATCGACTTTACCCTCTTCTACGGTTCTATTTGCCGTGTCAGTAGATTAGTATATCAACCATCCTGATACCAATCTCTTTCTAATTGCTCATTCTTTCCCCTATCGTACAGCTCACATGCCAGGTCTCGCTTCCTCATCTGTATTAAAGATCAACAGTAACTATACAACTCTTATCAACAGTAATCTCACTAGAGGTTTTGATTTATCTAGAGAAAATCAAAACTCGAGTGGGATTTAATTGATTATTACACGATTAGAAGAAACTATATAAAGATTAGAAGTCACTAAGTACTCCAATAAAATAAAATATTAATTGACTTACGAAAATACAACTGTCTTCAAATGTATTATTGTACCATCTCAACATTACAAAATATTACGCTAGATGCATGCTAGATGGAAGTGGTGTGTTATAATTATGTGATGTTATCAGGTGTGCCAACTATGGAATCTTCATTGAACTCTGTGGACGGTTAATAATCAAGAAGGCTTTGTTGATTCAATTTTCATTTTTATTAAAACAGTTGCATTCCACTTCAATTATCCGGATCCCAGTAATCAACGTCACTTTACAGATGATTTTCAATAAATCTTAGTATTAAACAATCTCTGATACGTGACTATCCATAATATCATATAGCAGAAGCTATAACATAACCTAAATAATATAAACAAGTGTTAGAAAAAGTTTAATTAGGGATGATGAAATAAACAAGAAAAGTTTTAATTAACGATGGTGACATAAAAAATAAACATGGATAATTTTAAAAGAAACAATTATTGAAAGTACAATTTTCAAATTTGAATGTTTTAGTGGTTGGTGTTAGTGTTTTATATAAAACGTGTGCGTAAAAGAAGTAGAACTCGTCGATGTACATGGTGTATTCCTCAACTTATTCAGGATTTCCGAATGGTGCTCTTCATTTATTTGTAAATAGGATTTCAGGGAAGATGCATAGGTATGACCAGTGATCTTTATTAATTCTTGTTCTTGAATGCCAATGCGAGTCATATTTGAAACTGCTGTGCATCGACTGGAGTGGTTTGTAATTTTCTGTTTTTTTTTTTTTTTTTTTTTTTTGACGTCCAGATCAGCGCAGTTTGAAATGTTGGCAAACAAAGAAACAAATGCTAGAGACGCGATAAAATTAAACAAATGCTAGGGACGCGATAAAATTAAACAAATGATAGGGACGCGATAAAATTGTGCGATAAGCAGTCATGATTGGTTGAAATACGTCCTTTCGTACCGTTTTTTGGTCAAAAGTAGTATGACGTAGTAAAAGTGTAATAGTCAGTTTAAAACAAATGCGCGATTCTAATATCAATTTCAAGTGAAAAATTATTATAAACAAACAGTAGCCTATTTCTACCTTTCAGTGCTGTTTTTAAATCTGTTATCTATAAACAAGTTATGAGAACATTAACACTAACGTAATTAGTAGGCTTCGTATTCCAGCTACCTAAAGACTGAAGTTAAAGAAACATTGGGTATATAGTACGTCGAACACAGGTAATGCAACGGATAAGGATATAAACAAACAGGTCGTCGCATCGTGTTTGTGGAGTATAGTCAACTCCCGACATTCTGAAGCTATACTAGTAAACACATGCTTGAGTCGTGATGTTCATTTTCGTCGTGATCTTTGCAGTGAATAATAACGTGCAGTCGTAAATTACGGAACTTAAAATGATTTTACATTGTAAGAAATTCTTTCAATAGTACATGACGTTACTGGTGCATGATATAGTACAAGATATTCCTATTGTCTGAAATTTTTTTCATATTTCATTAGGATATTGCATGTCGCTTATCATTGAAAATCCACTAATTTTCTATGTACTTCTCTAGATATTCCTAAAATGTAGCTTATTTAATTTATTAATTGGGATGTTAGCACTGAACATCATGGTAGACTACACAAATCCATGCTAAACGTCGAATTATCATCTTCATAATTTTCAGAGTGTGATGATACTGGTTCTTTTGGATTACGTTCAACACACTTTCTGTGCCTTTTGGTATTGAAGTGTTTTTCAGTGCACTGTTTTTGTCACTTGTCTAAATGTTAAATGTTATGTTTTATTTAACGACGCTCGCAACTGCAGAGGTTATATCAGCGTCGCTGGATGTGCCGGAATTTTGTCCCGCAGGAGTTCTTTTACATGCCAGTAAATCTACTGACAAGAGCCTGTCGCATTTAAGCATACTTAAATGCCATCGACCTGGCCGGGGATCGAATCCGCAACCTTGGGCATAGAAGGCCAGCGCTATACCAACTCGCCAACCAGGTCGACTCACTTGTCTATACGGACAGTGAAAATATTAGTTAAAATATTCTCAATAATGCCCTGCAATATTACGCGCTTGAGCGTTTTAGTTAAGGCATTTTATCTCTTCAATGAACCTTCAATCGGCCACAAAGATATAGCTATTTAAATAATACGACTAGTAAGAGCAGTGATCGATAAGACTACTCAGTATAGCTGCGTCCCGATTTTGACTTTCTAGAGGAACAGGGCAGAGGATGTGCAACTATTTTGTAAATAATTAAAATAGTTGTTTTGTAATACAGGGACATCATTTTATTTTTACTTCAAGTTTTATTGTACCTGAGTTTTTGAATGTACTTTACTCCCACCCCTTCTACTAATGAAGTTCAACCGTCCTCCACACAGATCCAAGACCGCATATACGGTCGTTCCAAAAATATGTTCGCGTTTTCCAGTGACGAAAGAGCTTTAAATATTGAATCATTTTCGCATAGGTACTGTCGTCCATTTGCCTACATCGTATCCCGGTTTCCCCCACCAGCTTTTATTCGCCAGTTAGTGGCTGGGCTGTCTTAGCTCTTTTCTGAGAACATTAATTTCTGTTAGTAATTAGACGTCTACGTAATATTATACAGCTGTTTAAAATAACTTAAATAAAAGGGCCTCGTTAAGTAATTAACTGTCACGTACTTTCCCCCTTTCTACGACCCTACGACATAACCACTTGGACGGTCAGTAGATAGTCTGTCTGAATAATTTTATGTTTTCGGATCGGGCAGAAGTGAAGATTGAATTTACAGTACGTAAGGTACTCTTTTATATAGTAGGTACAGAATTATTTCAACATGAGTTACTAGTACGAAGGACTAAACTGCTAATTGGAATTGGGTACAATAGTCTATAGTGCGATAATATGCACATTAGAAGTGAAGCCTCTATCGAAATGAACGGTCACCATTTTAAAAAAAATGTGTTTAAATATTCATATTATGATTATTTTTCAATTTAACTTCATTCTCTATATTGTACGCTAATGTGCTGTAGACAGTATAATATACACTGCATAATGAATACGTCCACATGGACAGCTCAGTTCGTGAGTAAAAACACTCATTGTTAATACTGTACTGTATTTTCATTAAACAAAAAGCTAATGAAAATGATCAAACTCAAAAGCGCGATATTTCCTAGTTTACGTAAATGGATGAACTACTTTTCTTCCCTCCTACACCTAGTAAAGTGTTTTGTTTCTATATTACGCCAGTATTATCGAACTCCAGTCGTGGAAGTGGGTAGCAAACGGCGTTGATCCAGAGGTATAGCCAAGTTAATATTAAAAATGTTAGTAAAAATAAAATGATATCCCTGTATAATGACACAATATATGCAGATATACAACATTTGGATAATACAACATTTAATACTTACGCTTATGACCGAACATAAGTTAAATTTAAAAATAATTGTGTATTACAGTATATAAAATATTTTTTCAAATCGATCAAAACTCGATTAATCTGTCGATTAATCGATTAAATTGAAATAGTTAATCAATTAAATATGTTGATCGACCAACAGGACTAACTGAAACGTCATTACTTTCGCTTTTATGAAGAGTGATCTCTGTAGTACACAGTCCTAAAATATTTGAGCATAAAAATAACAAATGGAGTGTGATCATTTCTCTTATATACCTCAACTTGTAGTCAGCAAATCTGTTTCTTTCTACCTTTGAATGAGGAACAAATTTCTGTTTTGTATTCTAAATAGTTACACTATTGTCTGTGAACGTTATTTGTAAGGGTTATGAATTGCATAACTTGGAAACTCCGTTTTTTTTTTACAGCTCGTGGAACAATATAAAAATGAAAAGAAAGAGAGGGTTATAAAACGGCTAGCGTAAAAGTAAAATTAAGGATGTGATAATTTATGTGAGGAAGGCGAGATAATGTCGGAAATTTCAGGTGGGGTCAGGAAATGAAGTAGCCAAGCTAGGCCGCAGCTAGCACCACCTAGTTAGTCCCCATCTAACTTCACTCGCTCCGTTATTAACGGGGACAAAAAAAAAGTTTCGAAGCTCTATGAAACCGGAACACAGAACGTTATTTAAAAAAAAACTTAGTGTTAGGGGGATACTGAAGGAGTAAAGATGAAAAAAGCGGGCTCATGTAATACAATGGATAGCTTTTAAAAACAAAAAGGCGGCTACATGCGACCCCTCATTATTCGCTTAACATCTGTGTGACCTCTGAAATTTTACTTCTGTATGCAATGTTTCGAAAGGTGTTTCATTTGTTTGTAATTCTCTCGCAGGAAACACCTACGCTATATATTCCAGAATTAACAACCTGAATAAAAATGTTAACCGTGTGCGTACCGCTAAATTTGTGATTACACAATTAACTCCCACACAAGTGAATGGCTGGAAGCAACTGCGATTATTCCCTTCCCCCAGGTAGGCTATAACACAATCCGCAGTATTTCAGGAAAGAGTGAAAAATAAATAAAATTACTTAATACTAAAATTTTCATGGCTCCCTGGTTTGTTGGATGGTTGGTTTGTTCGACGGCTCGGCAGGACAATAAAGCCTGTGAAGTTCACCACGTCTGTATCATGGCCACCTACCTTAATTGACCACATTTATTTTTTATAGAACCGGCAAATTTCCTAGTGTTTATACAGAGTGGGAGTGAAATAACCCAGCAGATTTTCAGAGCGACTAGCTCATGTTGTATCTAGAACAAAAAGTGTAAAACCATATTGGTGGACAGTTCATAACTTTCTCAGAAAATGTTTTTTTTTCTTTCAAATGTTTATCACCCTCCTATTCGTAACTATTGCGAGTAGAATCGTGACTTTTGTCCATATCGATATAAAATCTAATAAAGAATCATTTATCCTCTGGCGTATTTCAATGCCGTGCACGGGATTCGTGTAAATTTAAATTAAGAGGACCGGGTAGTGATTAGGGGTCTAAAATGCGATTTTTTATTATGTGTTTAAAAAAAGTACAAAACTTGCTCTTTAATAGTAATATGCGTTACAAGAGCGGTATGTTGAAGTTTTCATGTTCGAGGAAAAGTTTGAAAAAGCGAAACGTAGTTGAGCTTTTTTTATTTCCGAGAATTGAAAGAAAATATACCGCTCGTGTATCGTACATTATTTTGTGCGAAAATCGTTTATTACATACCTGAAAGAGGAATTTCTAATTAGTTGCAATGAAATCTCCATCTTGGTTTCTGTTCAATGACGGCAAATTTGCAATATATATATAGATATATATATATATATATATCTTCAACATTGTTGCTTTAAAATGTTTTCTGTGTTTACTATACTCCAGCAGGCCGTGATATACGTCTGTCTTTTTTTTCCCCCCAGTCTATAAATGCGAACTTAAAACAAACGGTAAGACTATGTAATGATTTAGAGTTTACTTAATTTTTGCAAATATTTAAAAACAATAATTAACAGTGCAATTTAGGTGAAATTGCAGTGATAAGTTTCCAATTTATAATTATTACTACATTGAACGTCTCTAAAATAATATGTTAAAAGCCTAGAGCAGTAAAATCAATATGTCACTTAAGAGGGAAATTGTTATGTATGTTAGGTTCGGAATACTGAATGTGGAATTTTAGACTTCCCGCGGATTGGTTTTGTGCGGAAACCAAGCAAATACGCACGATCTCGCACAAAACTATATACAGGGTATTAGGGGTATAAGTGCCATTATTTTAACTGATGATTGTTCATAATAATAATAATAATAATAATAATAATAATAATAATAATAATTTTATTTTACCTGGCAGAGTTAAGGCCTTAAGGCCTTCTCTTCCACTCAACCAGCAAAAAGTATACCTACACATGTATGAACTTACAAAGAATTCAAAAAATTGATTTAGATAAGAGCTACATGTGTACAAGCGTTATTTACGAATTAAACAACAAAATACTATGAATTATTAATTAAACACTGAAATACAAACTATGTTGCACAATTAAGCTAAAATACATAGAATGTTAATACATTTCAAGTAATGTTAGATAATAGAAAGAGATTATTATGAAACAATTTTGAAAATGCAGCACTATCAGGATGCATGTCTAAAGGAAGGAGTAACAATGTAGACAGTGATAGTTTAAGTCAGTATGATTGGAGTGAAATGCTAAGAAGGTTAACTTTTAAGCTGTTTTTAAAAGTGTTTATTGTCTTGCAGCCCCTAATACTTTGTTACAGGGAATTCCATTGTCGCGAGGTGGATGCTGTAAAAGATGATGAATAACTTGATGTTCTATGAAGAGGTATACTTAACGCGCCACAGATAAGTGATCTGGTATTTAAGTCGTGGTTAGAGTATAGATAAGAGAAACGAGACGAAAGGTAATTTGGTGTTGAATTGTGCAGAATTCGAAAGAGTAAAGACAAAGAGTGTAAAGTTCTACGTTCTTTAAGTCGGAGCCACGAAAGACTTGCGAAGGACGGTGATATGTGATCATATCGTCGGATGTTGCATACATATCTGACGCACATATTCTGAACTCGCTGTAACTTGACTGACAGTTCAGAACTTAGGTCACTTAACAAAACGTCACAATAATCGAAATGCGGCAATACTAGGGTTTGTACTAGGGTAAGTTTTAGTTGCTGGGGCAAGAAGTTTCTTAGGCGACTCAAACAGTGAATGGAAGAACAGATTTTTTTCATCGTTTCTTTAACTTGAAAACTCCAATTTAGATTATTATCGAAAAAGAAGCCAAGATTTTTTACGACAGATGAATAAGGGATTAGCGTGTTGTTAAGTGTAACAACTGAAAGATTACTGTTCATGTCACAAGGAAGAAAAAATGTCCTCACAATTTATTTCTAATTGCAATATTTAACTAATTGTTAAAATTTACATTATTAAGCGTTTGGCAACGTTGCTGGATGGGGAGGAGGGAGTTTACAAGTACACAGTACAGCTCAAGCGGATACAGACATACCGGCACAAAACAGATGCTCTGTTCTAATGCAGGGGCGGACCGTTGTTTACATAAAACGAACAGCAAATACGAACTTTCAATCTCATTAATAGAACTTTATGGTAAATTTCCATTTTATTCAACAATATTGGCAATACTGGTCAACTTGTTTTATTCTACGTCTAAAAAAATAAACAAAAATGGTTTACTGCATAAAATAACACGAACTATTTTTAATGCAACATTTTAATCTCTTCCGCTTCCTTAAAGCAGTACCATTTTTAAAGAAATTTCTGTTTGTGTTATTTTTGAAACGGGATAAGAGACTCCCAGTTTCTAATAATCGTTGAGAAACTGCTACAAATGTTCGCCGATTAGGTAACCTTCTTTGCGGAAAACATTGACGGTTCATCCTTCTTGCCTCACTTGAATTACGACGACTTTCTCCATAAATTAATAACATATGATATTCCTAAACTGTGAATGATATTGTAAGTTGTTTATCGAATACCCTATACCAACTGCTATCCGCTCGGCAGTAGACCTATCGACAGGGGGAACTCAGCTGACATGTACGTACGTCTGTGCAAAGTACTGCATACCGTAGCTGACACCCCTGGCATGGAATACTGATACGTCGCAAGGAATACTGAAAACAAAAGTCTGGTTGCGGATATGAGCGGGGTTCAGCAGAGATGATGATGTGAATTTTCGTAATCAGCATGTGTGGGCTGATAAAAATCGACATGCAGTTGAAGAAACAAGGCATCAGCACCGGTTCTAAATAAACTTATGAGCAGGCGTTCTTGGTGACAGATTAATAGGGCCATACGTGCTACCACAGAGATTAACTGGGGCTCGTTATCAGGACTTTCTTTAACGTATTAAAACAAATTTCAAAGAGTGCGTGATTCCTTACGCCGAAGGGCAGAGGACTGCATTGCCACGAATGGACGTCACATTGAGCACCTATGAACAAGTGTTCAGATCTCAGAAAGTATGTGCTGTAGGACCCATGTTTATTAGATATTTTCTTGTTTTGATGCATACTATCACCTCCTAAAATATAGGATACTTTTTAACACCCTGTATGAGCATCATCACACTTCTAGAAAGGCATTTAAATTCCTGACTTCTGGTGTAATTCAGAGGTGCTTTTTCTGCTTTTGCCGACATCAGCCTCCTTATGTCCAGTGAAATTTTATTTTCTGCAGAAAAATAATTAATTTATAATGGAAGACCTGAATTGGCTAACATTCCAAGTCCATTGAAGTATATTTTTCAGGACCGCAAAGAAACTTTATAGACTTGCATTATGAGTACTGAAATAAATATTTGTATGATCCAAAAACACAGGCTTAGAGTAGGACTAGGGATATTCCTTTTTACAGAATGATAGCCTATATCGGTAAATTTGGATTCGGAATGTTAGTCAATTCAGGTATTAAATTTTAACTGTTCTATATCGCGCCTGAATTGTTTATTGAGTTCAATTTTTTTTAAGAATTCGATTTCTTTTACATCACTACGACTAATACGTAATGTTATCAAAATCGGTTCTAGAAAGATATTCAAATCTGTTTTTAAATTAATATCGTTACATTTGTTGCACATCTCAAAATATTGTCCTCCATAGTTTCAGAGTATCTCTGAACGCGTGTGTTTGCATTGCATAGATATTTAATATTGTTGAATATATTTCAGTAAATGTGTCTTTATCTTAGCTCGAATGATTTCCTCATTGTATGACTGGTCAAAATGTGGTGGCTCCTGAAAATAAAGGGGCTGGCTCCTGTTTTCTTTTTTTCGTCTACCACATAGATGTTTATTGTTGAATATATTTCAGTAAATGTGTCTTTATCTTAGCTCGAATGGTTTCCTCATTGTATGACTGGTCAAAATGTGGTGGCTCCTGAAAATAAGGGGGCTGGCTCATGGTTTATTTTTTCGTCTACCCTTAGCAAAAATTCTCTTTTATTGCATATTAGCTGCCTTTAAAAATACTTTGTTATTGTTGTTATTAAATCCAAGTGATTTTCCTGTTGTTCACCGACTTACACACACAGCTACACAAATAAACAGATGTAGACACAATGCCGGTGCGTGAGGTTCATTGAAGCGTGACCCTTTGACTTGCAACTAGCTCTCCATACGAATCTAGTACGTATTCGAAATAACCAAATGCAGGACTTCAGTTATCAATGTTATCATCAGCAAGGCTCGGAACTTGGGACTTGTGTGTCGTGCGCATGAGTAAGGTTACAGGTACAACGTACACAAAACTCGCCCTGCAAGTGTTCAGGGATAGTCTTATGTGCTAAGAAAGCGGTCACATCGAATGCCAGGAAGGCGGAGGAAGAAACCAATGGCATTCAGAGAATTACAGGTAAACGGTCTGTTTGAGGAATGGGTATTATAGAAATTTGAAAATATATTTTTTAAATTTTGGGTACAGAATTTCGTGGAGGAATTCGGAGGAAATACATTACTTTCTTCGAATGGAGAGTTTATACTTTGTAAGTTGTACCACACACAAACTAGAGACTGGAAACGGGCATCCATAGAAAGACATTGCAGTCCCTTAAATTGGTAGAAAATTTGTCCATAGCCATGGATCAAGTCGAAGAGGGACCTGGCCTAGTAGTGACACACAAATTGAAAACTATTTTCGAGAAAAAATTAGGATGTAGTTATCTTTCTCAGATAAGAGATCAGATAGCAACTGCTGAAAATCGAACAGAAAACAGTGACAGTGAAAACATTCATGTCACTTCATGTGACGTCGAAATACGTTTTTCTCGTTTCAAATCATGTTTAACTAATAGCCGAAGAAGTTATGGGTTCGAAAATCTTCGAATGTACGTAGTCATACACTGTAATGAAATGTACAGAGCAGAACAGTAAATCTGATATATTTCTCATGTTTATTCTTATTATACAGTATGCCCTATATGCTATAAAATTACGTGTTTCAACCCGTCGTAATACTATCAATACGTTGTTCCCGCCAGAAACCACTTTTATAGCAGACCTGGCAGTACCTCCGTGCTGGAAGCGGGAGTTTGTTGACATTTAAGTCCGGTCGCTTAGCCAATTCAAAGACACAAGTCTCCAAGTTCCGAGCTTTGATCATCAGGTTTAGAGACTTCAGACCCGATAGAAGAAAACAGTGTGATTTCAAGTTGGAAATCAGGACGGTAGTGGGTGGGGGCAGTGAGGGTAGCGACCTACCTGTCGTCCCATGTGCTTTATTTACTCAGTCATACTCGTACTGTTCTGATAATAAAAACAGTCCCGTACACCTAGTTCACTTTGTCAGAAGAGAGGACAGGAGATAGTAGTCTGGTTTTGATCTATGCATGTGGTTATCTATCTGATTAGTCGAAGAATCAGTAAATATGCTACAAGTAAAAGGCTCTAAGACGCATTCATTTGTGCAGGAGTTCGGAAATGATTGTTTTGAAGTGAATGGGGACCATATTACATGTAAATTGTGTCATGTCAGACTAAGGGGAGACGAAAAACGATACATTGAGACCCATTGTAACTCCCGAAAACACATTCTAGCGGGATGCTGAAGGGTTACGGGGGTCCTTTAGTGATGTAGCTTGTTTCATCGCTAACTGCAAAGTAACATTTTTGAAATCTCCTTCACGAGTGCTAACATTCAAGGAAATTGCACCCACTGTTCCTCTCCCCCCACAGCCTGTAAAATTAATTAAGGACATGACGAAAGTAATTGATCAAGCATCCTCTACACCAGCTAGTAATCATATTAAACAGAAAGTAAACTCAGTTTTGTGTAAAAACAGTGGATTTTTTTTTTTTTACCTTGGGGATTTAGTGAAGTGAATTTTTAATGGCAGGCAGAGTAACTATCTCATGCCCCCATGTTTTAAATTGCTACCAGTGCACTTCATTAGAGCCAGGTACCCAGCTTCGAAGCCGTTAGCCCTGTGGACTTACAATATATTTTATGTTCCCCTATTATCATAATTCAGGGTTGTTATCTAAGAAATTAGCAAGTTCTTTGTGATAATAGAAGAGAAAGAGTGGGGGAAGGGAAGTGGTCCGTGGCCCATTTCAAGGATATACGACATTCTGTGACATAAAAGATATGGTAGCAGGGAAGAAGTCTACGGACAGTGCTGGGGTAGCGAAGATGGATTTCAATAACAGTGTCTTTTTTCGTTTTGCACCGATTACATCATGTGATGTAGAGCGGAGCTTCTCCCAATATAAACTTTGTCTTGCCAACTACCGAAGAAAAGTTAGTTTTGAGACCTTGTGAATGTGTATTGTAGTACTTTGTAACAGTTCAATTAGTATTCTAGAATAGAAAGCTATAAGATAAACACGTTGAACAGAACATAAATTTTCATTACATTATATTGTAAATATATTGTGGGGATACCAGGTGTTGTACATCACAAGTTGTGTATATTGTGTATGATTATTATGTATGTTGCGTAAATATTGCACATGTGCTTATGAAAGAAGCCGAAAGAAAACCGATATTAATTTATTTCGAAAATTTCGCATTATAGGTTTTTATTTTAATTTACGTAAATATTAATTTGTTTGGTCGTACAGAATTTTTCCTCTAACATTCATTTTATTTTAATGTTTGATAAATTAGATGCCTTTCTTTGGAACGTCACTGTACAGCACCAGCAGACTAGACTGGACTTGGTTTCATGTACACATGTCTCGCCTGGTGACGACTCCCATCCACCTCAAACACAATGACAAATCTGCCTATAGTATGGACTTAGTAAACTCATTCTATCGGGTCCAAAATCTCGATGTCTGGATATCATACAGGGACATTTTATTTTTACTAACATTTCTAATATTAACCTGGCTATAACTTTGGATAAATGCTTGAGAACCCGAAACACCGTTTACTACCCCTTTCCACGACTGGAGTTCGATGATACTGACGTAAAATACAAACAAATCATTTTACTACGCACAAGAGGGAAGAAAAGTACTTCATCCATTTACGTAAACTAGGAAATATCGCGATTTTGAGTTTGATAGTTTTCATTAGGTGTTTGTTTAATCAATATACAATACTGTAGGCTATTAACAATAAGTGTTTTTAATCACGAACTGAGCTATCCATTCAGGCGTATTCATTATGCAGTGTACATTACACTGTCTACAGCACATTAGGATACAATATAGAGAATGGAGTTAAATTGAAAAATAATCATAATATGGACATTTAAACACAATTTTGAAAATAGTGGCCGTCCATTTGGATACAGGCTTCAGTTCTTTCTTGCATATTATCGCACTATAGACTATTGTGCCTAATTCCAATTATCAGTTGTGTCCTTGGTACTAGTAACTCATGTTGAAATAATTCTGTACCTACTCTATAAATGAGTGCCTTACGTGCTATAAATTCAATCTTCACTTCTGCCTGATCAGAAAAGATAAAATTACTCAAACATGCTAACTGTCCGTCCAAGTGGTTATGTCGCAGGGTTGTATAAAGGGGGGAAATCACTTGACAGTTAATTACTTAACGAGGCCCTTTTATTTAAGTTATTTTAAACAGTTGTATAAATTACATAGACGTCCAATTCCTAACAGAAATTAATGTTTTCAGAAAAGAGCCCAGCCACTTGCCTTTACAGAAGGGCGAGCAGAAGTAAGTGGCGGAAACCGGATGCGACATAGGCAAACGGACGAAAGTATCTGTCCGAAAATATGATTCAATATTGAAAGTTCTTTCGTCATTGGAAAACGCGAACATATTTCTGGAACGTACTATACTCAATATTTCAGTACTGTTTGTGTTTACTATGGCCGTAAGGCTACTTTGACTGTATATGCATGGTTCTGTGTGGAGAACGGTTGGAAGAGCGGGTGGGAGTGAAGTATATTTAAAAACTCAGGTACAATAAAAATTGAAGTAAAAATAAAATGATGTCCCTGTATAAACTGCATTTACATAATTTCGAAGTCGTTGTAATTGGATGTATACATGTGAGACACGAATGTCTCCTACAGGCATTGAAGTACAATTACCTTCGGTAACCCCAGAATATTGCAGAAAACGTGTGGGTACGCCACAAAATAGACTGGGAATATCTCCATTCTCTAAATTGAATCGCTCCATACTCGTGGAAAATAAAAGAAACCTGCGCTCATCGCCAGCTCAGATAACTTCACTCGCCTAACCAATCTAATTCTTACAGACATTTGACTACCACTTACTTAAAGACAAAAATTGTGGTTGAAAAAGCTCACATTTAATTCTTCCACTATCCGTAGCCCTCTAGGGAATTCTCTATTGTTTCTTGGCCCCTGTGCTTAATCCTATTCAATTTCTTTATCATACAGCTTATTTCAATTAGGTCTATCTAGTTCTATTCTAGCAGGTTAGCTCTGTACATCTTTTCATTTTCCGTCTAAATTTCAGCATCTTTTAACTTCGATATTATATGTAGATTCTAAGATAAAAAAGAAGAATACCTCGTGAATACGTACGCATTTTTAGCTTCTCTAATAATGAAGTAATTTTCTACAAACAATGATTTCCCCTACAGTATTCTAGAAATTATATCCGTAATTAATACTATAGTTCGGTTAGGGCAACCTGACACTGGTGGAAGTTAAGTCTCATAATGTGTATGGTAAAGACCACTGTCTTTTAAGTTAAGACGTCATGTGAGAGAAGAAATAGTAAGTTACAATCGGATCTGGTTGGCCTGAATTACTTGATATTGCAAACTGGCGTGCTTGGTTCCTTTTGACCATGATACGTAATTACAAAAAATCTAAGTTAAAAATATTCCAGAGATATTTATTTCGTAAGGAATATTTTCAATAAAATAGGAAAATGATATAATTTGTAAAGTCTTCCATAAATAGTCATAAGAGGAGAGAAAAAATGTTCCAATCACAAAGGATGAAACAATAGTAGAAATAAATTCAAAATTCAATGATGACACCATTCGTTATCTCGTTTAACTAAATGCAAGCGTGCGCCGTAGCTTACGGTAAGAAACTTATGATGGGGGTAAGTGAGCTAACTAGCTACGAATGAAATCATAGCGGGGAAGGGAAGCTTCTCAGTCCACTTTCTGCTTCCCTTCTCGCGCAGGTAGGTTTCCGTGATAACGAATGACCTAAACCAGGTCTGCACAAACAGCGCTCAACGAGCGCGCGCGCTCCTTCGGAACGGGAGAGCTGTGTTTTCCGCTCGCCGAAATGGAGAGGAAGATACGTCAGAATGACATAGACTTGCTTTAGGTAGAGGAGAGGGAAACGACCACTCATTTATCTAATTTTTTTTTAATTGGGTTATTTTACGACGCTGTATCAACATCTAGGTTATTTAGCGTCTGAATGAAATGAAGGTGATAATGCCGGTGAAATGAGTTCGGGGTCCAGCACCGAAAGTTACCCAGCATTTGCTCGTATTGGGTTGAGGGAAAACCCCGGAAAAAAACCTCAACCAGTAACTTGCCCCGACTGGGATTCGAACCCGGGCCACCTGGTTTCGCGGCCAGACGCGCTGACCGTTACTCCACAAGTGTGGACTTTATCTAGTGGAGTGCAGTGTGTAGGCCTATTCTCAGTAATTGTTTCACGTTGCTTACCTACTGCTACAGTACAGTATGCAGGAATCTAAAAGACGGAACATAAACATTTAACATTTAACGATTTACAGCTCGAACATATTGATCTTCAATGTGACGTAAGGGCTAAAGAATGTTTGAATAATACTACTAGCCTGGTTGAGTTTTACAAGACTAAACATTAGCAATAATATCCACGACTACACAGGCTGGCTGTGAAAATGATTGCTATGTTTGGCTCAACATTAATATTTGTGAGCAATTGTGTTCTATAATCAACTTTAATAAAGACAGACATCGAACATCTGTAACTGATGTTTCATTACGATCAGTAGGCTACTGTTCCTTTCAGCTGCCAACAGTATAAAACCTCATTTTCATATACTGATAAATAAAAATATAACAAAATGATATTGTACATTTAAGTAGCTATAGAATTTCTATTATTTCTTTAAACTAAATATTTCTTTATTAATTAATAATAGTGCGAGAGAGTTTTGTAAACACTGAACGGGAATTCATTTCATGAACACCTTGTGTATATTTTGTACAAGGTCATCCCTTCTTCCAGTCCACCTTTATACAGAGCGCAGCTAATACCTGCATTCCGCTCATGAGCTGTGAGCCGGCTCGGAGAGCGCAAATCTTGTGCAGGCCTGACCTATACTAATGAAAATAGTCCCTCAACTTCCTGATGACACTCAAATAGCATTCTTTGGCATTTTATGTTTAATGTTCGTACAATACATGCCTTTTAAGAAAACAGTGTAAGTTAGTAAGTGTGAGAGTGTGTGGGTGTGAGTGTCAGAGAGTGTGTGTGTGTGAGAGAGAGAGTGTGAGTGTTAGTGTGAGATTGTGTGTAAAAGAGAGTGTGAGAGTGTGTGAGTGTGAGTGTGTGTACGTATGTATCGTCGTTGTTCCTGCAATAGGTGCTGCAAATGTGCAAAATATAAAATCTTTCACCAGTATGAAGAAAAACACATTTGTTCGTCATATGGCAGCCGTACATAGGAGACTGAATTCTTACATTTTCGAAACAAAAAATTTAATTACATATAGGGGATTTTATTATTTGCTCTGTCAGTATTTAAGTTATTAAATAGAGCAAAAATCTGAAAATCGATAAATAGGCCTATGTCACATAGGAGTTATTGCAGGAACAACGACGACATGCATATGTATGTACGTACACGTATTTTTCTATATGTGATTTGATCCTGGTTGAGTGGAAGAGAAGGCTTGATGGCCTTAACTTTGCCAGGGAAAATAAAACTGAATTATTATTATTATTATTTATTATTCTGGACTGCGAAAGAAATGCTGAGTCGAAGTCGCTATCGATTTGAAATATCGTGTTACGAGAATATCGCTTAGAAACAATACAATATGAAACGAAACTGGCCGTATTTATCGATTGTAACGATGACAGCATCCATGGATTTTATTAAATTGTAGTTTAACTATTTTCGTGTAGTACTCTTATTAATGTTGTAAAATAAATGTATATGTATGTATTTATTTACACTGCAAGTGGGCATGCACCTGGTGGCAGTGGTATACACAATAAAACAATACACAATAAAATGATAAGCAATACACAATAAAATTTACAGGCACAATACAATTTTACAATACATATACAATTTTATACACAATACAATAAGGAACAATACAATTTAACACAATAATAATAAAACATAAATAAAATGTAATTTTACGATACAACCTACATAATTATTATCTACATAAGTTTCAATAGTCTTTGATTTGATCCATTTGGTTGAGTGGCAATGACGCATTTCACTGACACTTTAGCACACATTTCACTGACACTCTGTAACACATTTCACTGACACTATAGGACACAATTGAAAATAAATTATCAGTGATCGGAACTGTTCACTGCACTGTAAAACCATAACTTCACTGACTCACCTCGCTTCACTGATACAACAGTTCAAATAAGTCAAATAATTACATTATGCATACTTATTACATTTAAATAAACATTTTAGTTAAGGCCCTCTTACATTATTTTTAAATAACTTACAATTCAAACTGAAGTAACTGTCAGGCAAGATAAAAATGTCACCTTAAAAATTAAATGTTAAATGTCACCTCAATTTCAATTTGAAACTTTTTAAGTTATTCTTGAATTAGGACGGAATCAAAGACCGCTGCAGGTAGGTCATTCCAATCATTTATAGTTCTATTTAAAATGAGAAACTACATCCGTTTTCTATTTATCATTTGATTTTAAAATCATGATCGTTCCTACCATAGTACGTTGGATAATAAGGAAGGCTTTCTGAATACCATATTCAATGATGTTATTCTAGTTTTTACGTCTGTTTTCCAAAGTTTCCCATGTAAGTTCTTTTATTATCGTTTCCATCTTCTCTTTTCTTAACAAATTTAATGTACTGGTAAAATTTATCTTAATAATAGAGTTCCCAATATGAATAATTTAAATGAATTCATGTTAAATAATAACGTAAACATGTTATTAAAAGTCGTATTTACATGTTTTTTTTTTTAAACTAATCTCAGGAAAATAGCTTTCCACGTCGTCATGTTTACCAAAGTCCTCGGAAAACAATATAATTTCGTATCGACATTTCACTCACCACTCGCCGACCCATCTACTTATCTCTCTGCCTGGTTTGCCTTTCTTGTGTTTACCTCCTACCTATTATATGTACACCTACGTACCTGTCTCAGAAATCTACCCATAAATATTTTCCTACCTTATATTTTAACCGTTTACGTATCTTCCTATTTATCTATCTATGTACCTGCACAAACATAGAGGTAAATTGAAGACAAAAACATTTATAACATTCAGCTGGTATTGAATGCCTATAGCAGCTGATGCTGGAGATTGAACGTAAGTTAAGCATTTGAATGTTTACTCACCGATGACGGTGAGGTTGATCTGAAAGTTTCTCGTGGGCGAGTTCTTGAAGTCGACGCGGCAACGGTAGATTCCCTCGTCGTCCAGTTGAACCGATTCTAGCGTAAGCCCAGCTGGTTTGATGCCCGTCACAAAATAGGCTCGCGGACCAAATGCGTTGCTGTCTGACCAGTAAAGCGCCTTTGTAAATGGGCGCCCTCTAACGTCAAAGCTGCAAACAAGAAGATGGATCTTGTTGTTATATCAGTTCTAATCTGAAATGAACACAAAGTAGACAAATGTAGACCCAAATTAAATATGTAAGCTAAATAAATAAAACAGATAAAAGAAATTGACATTAGAAAATATTACGTAATATATATTTAGACAAAAAGGAACAGAATTAGAATTTAAGGGGTTAGATACAGCTTACAGCAGTAAAATTTTGCAAATATTCAATTTTTTTTCCTCCGTTACTGTATCTTGTACAATAATTAAAATTGGTATGTTTAAAGCACTGTCCTTCTGCTATATGAAAAAAAAAAATATTTTTACGATTTAAAAAATTATTATTATTATTATTATTATTATTATTATTATTATTATTATTATTATTATTTCAAAATTCAGTTCACTGTGCAGTGATGAAGCGTTTCCCGCGTAACTAAAAAACTATCCAACATTCTGTGATGAAATGTTTTGTGTGTATTTATGCATGTCATATCTACAATATGATAAAAGATCACTTCTATACCTTTGATAGTTTGCCCGAAGAAAAATAAATTCGCTTTAAAATGGCCAAATATCAGTATTTTCCCATAATACAAAATAAAAAAAATTATTTATTAAGGAATGTAGTTGAAAGTCCATGATATTGTAAACATGAGCTTCAGCAATAAAATAAAAGAGAGAAAACATGAACAAATTAACAAGTTTATGAGTTATGACGGAAACGCTTCGTCACTGCACAGTGAACTGCCACCATTTTTAATTTTGAAAAAAAAAAAAAAGTTTTTTTTTATCGTAGAATTTTTTTTTTTCATAGGTATAGCAGAAGGACAGTGTTTTACACATTCCAATTTTTATTATTGTACTGTACAAGATACAGTAACGGAGGAAAAATGTTGAATATTTCCAAAAATTTTACTCTTGTAAGCTGTATCTAATCCCTTAAGGCCAATCGAGTCAGGAGAAACTTTGATACTTTGATTAGACAGCCGTATTCATAGACTTCTTAGCGCGGGGTTCCGGTGGATGATCAGCGAACTAACGTTCTTCGTATTCATAAACCAGTGTTAGCGATATGATATGAATCCCGTACAAGTAACCAGTCGATAGCGGGGCTAGTTTAGCACTCTGGTAGCGCGAGCTAGCGAAATGTCTATGAATAGCACCCTTAGAGATTAATATAAAAACATTTTCATCATTTTTCAGTTCTTAGGCACAAGCAAAATTCGCTCTATTTACAATGTTTCTAATAATATACAGCTTTAGTCAACAGCTCCGCTTTTTTACTTTTGAAAAAGAGATAAGCAATCATGGCATCTTCCCACAATAGTGTAGCGGTCGCGTAGTATGAATGTATGCCAGCCTCTTATTTGTTGGCAGCTGCAAGGTATCTTATTTACCAGTATTACTATAGTAGCGTCATAGCAGCGTAGCACTAGTGGGAGAACGGCCTAAACCCAAAGCTAAGACATCTAGTCCTTACTATAGTTACGTTACATTATCTTCACATTTATACCAGGAAACTAACCCGGTTCTACTGGATTTGTAGCCGGATAAGTTCCCCTGAATTGTAAAACAACTCATAAATATTCAGCAAAGCTTGTAGAAAGAATTATGCATTCATAGGGTTCGGAACCATTGAGGCAAGCCATATCTTGCCGACATGAAAATAAAGTAGGCATTTCATTCTATTATCTCGACTCTCTCTATTAACTCCATTACTTGGGACGTTAGCGGCTATTTTAAACCAGGTGTAGAATTTAAACCAGAGGCCACTTTACTCCCAATTCATACGAGGTGCGTACGCTATCTACATAAAAACAGAGGGAAGAGACCATAATTGATTTAAATTCGTCTCGTAATTATATTAGAACCGTACGAATGTTTTTGATTCACTCCAGGAAAAAAAAAGTTCGTTTACGGTCGAAAATTAAAACAGTGACCTCAATTCGGATGGATCTAGAGGGCTTCAAACTCTAACCCTATCTGTACCTAACCTATAAACCGGTTAAGCATTACTAATTCAATAGGCTTACATTGAGAGGGCACCGTAGTGGTACGCACGTAGAATTGATAGTTAACTCAACTGTCACCATGAGCGCTGCTGCATGCAAATTGCATTTACTGCCACAGATATGTTTCAGAAAGGAGGAGGGGGAAGAGAAGAGAAAAATAAAAACTTCTGAATTTTTTGTAACATGATCGACCATGTGGAAGTTATTAATCACGTAATAATTTGTTATGCATGGTTAACTTCTACCATTTTTATACAAAATAAAGTTTTCAACAGCCAATCTGAGTATGCATGTATATGTGAATAGCAAAATTGAGCTACAGAGGAGAGAAAACTTTCTTTTTCCTCATGCTTGACTGAAGAAGGTGAAGGGTTACGAAAGACTACAAACTTCAAATCAGTGGTATTATTTGATATTAGGTTATTCTGTATACCTACATACAAAATCAACAGTGACTTCGTAACTGTCGGGGATGTTTTATTCATTAGAATAATGGTTATGGCTTTTATAATTTACTGAATCTAGGAATTTCTAATTTCGCTGTTCATTTCTTCAATATATACTCGGTTTGTAATAATAATAATAATAATAATAATAATAATAATAATAATAATAATAATAATAAATTATTATTATTACTTACTTACTTACTGACTTTTAAGGAACCCGGAGGTTCATTGCCACCCTCACATAAGCCCGCCAATGGTCCCTATCCTGAGCAAGATTAATCCAGTCTCTATCATCATATCCCACCTCCCTCAAATCGATTTTAATATTATCCTCCCATCTACGTCTTGGCCCCCCAAAGGTCGTTTTCCTTCCGGCCTTCCAACTAACACTCTACATGCATTTCTGGATTCGCCCATACCCTGCCCATCTCAAACGTCTAGATTTAATGTTCCTAATTATGTCAGGTGAAGAATACAATGCATACAGTTCTGCGTTATGTAACTTTCTCCATTTGCCTGTAACTTCATCTCTTCTAGCCCCAAATATTTTCCTAAGGACCTTATTCTCAAACATCCTTATTTTCTGATCCTCTCTCAAAGTGAGAGTCAAAGTTTCATAACCATACGGAATAACCGGTAATATAACTGTTTTATAAATTCTAACTTTCAGCTTTTTTGAGAGCAGATTAGATGACAAAAGCTTCTCAACTGAATAATAACAGTCATTTCTCATATTTATTCTGCGTTTAATTTGTATTTGTTACTGTTGCTCCAAGATATTTGAATTCTTCCACCTCTTCAAAAGATAAATCTCCAATTTTTATATTTCCATTTTAATAATAATAATTTATTTATTTATTTAGAATATTAACGTGCAAAAACAACAGCACAAGGCCAATTACAGTTTCGATACAAAACAGAACAAAACAACAAATGATGATGAGAATGAATTAGAAAATGGCAATGAGATGAAATACAAACAATATAATAGTCTACATCAATCATTGATCAAATAATAATTATAAAATTATAAATATAGTACAATGAGATAATTGAAGTAATGGAATAGTCTACATTAATCAATTGACCAAATGCAAGAAATAAAATGGACAAATAATTATAAAATTAGATCAGTGAGTTAAGAACTGAAAGATATACTACACATTAAATGGATCCAAGTTTGCAAATTAGCATAATTAATGCATCTGAGAGAGATTTAGGATTCTTATTATCCAACAATTTATGAAATCTTAAACCATTAGCAGGAATAAAGACTGATATTGCTTATGAAAGATTCACAATCAATATCACCCTTAATGACTTTACAAAAAAATAAATAATCAAGATCCTGACGTCTGGTGAACAAACTACCGCAATTGAAATAATTGCATTTAATCTCATAGTTATAATCGGAATTTGGTAAAAATCTATAAGAACAAAGAAATAAATTTTCAATTTTGAATATTCTTCAATTTTCAAGTCAGTGGAAGTAATAATAATAATAATAATAATAATAATAATAATAATAATAATCTACTAATATAAATTTAAGGTACACGTTTAAATCTCGAACAAAAAGGCAATTTATAGGAATTTTTTCCCCCATCTTCGTTCACTGCTTAATTTTTATGAACAGAAAATGCAGAATGAATGTCTAACAGGACGGTTTCATATATTTATGGAAGCTCCTGGGAAGTTTATGCAGCTGAATGACTGACGAATAGACCTGTAGATGTCTGCAATTTAGCCCCCGTGCAAAAACAGACGGTGAGAAACTGCAAGACTGCAGTGCGAACATTTTATAACGAAGTCAGTTGTGCAGAGACAAAGGAGATTTCGACGTGGGTTCGAGATATTGAGATATGGCAGACTTTCTTCACTTAATGCCATTTCAATACGGGTTAAAGATTTTAATGAACACGGAATTGTTGTTGATGGATGTGTTGATCTTAACAAGTTCAGTTCAGTTCGTATTATTGAAGAACTTGCTAGAAGGAGTGCATCAGTGCACAGTAGTAAAACGTGCTATACGCAATAGCGTTGCGTAAGTACTGGGTGTTCAGTTCAAACTGTGTCATGGCTCGCTGTATGCCGTCACGTGACTAGACGGTGACCCAAGAGAATTCAATCTTCCTACACTTCCGCAGAGGTGTATTACTTATCTGCCAGAGAAGTTGCCTAGCAAGTACGGCGTTCATTCATAAGAGTACTTACCGATACGTACGGTAACGCCGGTAGTGGCAGGAATGTCAACTGTTTGGAAACACGTACTGAGGTGATTTTTTTTTTACTGTCGGGATATGGGGAGAGCGTTAAGACGATTACTTACGTATTTGTTGACATTAATTTCGACGATCAACATGGACACGGAGTGCTTGATTTGTGTTGTGAAATGTTGCCGTACGCAACAAATACCCTGCGTACGACTTGGCCGCGCAAAACACAGTTCGAAAGAGGTTATGGTAGCAAACAGACCGTACAGACCGCCATCTGTTGCTACGACGTTCAAGTTATACCATACACGTTCTCAAGTTCAGATTGAATTTAATTTCTCTGACACAAAAGCTGAAACTTTCAAATGACTCATCAACAGTGACGTCATGACATACTTTGAAATGAACACCCAGCATACTTCAACTGTAGGAAGGATTTTCCACGAAGAGGCCCAAATCAGTAACTTAAAGGGACACTATACTGAAATTACTAAATTACATGCTTTTTTATAGTTAAATTCACGAACCATAATTCAATTTTAAATCATACCTTATTCTGTGTTCAAAAATATAATTCCAGTAATCTAATTAATTAATTAATTAATTAATTTATTTATTTATTTATTTATTTATTCTGGTGTAGTTAAGGCCATCAGGCCTTCTCTTTCACGCCACCAGAAATACAAATACAATAATAGAAATAAAAAGAAAACAAATACACTATTAACAAAGTAAAGTCACACAAAAATATAGGGTAAAAGGGTCTGTTGGACAGTCAGGCAAAATTTAAAACCTCGTCACTTGTGGGCATGACATTCTGCTAATGACAGAAGTAGCCACGAGTGGGACTACTTCCGTCATTGACTTCTATCAGAATGTGGAAGGTAACACGTTAAATTTCAAAGTGTCCAACATGCCCGGCTGTCAACAGACCCTAATTTTACACAAGTTCCAGTCACACAAACTTTAAATGAGTGATTAAGTATAATTAATTGTATCCTAACTAATTAACTAACATAAACAAGAAACTTGCAATTTTAATCTAGAGTAAAAAATAAAAAAAAACACACAAATCAACATTTCTAGCAATACCTATAAAGCATTAAATAAGACAAAATTTTCAAATTTAATTTTCAATTGTGATAAAGTCCGGCAGTCCCTGACGTTATTAGGCAACGAATTCCAGATGCGAGGTATTTCTACAGTGTAGGAGGATGAGTATAAAGACGTTCTATGACGAGGGATAAAAAGAAGTGCTTGATGCCGGTTTCGAAGAGTTGTAAGAAATCAAAAGCGCGATAAGAGATAATTCGGAGTAGAAGTATGCATGATTCTAAATAGAAGAGACAGTGAATGTATTGTTCTTCGTTCCTTAAGACGCACCCATGAAAGTAACTGGAGGGAAGGTGTTATATTGTCAAATTTACGAGTATTGCAGATGAATCGTATGCACACATTATGAACACGTTGTAGTCTCTCAGCTAAGAGTGAACTTACATTAGTTAGCAAGGAATCGCAATAATCAAAATGGGGCATTACACGCGTCTAAATAAGATTCTTTTTAGATTAAGTGGTAAAAATTCTTTCATATGAAACAAGAAGTGAAGATGAGAAAATATTTTTTTGCAAGTGTGTGTTACTTGAGTGTTCCAATTTAGATCGCCATCCATAAAAATGCCAAGATTTTTCACTGTTTCCCTGTATTTAACAATAATCCCATTCAATATTATATGCGATGTATTAATACTATCAAGAGTGCTTCGTGGACGATTATGTTCCATTACGATTGCTTGCGATTCCTTTGGATTTAACCTTAATCGAAATTTGTGTGCCCACATGAAATAATATGTAAAAGAAAAAGAAAATTATTTTTAGTATGAGGAAAAGAGAAAGAAGAGAATAATTTTGATTTCTTTTAAAATAGTGTCCGCTTTCTTGTGTTTATCATCAGTTTCAGCCTTTGATTTGATTACTTTTAAGATATATCTGTGAATTTTAGGACTTTTTTTATGTAAACGCAAAAAATATTTTATTGGGCATTTTCAATAATTTTTATTTCAACATACGCTCCATAATTAAACATAAATACGAGCGTCCGAATTATTGGACTAATGTGATTACATGTGCAAGAAAGCTGTATTTATTGGCAGAAATAATAAACAAAAATGTAGGCAATTTTGCACAGAAATAACGAATAGAAAATTGTATCTGGAGGTTTCTAATAGTTTGTGAACATTCCTTTATTCTTCATTAACACGTTGATTTTGTCAGGGATGCTGGAAACCAAAGTTTGACACTTTCTTTGAATATCAGCATCATTTTCGGGAGAGAACCCAATTCCAAGTAAGATCATGATAAATAATACTTTAATTGAACGTGTTAATTCATTTAACTATTTAGGTTATATCACTGATGAAGATATGTCAAACAAAATATCTAAATTGGTAAAAATCACTGGCGTCATTAACGCCGTCTTCAAATCCTCCCATGTTCAGAAACATACAAGGCTAAAGGTATATAAAACACTAGCTCGACCGGTCCTCACTTACGGTAGCGAGGCATGGACAATCAGAAAAGCTGATGAGCAAAGGCTGACGACAGCGGAAATGAGGTTCATGAGACGAACAGCGGGATGCTCTTTGCTGGAGCACCGTAAAAATGTGGACATATTGCAGGAACTCAAAATGGATCCTATAGTTAATTTTGTTCAACAATATCGACTTCAGTGGAAAAAAACATGTCGAAAGGATGGATCGCACTAGATGGCCTAAACAGATTCTTACTTATGTACCAAGAGGAAAGAGGAAATTGGGAAGACCACGAAAGCGCTGGCATGAGACCGCAACAGATCCTGTAGGGTCTAATACGTGAGGGATATGATGATGGTGATTTAGCCAGATATCAGGCAGTGCTTTAATGAGCCCACGTTTTGTTGTAAGCTTATTTTTGATCAGTTTCTTCTTCAGTTTAGACCACAGATTTTCAATTGGTTCATATCCATCTCTTTTGCTGGCCATGGAAAGTACAGATTTGAATATTTTCTGCAGTATATAATAAAACACCGACAGTATCAACACAGACAGACAAAACATATCCAACCGTTCGAAAAATATGCCAAGAGATATAAATAATCATATTTACAACAATACAGACTCTGTGAATTATATTGACTATTACACTTTTACTACGTCATACTACTTTTGACCAATAAAACACTACGAAAGGATGTCTTTCAACCGATCATACCTGCTTATCGCACTATTTTATCGCTTCCCTAGCATTTGTTTAATTTATCGCTTCCCTAGCACTTGTTTCCTTGTTTGCCAATATTTCAAACTGCACTGGTCTTAACGTCAAAAAACAGAAAATTACAAACCACTCCAGTCGATGCACAGCAGTTTCAAGTATGACTGAATTGGCATTCAAGAACAAGAATTAATAAAGATCACTGGTCATAGCTATGCATCTTCCCTGAAACCATATTTACAAATAAACGAAGAGTACCATTCGGAAATCCTGAATAATTTGAGGGATATACCATGTACATCAACGAATTCCACTTCTTTTACGCACACGTCCAATATAACATCAACTGAACCACCAACCACTAAAACATTCAGATTTGAAATTTGTACTTTCAATAATTGTTCCTTTTAAAATTATTCACGTTTATTTTTTATTTCATTATCCTTAATTAAACTGTTCTTGTTTATTTCATAACCCCTAATTAAAACTTTTCTAACACTTGTTTATATTATTTAGGTTATGTTTGTTATAGCTACTGCTATATGATATTATGTATAGCCACGTATCAGAGATTGTTTAATACTCAGATTTATTGAAAATTATATGTCAAGTGACGTTGATTACCGGGATCCGGATAATTGGAGTGGAATGCAACTGTTTTAATAAAAATGAAACTGAATCAACAAAGTCTTCTTGACTAGTAACCGTCAACAGAATTCAATGAAGATTTCATAGTTGGCACAACTGATAACAAAAAACAGCTAATCATTACAGTCACTGTACTAATCGTAACACACCACTGCCATCTAGCGTAACATTTGTAATGTTGAGATGGTACAATAATACATTTGAAGACAGTTGTATTTTCGTAAGTCAATTAATATTTTATTGTATTGGAGTACTTCGTTACTTCTAATCTTTATATGCATTCTTCTAATCGTGTAATAGTCAATTAAGGATATGTACATCCAAAAACGCAAAAAATGATGAAAAATTAGAATTTTCAAAATACAATTATTTTAATACAGAATTTTCTCCTCTTTAATTTGATAAAAGAATTTTCGATTTATGCCTTACGGTTTTTCAGATAAGTCCCATTTTCCAAAATACTGCGCCATCAGTCACGGTCTCTTACTTTTGGAGTGATCTTCGTAGCAGTCAATCCCCTCGTCCAGCATTGCTTGTAAAATAAACTTCTTTCTAGTCACGAAATAGATGCATAGATATTTGGACATGATCATTAGATTGAAAAAAACGTTTTTACATAATGAAGTAGCCTAATTTATAATGTTTTACTGTTAGTCATAAAACTGTAAATTTGTGTGTCAGTGATGTTGCACGTCATTTTAATAAGAGTCCAAAAGTAGAAATTACAATTCTGAGGAGGATGAGCATAAACCCTGGGACAAACACCATCGCAGGATTTGTTGCATCAATGGAAAATAAGTGCAAAATGCCAAAAAGAAAAATTCAACAGCTGAAGTTAAAACAAGGAGGAGGTATTTGAAAGGCAAAAGAAGCTGAAACTGGACCAACATGAAGCTGCGTAAGAGGTGAAATAGGTATGATGATGGAGTCTTTTAGGCTCTGAAAGTTTGTAGTTCATTTCCTGCAAATACTGTAGTAATTTCAGAATATTTAATTCTTTCAAACATGATATCTCAGCCAAATATGGCGATACCAAGAAGATATTGGTGTCATTTTGAATCTTGAAATGTCCCCCAGTGCCTGACAATGAGTAACATAACATTAATATAATTAATTATTATCTATGGACTTTTTTACATGATTTATGCAACATAAAATATTATTGAAAGTTACATATATGGCAATATTTAATTAATGTAAATAAAAATAAATAATAGCTCTATGCAGGCATTAAAGAATAGTTTCAGCTACAAAACAGTGAAAAAACTGTGGCTCTATCTTAAAAACTGCATGAGCTATCATGTTTCAAGTTGCATGTCAAAATTATAAACAAAATATTTTTTATAAACAAGTTAGACATAATTTCAAGGGATCTGTTCACTTCATTCTCTTTCTGGTACCATTCTCAATTGTATAACAATTTTACAGAGCAAAATTATACAAAACAAAATTTTTTGTATGTAAAGGTGTACATATACCTTAAATCCCACTTGAGTTTTGATTTTTTCTAGATAAATCAAAACCTCTAGTGAGATTACTGTTGATAATATGACGAATTATATTATGTTTCAAAGAAGAACGTTTCAGTCCAATAATCCGGCCACCTCTGTAAGTTTTCGAACTGAAAATAATCTGAAAGATAAAACTTATTTCCAAACTCCCAGCAACATTCCGGGTCAGCGATCATATCTTCATTACAGTGCATTTCCGTACTCTTTTAGACCAATGAACGTATTTCTACTTTCTTTCATGTAGATGAACTATCTAATTTCCAGATGTAGGAACTCGACACGCTAGAGAAATGGCGAATGATGAAGGGCTCAAGTTGCTGACGGAGCTACAAGATAATGCAGCCCAGAAGCTTGCGGCAGAATAGTATGCAAATCCTCTTGCCTCATGCATTACGTCTCACTTTTTGTGTACAAAACTTCTCATTCTTCTTAAGGGCATTCCTTAATTGTATTCAAATACATACAGATTGAATGTGTGTCCTTATATTTTGTATGTATGTATGCATTTATTCACACTGCAATGGGTATATACCCGGTGGCAGTGGTAACTAATTACACTCAATAAAGACAATAATAAACACAATTAATAAAAAATACAATTAATAATAATACTAATAATTAATACTAACAATAATAAATAATAATAATAATAATAATAATAATAATAATAATAATAATAATAACAACAACAGGGAACATCCTAAATTAAATGAAACGATCGGTTAAAATAACATTTAAAGTAAATCTAATTTGTATCTTAAACCTATGTTCGAACTAAAACCCACGAGTATGATATGTTCATATCTGCACAAGTACCTTTCAACACTACATTCATTTCGCTGCACTGGAACTACGACACATTTCACTGATTCTATCCTAATTTCACTAACACTTCAAAAACATTTCACTGTTCAAATACTTTGCACTACCACTATAAACTATAAAGCTTCACTGACAGGGACACGTTTCACTTAGGCCTACTCAACATACTTCTCTGACACAACATAATTCTTCACTGATAGAACACTTCAATAACAAAATATCAATTACACCCTTTAAATGCTGTCTATAATTATCGTCTATTAGTAAAGTCCTTAAGCCTATTTTTAAATATATTTTTGGTTGTTGGTAAAGCCTTTAGTAAGTCTGCAGGTAAAGCATTCCAGTCCCTGATAGTACGATTGAGAAAAGAAAACTTTCCAGTGTCCGTCCTCTGTCTTCTTTCCCTCAATTTATGTGAGTGGTCGATCCTTGAAGAGTAATTTGGTGGCTGCAGCCTATTTTTTATTTCTCTCCAGGCAGGCTCACCTCTGTATGTTTTGAACAGTGCCCATAATCGAATTCGCGTTCTCCTGTCCGTGTGTCCCATTTTAATGGTGAATTTTTCCGACAATAATTCCGACATTTGTTATATTTCTTTCAGACCACTACGGTTTTTTTTAGTTTAAAAGGTAGTAATGGGTGAAATTCCTATTTTCTACATTTTTCAAGCTACGTTCTCGATTTTTTATATACATCATCACGATGCGATAGATAATTATGTGATGAAGTTTCATTTCTGTGGCCTAAGGCATGCTGCCTAGGACTCGCGTTACGAAATGCGCGCTGGTTCGAATCCTCATGGGAGAAGAAATTTTCCCATAAAATTTCAGCCAGTGTATGGGACCGGTGCCCACCCAGCAAAGTGATGCACTTGGGGAGCTACGATAGGTCGCGAAATCCGGTTACGAGAGTCAACTATAACGACTGGAGAGATCATCGTGCTAACCACACGATACCACCATTCTGGTTGGATGATCGTCCACCTCTGCTTCAGCATGTGGACGTGAGGCCAGCAGCCGGCTGATCGGTCATGATACGTCATGGGCTGAAGTGTCTCGGATTATTATTAAGTTAGATAATATTTAATATACGTAATACGGTATGTATGGACAAAACTTTCTTCCACCCAAAGAATGTCACGATGTGCCTAATCCTCTGACAGCAAACCGTGGACTGTGAGTCTTAGTGTTAATGTTAGTGTTGTGTATTCATACTATACAAAAGAAACAAAAGACAAATACACAAACTACACCAATACTGTACATAAACGAAATACACCCAAAACTCCAATACACACTGGAACTTGAAAACAATAATTCCATAAATTTCCTAGACATCACCATAACAAAAGTTGACAACAAACACATTTTCAAAATATACAGAAAACCAACCAACCACCACCACACACATACACAACACATCTAATCACCCCACACAACACAAACATGCTGCATTCAGGACAATGGTACACAGATTACTCAACATACCCATGAGCCAACAACACTACAATGAAGAAGTGAACACAATCAAATACATAGCACAAGAAAATGTTACAACCCAAACATAATAGACAACTTCATAAGGAAGACGAAACAAAAACTCAACAAACACAAAAACACACAAACACAAGAACACAAGAAATACATCACACTAACATAGGAAAACAAAAACACACACAAGATCGCATCCTTATTCAGAAAACAGAAATACAACATAGCATACAGAACAGAAAACACACTACAAAGACATCTCAACACACAAACAACACAAACAAATAAATACAACCACACAGGCGTATACAAACTCACATGCAACAGTTGCGACAGTTTCTACATTGGACAGACAGGCAGATCATTCCAAACTCGATACAAAGAACACATTAAAGCAATAACCAGAGGACACAATACATCTACATATGCCGAACACATAACTAATGCTAACCACACATACAATAACATAAATACAGATATGGAAATCCTAAACATACAACCCAAAAACCAAAAACTCAACACACTAGAACAATTACTATTAAATACGAGAAAAATTCGTACCGGCACAGGGAATCGAACCCAGGACCTCTCAGCTCTGCGCGCTGAGCGCTCTTACCAATTGAGCCATCCCGGGACACGATCCACGGCGCCGGCCGAACCTCAGGTCCTGGGTTCGATTCCCGGTGCTGGTACGAATTTTTCTCATACTTAATAGTAATGATACAATAGACTAATTCACATTAGTCGTGTAATATTCAATGAGGTGGGCGAGATCTCATACATATGAAGAGTTCGCGGGAAAAACGATGAATGTCACATTTCTGTTAAGGATTATATCAGTAACCGGCATGTTCCGTGCTCTGTGACGTCATACCACGGAGCCGCCACGCTCTTTGCTCGGCAATCTCTGCATACTGAGCACAGCGAGGAGGAAGGTTCAACTGAATAGTGGTGGTACGGCGCCTATGCACTGACAGAGCGCGATCCATTCGTCTGAGGTAGTATGGGAATAGCACAATTACAATACATTTGTACGAAAACAAAACTGTACATTCGTGATAAATCAATGTAACAAAATATTTTGGTTTGTAAACAAATTTAATATACTTATAATAATATGAAATTCATAATACAGCCAGCTGCAGAAGCGTTCGCATTATGTAAATGAGGCTCCGAAACTGCTATAAATATAGAAATATAGAAATAAATAATTTAAGCAGTACTACAACACTTTGTCTACTCGGAAACGTGAAAACAGTTAAAGTGTTTTAACAGACATTTTCCTACACAATATACAGTTTGAACTATATAAGCCCTAACTTGGTGAGTAGTATGCAAAGTATATTTCAACTTTTGAAACACACCATCACTTTGTGTCACTACTGTGCCCAAGCTAAATGCTTTGTCGAGATCAAACTGTGTTATGGAGTATGGAGGAATGGCGAAGTGTTTGATTTGTGGCAAGCTGTTTCAGCATGTAAAGAAATTCAATATACAACGCCATTATTCTGTACGCCACACAATGATTATGACATATATGGGGAAGAATATCGACAAATACTGGTGCAGAAATTGAAAGATAAATTGTTAAGTGAAGCTAGGGAACACACTGTCAGTGAATCAATGGTAAGATTGAGGCTTAAGATGTAGGATTTCACTAGTCATTGCAAAGAACATGCGTTCTTTTAGTGACGGGGAATTTGCCAAGAATTTTGCCATCATGACCGCAGAGTAGTTATTCCCTAGCAAAATACAGGAATGTGATTCCATCAATTTATCTCCAAGAACTGTCGTATCATTGCTGCACTGACGCCACTGCGCTGGTGCGTGATAACAGTAATACGACTCAACTGCTCGCTCTTCCAAGCTCTTGAGGCCTGACTGGCTCTTACGTCATAACTGCAGCATCTGCCGGCCACTGGATTAGATAATGATCTAATTGAGTCTATAACTGCAAGATGTAGTGCTGTTTCTATAGAAAATAAAGGAAAGTATTACTGTATTCGTGGTGATAATTCTTTTTTTTACCATTTTACATAAGAACATTACATTTCGTAGTAATCCATGAATTAGATAATGACATCAAACTTAACGAAACTGTGACATTCATCGTTTTTCCCCCGAACTCTTCATATGAATATTTGATGTACATTAGAACAATATGAAATATACAGACACACTAAAACACACCCTAATCAAATTCTCAACACACAGATCAATTTCAGAACACAAACACTATTTGACACAACTCTTCATCACATGAACGCACCCACACAACAGGCAGCGAAGTTGAGATAGCGCCGAGATCTAGTAGGCTCTGAGGACGGTGTCAAGCAGCACCGAAACAGCTGTAAGCCGCACATGCTTACGTAATTAACACGAGTAAGATCGCCATTTAATCAATTATTAAAAAAAAAAACTATAGTTAGGAAAAATATTTGGGGCTAAGCGGGATGAAGTTACAGTAGAATGGAGAAAGTTAAACAACACAGAACTGCACGCATTGTATTCTTCACCTGACATAATTAGGAACTTAAAATCCAGGCGTTCGAGATGGGCAGGGCATGTAGCTCGTATGGGCGAATCCAGAAATGCATATAGTGTTAGTTGGGAGACCGGAGGGAAAAATATCTTTAGGGAGGCCGAGACGTAGATGGGAGGATAATATTAAAATGGATTTGAGGGGTGTGATGATAGAGACTGGATTAATCTTGCACAGGATAGGAACCGATGGTGGGCTTATGTGAGGGCGGCAATGAACCTCCGGGTTCCTTAAAAGCCATTTGTAAGTAAGTAATGTAAGTAAGTAATAGTTACTTTAAATCTTTACTGAACTATCTCATAATGTATTTTTGTACATAAATTTTTAGTATAAGAGACTTATAAAAAAATTATGACCGGATATAACCCCTAGGAATAAAGGAAAAGACACTAAGCCTCTGTAGTAACATTACATGTGTTGCTGCAGTAACTTGCGTTACTTTGTTTCATTCCTTGTCCCTGGAACGAACACCCGGGGCCTAAATCTCCCCACCCTTCCGCCCCTCGTCCCTGCGCCACCCGCCGCAAACTCTCCTCAAACTTCCATTATTGGCCCCCAAGGTGTGCTCCACAGTCATGCATATTGCATAACTCACCCCTGTAGCAAGCAAACGCCTATAACCCTGTTTCAAGTCCCCACCCTCGCCTCAACACCCCTCAGTACGACACACTGTTTGTTCCTGGGTCACTCCGTCCCACTCGCATGAGAATGAGGTCACTGGAACCCGCGCTGTCATACCCTTAATTAATTTAATAGCTGGAAAGGCTGCAAAGTAAAATCATCTGTCTAACGAAAAGCTGCAATTTGCAGCTGTTTAGCCGCCCATCATTTTATACAAAGGTTAATTGCTAGAGACAGTTCCTTTGTTACGACACTTCTCCGGGTTTTAATGTAGACGCATACCCTTCATTCCACTTTTTTTTTGGTTTGTTTAGTGTCCCTTTTATAAAGTGCTGATATGTAAGAGGGCAGTTCCCGCAAGCCGAGGTCGAAATGTTTAAAGTTTCTGTCCCAGCGGCCATATGTACAAGGACATCATTTTATTTTTACTAACATTTTTAATATTAAACCTGGCTATACCTTTCTATTAACGATTGAAACAGGAAACACCGTTTGCTACCCTTTCCACGACGGAGTTCGATAATACTGGCGTAAAATACAAATCACTTTACTAGGTATAGGAAGGAAGAAAAGTAGTTCATCCATTTATGTAAACTAGGAAATATCGCAATTTTGTGTTTGATAATTTTCATTAGGTTTTTGTTTAATCAAAATACAGTACTGTATTAACACTTAGTGTTTTACACACGAATTGAGCTATCCATTCGGAAGTATTAATTATGCAGTGTATATTGTACTGTTACAGCACATTAGCGTACTATATAGAGAATGAAGTTAAATTAAAAAATAATCATAATATGGATATTTAAACACATTTTAGAAAATGGTGGCCGTTCATTTCGATACAGGCTTCATTTTTTTGTGCATATTATCGCACTATGGACTATTGTACCTAATTCCAATTACCAGTTTCGTCCTTCGTACGAGTAACTCATGTTGAAATAATTCTGTACCTACTCTATAAAAAAGTACCTTACGTACTGTAAATTCAACCTTCACTTCTGCCCGATCCGAAAAGATAAAATCACTCAGAAATGCTATCTACTGTCCGTTCAAGTGGTTTTGTCGCAGGGTTGTACAAAGGGGGGGGATCACGTGACAGTTAATTACTTAAGGAGGCCCTTTTATTTAAGTTATTTTAAACACTTGAATAATATTACGTAGACGTCCAATTCCTAACAGAAATTAATGTTTTCAGAAAAGAGCTAAGATAGCCCAGCTACTAGACTTTACAAAGGGGCGAACAGAAGCAGGTGGGGAAACCGGGATGCGACATAGGGAAACGGACGACAGTACCCGTACGAAAATATGATTCAATATTGAAAGCTCTTTCGTCACTGGAAAACGCGAACATATTTCTGAAGCGTACTATACTCAGTAACTCAGTACTGCTTACGCGCCCTCGGCTCTGTGTCGTGAACGGTTGGAAGTTTACTAGTAGAAGGAGTGGGAGTGAAGTACATTCCAAAACTCAGGTACAATAAAAATTGAAGTAAAAAATAAAATGATGTCCCTGTAGATCACATAGGTATACTCAACAGTCTTGTGAACCCACTAATAAAGTTCGTAGTTATTTAATTAAATTATATTTCATCAGCGTAGTTCAATTCTATGGAGAAGAATTATAGTCGCAACGCTGTTATTCCCGACGTGACTCCTCCTCTTCTCTTACGTCTCAGGAAGTGAAGGCTCTATAAAGTCTAGGTAGGTAGTATCGTTCGCCATTTTTGTTCTTTCATTGCCGAGCTACCATACGAGGAATCTATTTGCCACACTGTTAAACATTATCATGTCGTAGCTCCTATGATAATAAATCAAACGCACTGTAATTCAGCAAATAATTGAGCGGCAAATAACGTCTTGTGCTTTCTGCGAACGACAACGAAAGAGCCAAAATGGCGGGCGATTATATTAAGTATTTATCGAGCCTTAAGAAATGAATAACGTCTTCATAAGCGAATCACAAGACGTACACGTTTAAATGTAGCCGAACTGCAACGCGATTGGCTGCCGGAAATTAGAGCGACGGGACTATAAGTATATTTTATTGAAGAAAGTTCATAAAATTCTTTGCATCATAATCACCCTCTTCAGTTTCATTATGTCTTCCGTTCTTTTATGCATTTTATTTTTCAAATTGATATTATGCAGACCTCTGGAGAAAGAACTAAGCAGCGTATTCCGAATCTCACCAGTCCGGTGGCATCAATGACGTGACGTTGCATCGAAATAAGGAACAAAACTTCTGGAAGGATCGATGGCTGTCATGGCGACTGTACAAGTTGTTGTCTGTGCTACGCTAGCAAAATTTTGCGAAATTTTCGTACTTCCATCTCGTTCAAAGAAAAGAGATCATAAACAACTTATTTCTTGAACCGGTAGTAATAACTGGTTCGTTGACATGCTCGCTCATAAGCCATTAACATATTGTTTTTACGTTGTGCTCATTACAAACAATACAGCAGAACTAAAGCAGAACACACCGCCATGACACAACAGTGCACGATGTTATTCGTCTGCTAATTCCCGCCCTATACAAGAACCAATCAGATTCGCTGATGGCGGCTGATGGAGACTGCCACCACCTCTGCAAGTTGATGGCACCGGTGCGACACAGGTGGAGCATCAATGACGTCATCGGTGGAATTCGGAACACCGTGATGCCATCGGATTGCTCACCGGTGAGATTCGAAATATGCTCAAGGAAAAGACTAGTGAAGTGCTTTATGTGGAGTGTAGGATTGTACGGGACAGAAACCTGGACATTAGGAAGAAGTGAAGAGAAGCGACTAGAATCATTTGAAATGTGGATCTGGACAAGGATGAAGCGTGTGAAATGGACAGACAGAATAAGAAATGCAACTGAGTTGGAAAGAGTGGGTGAAGAAAGAATGATGTTGAAACTGATTAGGAAGAGGAAAAGGAATTGGCTGGGTCACTGGCTAAGAAGAAACTGCCTGCTGAATAATATACTGTAAGGAATGGAGAACGGGAGAAGACTTCGGGGCAGAAAAAGATATCAGATGATAGATCATACGCGGAGACAAAGAGGAAGGCAGAAAATAGGAAAGACTGGAGAATGCTGGGTTTCAATGAAAGACCTGCCCTTGGACGGAATACTATGAATGAAAGAATGAGTGCATTCACATACGGTGAGTTTTAGAAATTAATGCAAAATTAGCCCACCACTGTGGAGTAACGGATAATATGTCTGACCTGGAAACGAGAGGACCGGGTTCAAATTCTGTTCGGAAAAACTTACCTGATTCAGTTATATTATTTTAATGTACCGAAGTACATATGATATTTCCATGCAGATATTCTGCATCATCATACGATGTAAGAGTAATGGAACGGAGAAAAATTCTCTCAGGCGCCGGGATTTGAACCCGGGTTTTCAGCTCTACGTGCTGATGCTTTATACACTAAGCCACACCGGATACCACCCCGGCGTCGGACGGAATCGTCTCAGATTAAGCTCCAACTCTTGGGTTCCCTCTAGTGGCCGCCCTCTGCACTACGTCATAGATGTCTATGAACGTAGGACCGAAGTCCACACATGTGCTGAGGTGCACTCGTTATGAGTGACTGGTTGGCCGGGATCCGACGGAATAAGCGCCGTCTTAAATCACTAGAGGGAACCAAGAGTTGGAGCTTAATCTGAGACGATTCTGTCCGACGCCGGGGTGGTATCCGGTGTGGCGTAGTGGATAAAGCATCAGCACGTAGAGCTGAAAACCCGGGTTCAAATCCCGGCGCCGGAGAGAATTTTTCTCCGTTCCATTACTCTTACATCGTTACCTGATTCAGGTTTTTTCCTAGGTTTTCCCTTTATCAATAATTACTGAAGGAGAACTGCTGAGTAACTTTCGGCATTTGAGTTCGAAGATATTTCGCTATCATAATCACAATATCCCTCTTTCATCTTAACTCCGTTTCTTTCCCAATTACGGGCTTCCTTCAATGTAGAGTCGGCTGCAGACCGCCAACGAACTTGGACCCATGGTAAGTGGTCATTAGTTGTTGATGGTAGTGTTATGTACCATAGACTATATCCTGGCTCATAGTATCTAGTGGGACCGAGGTTCAGGGACTACGGTGATACCTACGTGGAAAGCTAAAAATAATTCCACAGGCTATATTGTAGGGGAGTCGAGGGGAATTTGTAACTCGAGAGGCCTTAGGACATGGACATCATTTCATTCCGTGTAATATAATTGGCTCACCAAAACAAACTACATTAGACAGCAATCCCTAACCCGTACCACTCCCTCAATGGGGACTAATGGATAGTTCCATAACACTGGTCAACAATCATTTTGCGTCAGACATAAAACTAACAAATTCTTACTAATTTCGATCTCCTGAATTCAAAAGTAACTAGTAAAATGTTCTGTAAGTTCGTGTTTTCAAGATGCACAATATAATTCATTTTCTACGCATTTATTTAAAAATCGCCGTATTTCGTGTGTAACTATTTTGTTTTACAAATGTAAAGACTACAGTAATATTAGTATACAGTAGACCGCCATGTTAGAAGCACTTGTAGAAAAGGAAATTATTTTATTGCCCTTTTACGAGTCTATTGGGAGGTTCGTAGTATGAATTCGTTTGAGTTTACTGTATTTTATTTCAGATGTGTATTTATTTCACTGTAAGCTTTAATTACATTAATGTAGTTCATATTTTGCAATAGACCACCTTGTCAAAACCACTTCTAGAAGCGGAAATTGTTTTATTGCCCTTTTCGGTTAAATTTGGAGGGGGAGAAACAGGTTCGCAGTATGAAATCGCTTCAGTTTACCAGAAGATTCCCGTGGTGTTAGTATTCTGTGTAAGACGTGTACTTCTTTAAAGTGTGCTTTAATGATAATATTCGAAGTATGAATTGTCTATATGTGCGGATTTGAAGCTTGTAGCATTACTTCTTGAGATGCAACTAGGCTACACAAAATGTTGCTGCTTTCTGTGCGAATGGGACAGTCGCGCTCGAGATATGCATTATAAAAAAAACGACAATCACTAGGGAAAAATGCAGGGACATCATTTTATTTTTACTTCAATTTTTATTGTACCTGCGTTTCTAACTGTACTTGACTCCCACCCCTTTCACTAATGTCCTTGCTAACGTCAGTCACACAAACTTACGGCCGCTGTTGCTAGCAGTGAAATAAACAGTACAGAGTACAGCGTGTTTCAGAAATATGTTTCATTTTCTAGAGAAGAAAAAAGCTTATATTATTGAAGTTTATTTTCACACAAGTATGGTGTGTAGCATAACTGAATTTATCTGTGTGGACTGAGCACAAGTGAAGATTAGAGTTGCCGAAAGTACGGTACCCTATAATATGGTGCGGTACTTAACAGCATTATTTAAACAAGAGTTTTCTTTTACTATTTGTAGGTATGAAGAACGATGATGGTAACTGGAATTACAAAGTAACCGAATGTGAAGAAGAGTTTTTCTTGTTTGTTTTTTTTTTTTTTTTTTTGTTCACAATTTCCTGATTATATCATTACGGAATATTTTCGTAGAAATGTCATTAATCTGGTAGATAAATTTAGAGAAACAGAGTGTACAGAAAGGAAGAAAAGTGTAAGATGGCCAACAAAGGTGACAGAAGATGCTGTAGAAGAGGCTAGAGAAAGGATGCAGCGAAGTCGTAATAAGCCGGTCAAGAAGTTAGCTGTAGAAATTGGGGTTTCTTACGGAAGTGCTCACAAAATTCTCAGGAATAAATTAGGTTAGTAATATGCTGAATAAAGTAGACATTACATAATGTATATAATCGCCGGAAGACTTGAGTTTGTGAAAAAAATTGTTACTATTCTACTGTTTTCTGATAAAATACTGTAAAGTAATGACCAAACTGAAAATCGTAATACTATATTTCCCTGTAACATAAATGGATACACTACTTTTATCTCCTCCTATAGCTAGTAAAATGATTTGTTTACATATTGCACTAGCAGCTCCAAACTCCTGTAATGGAAGGGGGGTAACAGTGTTTCCGAGTATAGCCAGGTTAATGTTAAAAATTTTAGTAAAAATAAAGTGATGTCCCTGTATTACACATCAACGCCTTGTATCTCAAAGTAAAGTAATTTTACCCCCTTTACACATTAAGTTAGCGTTAATGAAGCATTTTGTTAAACTGATGCATTAAACATATCCAGGAACTAGACACATTTACAAACTTAGTTTACATTAACACGTGAAAGTGATTATTATAAATATATTCCTAAGTGATATAGTGCTAAAGGTTGTGTAATCAAGATGTAAAATAATAATAATAATAATAATTATTATTATTATTATTATTATTATTATTATTATTATATTCTAAACTTAAACCCAGTGCGAAGGAAACTGCTCCCCTACCCCAGTTAATGACGCGTCTGTTCATTTCTGTTAGATGTTGATTACAAATTGGGGAACCGAGTTATACCTCTATTGAGGAAGCAGAGAAGGCAGACTGGGCTTAACCTGGTTTCGTCTAGGAGCTTGGAGAGCACTTAAAATCGTCAACGAAGAGGGGGCGAGAATATGTCCTCTTTGCGGTAGAGGCGAGACATCACACCATATTTTGTCGGAGTATGAAGCCACAGAAGCTCTGAGGAAACGATTCCTGCCAGAATTCTACATTACATCTAGCAGGGGCCCTTGGCAACATACAATATATTAAATAACGCTAAATTCTGTGAGAGCGTGGGAAAATTTATGATAAAAGTTCGATAGCTAAGGGTGGAACTGGCCGAGGGGGAGGGGGTCGAGGAAATAAGGGGAAGAGTTATTTATTAGAGTTGCATTGAGTGGTGTTAACACTGAGCGAATAAAGTAATTAGGGGATAATGTTCTTTTTGTATTTACTGAGTGTTTATTTTTCTATTTTTTTATTTCATGTGTCCTATGTTTTTCATGTTTTACTTTTATATTTATTACTAGCCGTACCCGTGCGCTCCGCTGCACCCGATAGAAATAAATATAAAGTAATTACATAATTAAAATAGGACATTTGAACCAGGAACATTCGTGTTTGATAGAAGGATAAATCGTTTAATATTTTACGTACTTAATTTAAATTGTATTTAAAATATTAAAATGCGATCATTTTGATCCAGAGACACTCATTTGGTTCAATGACAATTCCTTTAACATGTTTCTTAATTGTTATTACCAATTATTTTGGAAAAGCGAAAATTAACAGAAAAATTTTGACTACAGATTTATTATTATATTTATATTATATTATATTATTTTATATTATATTATATTATATTATATTATATTATATTATATTATATTATATTATATTATATTATATTATATAAAAAGTGTGTTGATAATGGATGTACTCGAATTAGAAAGTTTTTAATTTGTTGTGGGAGCTCTTGAATCTCAGGAGGAACAGCTTTTACAACAGCGCAAGATAATCTGCTTGGCTCATCACCCAATTTTTTTGCATTGGATTTATTGCATATATATTTTCTGTATTTTAACACGATTCAATTTAGCATAGTTAAAATTTGAATTATAAAATAATGGATTGCTAAGCTAACGTACTATTACTGCATACGAAATCAATACACTCTCGTTGTTCGTTAATTCTCTGAGATAAAATTGAATATGTTCATAAACATTGTTTTAAGAAATACAGGAAATGAATATACGGAATAACCTATCAAGTTTTCTGTGCATAAGAAGCTATTTTAATCTTACCTGTCCTCAATTCACTCAAAAGTTACTGTAATAACATTATAGCATTATGTCCATCCAGAGAAACTACACTTTCCAATGATGAAATAATAATTAATTATACAAATCGGTTAATTTAGCTTCCGATATTACTTCATAAAACACAGAAACATTGTCTGTAGGCTATCTTTCATAGCTTTCGATTATTGTGTCCAAGGCCCCTTATAGACGAAGTCATTTGTTTTTTATTTCAATACACCGCCTTAGATGGCAGTTATTTTAATTTTAAAACTCATTTATCTCATTAAATATCAGTCCTATCAAAATTGTTCAAAGAATAAAACTTATCAGAAATATTTTTTAAAGAAACATTTGTTATGTAACATTGTTCACAAAAATCAATAATAAGCGAGATATATTATGATTTATTTAATTCAGGTCCCTTATAACCCCCCCCTTTAAATAATGTATTTTGAATGCCATATAGCCTGAAATCTAAGTTACAACGAACTTAATTTATATTCCAATTTTCATCGAAATCCGTTCAGCCATTATCGCGTGAAAAGGTAACAAACATACAGACAGACAGACAGACAGACATACAAACAAAAATTTCAAAAAAGCGATTTTCGGTTTCAGGGTGGTTAATTATATATGTTAGGACCAATCATTTTTGGAAAATAGAAAATTACCAGAAAAATTTCGGCTACAGATTTATTATTAGTATAGATTTGCATTATTTAGTGCAATTTTCATGAGGAATGAGATTGAATTGTTCGTATATATGTTTCACTGTGTTTTATTATTTTTATGCAAACTGTGCATAGTTGCAGGACGAATGGCTGTAGAGGCTCATGTGAAGGATCCTGTATACATCAGTTTGTATAATTGTGTATCAATAAATGCACTTCATTCATCATTCATTCATTCATAGATGTTGAGTGTAGTCCAGGACCATTTGTGACGCAGCCACGACTTCACACCTTGGACGGCAACTACTCTCTTTATGGGAGAGAATAAATCTCAGCTTTTCTGCCGGGAGTATTATTTGCTTTGTGAATTTTGTACACACAGTAGCCCAACATTTGTATTTCTCCATTGAAAAAGAACCAAATTGCTTCTTGTTGACAGATGCAGAAGCGAAAACATTGGTAATATTAATGCGGACATAGAAAGACACAGCTGAGCCGAGAACAAATTTAAAATGGGACACGTTAACCACAGCAGACTGATATGTGTGATGCTGATTTTACCGTGATCAACTCATTTGACAAACAAAAATGCTGACAATCCAAACCCAACGGCATGTTGATTCGAGAGCAGCTTCTCTTCGCTCAGTGGAACAATTGTTGTCATAGAGAAGCCAGGTCAATAACGTTTGTATTATAACGGTTTGCTAGCTAATCAATGGTGCAGACTTCAATAGAATCCACTTATCGCAGGCAGTTAAACTATTACAACCACACGCTCCAACCCTCTCCACCTCGTGCACAGTTGTCAAGCACAAGGAATTCCAGTAGATGTATGATCGCATTATCAAACGTTCATTTCGTATTGAGATAGTGACAGGAATCTTGTCATTATCTTCAGGCAAGGAAACTAAAGCGTTGCCGAGACATGCTTGGAGTGGCGTGTGAGTAATTCTATTGTACAGAGGCCGTAAGGGTTTGTTAGTGGTTACAGGTATTCCTCTCATACAAGTGGCAGTGGTTATGAGAAAATTAATTTCACCGTCATTATCATTATAGATATCTGCTCTACATTCGTAATTATATTGTCTATACTACCTCAACCTGTTTTTCTTGTCGATCTGTATAAAATGAATAAAATATAGAGAAAATATGTGTAAACAAATAAAAATTCATCTCCATAACATTGAAGTTATTGGTGTCCTAATATGTGTTACAGAAACAATTAATAAATTCTTTGTTTAAGTATGCAAGAAACTGGGAATTTCAACAAATTTTCAAATGTTTTTTTAGAAAAGTCGGGAGTTCATTGCCGCCCTCACAAAAGCACCATATCCCAGCTCCCTCAAATTCACTTTAATATTATCCTACGTCTCAGGCTTCTCGAAGGTCTTTTTTCCCCTCAGGTCTCCCTGTTAACACACTATACGCATTTTCGGTTTCATGAATACATGCTACATTCCCTGCCATCTCAAACATCTGGATTTAAGTTCCCAATTATGTTAGATGAAGAATAAAATGCGTGGAGTTCTGCGTTCTGTAACTTTCTCCATTCTCCTGTAACTTCAACCCTCTTAACCCCAAATATTTTCCTAAAAACCTTATTCTCGAACACCCTTAACCTCTCTCACAGTGAGAGTCCAACTTTCACAATCACACAGAAAAACAGGTAATATAACTGTTTTATAAATTCTAACTTTAATTAAAAAGAAAAAACAAACAAACTAGCTGACAAACGCTTCTTTACCGAATAATGCAGGCATTTCTAATATTTATTCTGCGTTTAATTTCCTCTCGAGTGTAATTTATATTTGTAATTGTTTATTCAAGAAATTTGTTTTGTTCAAAGGATAAATTCTCAATTTTTATATCTTCATTTCGTACTATGTTCTGGTCACAAGACATAATAATATACTCTACGTAGTCTTTTCGGGATATGCTTTCAAACCTATCTCTTTACTTGCTTTAAGCAAAATTCTTGTGTTTTTTAATAGTTTGTGGATTGAAAAATATATCACTATTAGCCCTTAAAGACATCCTAAATATAAAAAAAGAACAGTTTATAATCTCATTAACTAGAAAAACATGTTCTAATTTAACAAAATGTTCATTTAAAATATTTTATAATTACCAACATCATATGATATTTCCACAGTCAGATATTCTGCGTTATCATACGATGAAAGATTAATGGAACGGATTTAAAAATCATATCCGGCGCCGGGATTTTCTCCGTTCCATTGAATTTCGATTGTATGATAACGCAGAATATCTGCGATGGAAATATCATATGTTTTCCCCATTTAATACCAATATGATATGCGTAAATCGGCCGTGATTTAAGACGGCCTTATTTCGGATCCCGGCCAACTAGTCACCCCCATAACGAGTGCTCCTTCAGCACATGCTGGACTTCGGTCCTAGGTTCATAGATATCTATGACGTAGTACAGAGGGCGGCCACTAGAGGGAACCCAAGAGTTGGAACTTAAAACTGAGACGATTCTTTACGCCGGGATGGAATCCGGTGTGGCTTTGGATAAAGCGTCAGCACGTAGAGCTGAAAACCGGGTTCAAATCCCGGCACCAAAATTTTTTCCGTGCACCACCTACTCTTTCATCGTAAAATGTTTATTATAAAATACACTTTTCATTGGACACCAACTCGATAGTTCCAACAGTCTTGACATTATATCTTTGGTATTGATATATTAATATAAATTAATTTGTAAATATCTTTTTCCACAATTTAAGTCACACGTTTATGTTTCAAAGTTGGTTCTTGACGGTTGTCAGCCCACTTTGAGGTCTGTGGATATAGAGGAAAAATTGGATCGGTTCGGTTAGAGTTCCTTTGAGTAGCTCAGTGGTAGAGCGTTGATGACGTTAACCCAAAGGTCCCGGGTTCGATACCCGGCTCCGGAACAATTTTTCCCTCGAAATTATTCAAATCAACTTTACAGGAGTTTGACAAATCTTGATTTGAATTTTAATAATTATAAATCATATTGACTATTAACATATCGGGTGAAAGAAGCTTTTTTTCGATAAAGCCCATATTTCATAGGAGAAGATCAGACGGATCTAAATGCGAGTTTTTCCCCATCGTCAACCAAAGTGACACGGAATCGGCCGGCCAATAACTGAGCCTTGTTTGTCCCAGACGGCCAATGACACCGCCCCCATGCGTCTGCTCCTTCAGAAGCGCTGAATTACTAGCTTATCGTCTCCTCTTATCGCGCAAGGGCCATACTCCCTTCGTAGGGATTCTTTCGTCAAATTTTTACAGTACACACTGTACCTTTTCCTATAGCGAAGCCATTTCAAATATGCAGTAGCTACAGCGCTCCTAGCGACGGAATTTGGAACTGAAGTACACAGCCAACAAAACTTTAAGAGTGCACCACCTCACTTACAGAGGAAAATCAGAAATCAGTGAAATCAACGGAAAGCAATAACAGTCTGAAATCAGGGTAATCATTTCGGGACACAATGAATTTTTCAATATAAATTTTTCTAGCACACCTATATATACCACATTTCTTCCTTCACGTTTATTTTTCAAAATGTCTTCCACTTCTTCATTCCATCACTTACGTCTTCCTTTTACTGGTTCATATGCTTCGTTTTCTAACGGTTCTTCTTTGTCTTCATATAGGTCTCAATATGCAACTGGTATCGCAATCTGATGACGGTTATATTTAAACAAGCCGTAGTTTGAATCAGACAATATCCTTTAAACATATTGTTTGACAAAACTCTTTGCTTTTAATACATTCACATTTCATATTTATATTAACATATCGGGTATGAAATGCATTTTTCATAAAGCCCATCGACTAACATAGTCCCGTGTTAGAGTCTTGGTCGTCATCTAAATCATCATCACCATCGTCAACAAAGTGAACCCAAGATTCGTTCCGACAACAGATATACCTACATACATAGTGTTCTGCCCAAAGCTAGGTCTTTCACTCCAAACCCAGCATTCTCCAATCTTTCTTATCTTCTGCCTTCCATAGTTTATATGATCCATATATCTGCAGTGCTCGGGAAAAGTGACATAAGTCAGTTTCCACAAACCTTTTTTGATAATTTATTGACAACTTACGGAACATAATATTTGACAAAACTCTTTGCTCTTAATATTCACTTTTCATATTTATATTAACATATCGGATATGAAATGCATTTGACAAAACTCTTTGCTCTTAATATTCACATTTCATATTTATATTAACATATCGGATATGAAATGCATTTGACAAAACTCTTTGCTCTTAATATTCACATTTCATATTTATATTAACTATGAAATATTTCAAAATTTCTTAATATTCACATTTCATATTTATATTAACATATCGGGTATGAAATGCATTTTTCATAAAGTCCATCGACTAACATAGTCCCGTGTTAGAGTCGTGGTCGTCATCTAAATCATCATCACCATCGTCAACAAAGTGAACCCAAGATTCGTTCCGACAACAGATATACTTACATACATAGTGTTCCGCCCAAAGCCAGGTCTTTCACTCCAAACCCAGCATTCTCAAATCTTTCTTATCTTCTGCCTTCCACTTAGTCTCCTCATATGATCCATATATCTGCAGTGCTCGGGAAAAGTGACACAAGTCAGTTTCCACAAACCTTTTTTGATAATTTATTGACAACTTACGGAACATCTGCTCACTTGGAAAAAAATACATAAGTATTTCTTCCATTACAATAATTCATACAGAAAGAAATCAAATCGACATAAACCAGTGTAAGTTGTCAATAAATTATCAAAAAAGGTTTGTGGAAACTGACTTATGTCGCTTTTCCCAAGCACTGCAGATATATATTTAATGTCGTCTATCATGTGGAGGAGCTACGCAACCGTACCGGCATGAAAAACGTCCTAAACATCGCCGAAAGTCTAAAGTGGAAATGGGGAGGGCGCGTGGTAAGGATGGACCACAGACGATGGACGCACAGACTGACATTGTGGGATCCCAGAATCGGCAGAAGAAGAGTGGGACGCCAGACAACTAGATGGGCAGATTTCTTCAAGAAGAAGGGAGGAGCATATTGGACGAGCAGTCCAAGAGACAGACAGCTATGGAGAAACCTAGAACCACCGTCTTCAGTGTGTAGTGTGGTGCGAATCTTACAAGTGCATATAGTGTTTACATTGTGTACATAAAAAGGAAGTAGTGCAGCCAAGTTCGCTGATATCACTCCTTAGGACCAGCTCACCTAACGAGTGAAGTCTACTGAGCCAAGCTCTGTCAATCAGGAGGCACTTGCCCTTACGAGATCTAGCAGGCTAAATTTATTATTATTATTATTATTATTATTATTATTATTATTATTATTATTATTATGTGGTATTTTCTTCTTCCCCGAACATTTCTCCCGTTCATCATTCCTTCCAGCGCATCCTTCAATGGGCAGTTTCTTCTCAGCCAGTGATATAATCAATTCCTTTTTCTCTTTATGATCAATTTCAGCATCATTATTTTTTCACCCACTCTTTCCAACACAGTTTCATTTTTTATGCTGTCTTTCCGTTTCACACGCTCCATTCTTCTCCATATCCACATTTCAAATGCTTCTGGTCGCTTCTCTTCACTTCGTCGTAATGTCCATGTTTCTGTCCATACAATGCCATACTCCACACAAACCCCTTCACTAGTATCTTCCTTAGATCTTTTTCCAGAGGTCTGCAGAAGATGCTCGTTTTTCTATTACAATCTGGCTCTGTAATTGTTATCCTTTTGACTTCCTGGCAGCAGCTCATGTTACTGCTTATAGTGCACTCCCAAGTATTGGAAGGTGTCCACTTGCTCTACTCTCTGCATTTAGTATTCGCATGTTTACCTTCTTGTTCCTACCATATGGGAATTTAAAAGTTGTCTGTTTATTTTCTTCTCGGGAGTCCCATAGGTCTTTATCCGACAGGTCTGTAATAACCTGTTGACCTGATGTTAAATGAAATGAATTCGTAATAAGTGTTTGTACCAGTCTGCAATCCTTTCAGATAAGTCAGAAGTTGAACACTTTTAATTCTTTTGTTATTCGTCTGTTGCTCACCTTATCTAATAACTAGACTTCGTGGAATTGCCACGAGAATCGTAAGATTTACTGCGCACGCGGTATAGACTGTATGAGAAGGGTGCGTGCAACGGATGGAGTATGCCTCTGATGTAAACACTGAGCAGTATACTGCGGTTACAATAAAACCTGTATCCTACATTCAAGAAATATAATGAATGATCATTGAAGTAGGAAATGTCTAAACATGTAAATAAACAATTAATTTATAGTGAGATATATTAACTCTTAAAATTTAATGTAATATACTCACATCATCCTTGAATATGTGCATTGCAGTAAAGAGTTACGTACATTTTGAGCGAATGCAAAGTGAACCTCCTCCGACGGTCACTTAAATAGTAATATTCGTTAGAAGAGCGGTATGTTGACGTTTTCATGTTCGAGGAAAAGATTGAAAAAGCGAAACATAGTTGAGCTTTTTTAATTTCCGAGAACATGAAAACAAACATACCGCTCGTGTATCGTACATTATTTTGTGCGAACATCGTTTATTACATACCTAAAAGACGAATTTCTAATTAGTTGCAATGAAATCTCCATCTTGGTTTCTGTTTAATGACGGCAACTTCGGAAAACCAAAATATCTTTCTTCAACATTGTTGCTATAAAATGTTTTCTGTGTTTACTATACTCCAGCAGGCCGTGATATACGTCTGTCTTTTTTTCCCCCAGTCTATAAATGCGAACTTACAACAAACGGTAATGTCATGTAATGATTTATTTTTCATTTTAATATTTTAACAATATTATTTATATAACATATTGCAGTAATAACATCGGCATCTGGAATCTTGTTGATTTTTTCACGGCTTCCTTAATGTTACTTGTATCAGGAATGCAATAAGTTTCGTGGAGTAGTAGACTTTACTTAATTTTTGCAAATATTTAAAAACAATAATTAACATTGCAATTTAGGTGAAATTGCAGTGGTAAGTTGCCCAATTTATAATTATTACTATGTTAAACGTCTCTAAAAATAATATGTTAAAAGCCTAAAGCAGTAAAATGAATGTCGCGCTTAAGCGGTAAGAAGAGGGAAATTGTTATGTTTGTTACGTTGGGAATACTGAATGTGGTATTTCACACTTACCGCGTATTGGTTCTGTGCGGAAAACAAGCAAAGATGCACGATCTCGCACAAAAATTTTTTATATTGGATAAATGTATGTTCAACATCACACGATGTAGTAAGTGCATATTTGAAGAACAGAAAGTCACTACCTTTTAGTACACCAACTTCAGCCGTCTTGTGGTGACCTGATAGTACATCATTTACAATACGAAATTGTGAATAGGCAGAATTTTTAGCAATAATGTTTCTCAACTTACATTTCACTTTTTCTGAAATCAGTGAATTGTTATCCACTATATTAAGGGCTTCTGAGAGTATAACAGGGTGATGCTTTTGGGCACGATTTTAAAATCAGAATCAATGAACAGAGTATCTTCCAATAGCTGTTCAGAAGGCAATGATTTTACAACTGCAACAGCGGAACTGTCTGTGCTATCCAATGCATCAATTGCCTCCATTATTTTTCCGTAATGTTCTGCATAATAATTAACAGCATCCAACCACGTTTCCCAACGGGTCAAGACTGGCTGCGGGGGTAAGGGTATTCCAGGGGCAATTATTTGGAACAGCAACACACTCATTGTAGCATCTTTGATTGAATTCTTGTCTGCACTGAACAAATGTTAAGTTTTGACTATTATAATGCAAAAAAATTGCTTACATAGATATACATTAGCTGTAGCTGCTCTATCTATTTGGACCGGTCACATCTTTTAACATGAACTGCTTATACTACAAGATCGGGAGGTCGCCCACCTCCTCTATGCTGCCGTACATCGGCAACCTGATTGCATGGTGCGTGTGGCAATTCAACGAAGTCTACTAATAACATATATTTACTCGGCTGTTCTTCTTAAAAATATCATTTCAGTTTTTTTAAATCTTCCTGTTGTCGATATTGCTACAGCCTACTTCTCACAGCTGTACATCAGCACTGGAACGGTCATCGTCGTCATAAGAATAAATACGGAAATCAAAAATGCTGCACCTGAATTAGTATTAACTTTATTAACTTTACGTACCACAGGAAATATTCGTATGTAGGTAACAACTGAAAAGTCTCTGATCCGTGGCAATCTGCTATTTCAAAGCTTTCAAGATAACACCACAAAATGGAAAACACTTTTAGCGATGTAAGCAAAAGATAAATATTCATTAGCTAATTAAGGGGAAAAGATTGGAGTTGAAGGCAGACTTATTCACAAACTGTTCGATTCGGGATAATGTTCTAATTATACTGCAAGGATACAAAATCCGTCACTTTGAAGTTATACATAAGTTAGAGAGTTTGGAGGCGGGCACTCGAGTACCGGCTGCTGTGATGTACTCTCTGAGACAGAGTCTACCATTACGTCACATCCGTAGGGAGGGACTAACTGATTTATGACGACACACTCTCAATAATCCACCCACTTAACTTCGTGTTCAGGTACACAATGATTTATTTATAATCTGTGAAACATTTCCTGATAATAGCAAGTCCCAAGATCGAACCACGAACTGCTGAACATCTGGCTGCATTAGCATTACGTATGAGCATGATGGGAGCAAATGTGAAGATATGTAGATTAAAAGTACAAGGAAAACGAAGATATTGTGTGATATGAGGGAAAAGCGTAGATTTTAATATTTTTATCGAGGATAAGGAGAAACAAAATGAAGATTGAAGAACAATCAGGTATTAGAACAGGAAGATCAACAATAGAAAACGTGATTTGTATAAATCAATTAGCTGAAAAATGAATACAATACCAAAAAAAAAATGACATAACACTTATGGATTTAGAAAAAGCATATGATAGTGTTCCAGTTGTAAAATTATGGAATGTACTTCGAAATCTAGGAACTAATGAACGAATTATCCTAAAATTATACAAGAATTCAGGGTAAAAATTTAAAATAGGAATAAGATTGTCTAAAGGGTTTCCAGTCCTCAAAGGATTACGTCAAGGTTGTTTAATATCACCAACTTTATTTTAAAAATATATACTTCAAGCATTGCAAGTTTGGAGAGGAAAATATTCACGGATGGATATACAAGTTTCAGATAAATATATTTACAATCTTCATTTCAGTGGTGAATAATTTGTCATAGCTCAGAATTAGGAAGATATGGAGTATATGTCAAAAATATTAATACAAAATAAAATATCTGATTAGTAAAGGTAAATGTTAATAAATCAAAATTTTTATGAATTGGAGACACAAAAATACAAAATTTAGAATGTTGAAATGTTATGTTTTATTTAACGACGCTCTTAACTGCAGAGGTTATATCAGCGTCGCCGGATGTGCCGGAATTTTGTCCCGCAGGAGTTCTTTTACATGCCAGTAAATCTAATAACATGAGCCTGTCGCATTTAAGCACACTTAAATGCCATCGACCTGGCCCGGGATCGAACCCGCAACCTTGGGCACAGAAAGCCATCGCTATACCCACTCGCCAACCAGGTCGACTACAAAATTTAGATATGGGACAAATAATTATAAGAGGTTACCATGGAACATAAAACTTAGGAGTAAAAAAATAAAAATAGAAATTATGATGAAGAGATTAATCATAGGAATAATGAAAGTAGGCTTTAATGTCCTATATCAACTTCAAATATTGTGTTGTGGGATAAGAATATGACATCAATAAAACAAAAAAATGTGTGACACAATTGTTAGAACTATTACCCTTTATGGAGCAGAAATATGGACTTTGAAGAAAACAAACAGCGTATTCCGAATCTCACCGGTTCGGTGGGATCAATGACGTCACGTTGCAACGAAAATAAAGAACAAAACTGCTGGAAGGATCGATGCTGTCATGGCGACCGTGTAAGTGGTTATCTGTGCTACGCTAGCAAAATTTTTCGAAATTTTCGTACTGCCTTCTCGTTCAAAGAAAAGATATCATAAACAACTTATTTCTTGAACCGGTAGTAATAACTGGTCTGTTGACATGTTCGCTCATAAGCCATTAACATATTGTTTTTACGTTGTGCTCATTACAAACAATGCAGCAGAACTAAAGCAGAAAACACCGTCATGACACAACAGTGCACGATGTGTCATTCGTCTGCTAATTCCCGCCCTATACAAGAACCAATCAGATTCACTGATGGCGGCTGATGGAGACTGCCACCACCTCTGCAAGTTGATGGCACCGGTGCGACACCGGTGGAGCATCAATGACGTCATCGGTGGAATTCGGAACACCGTGATACCATCGGATTGCTCACCGGTGAGATTCGGAATACGCTCAAAGCAAAATTATTGGCAACAGATATGGATTTTTGGCATCTAGCTTCCAGAAACTCAAGAAGAGAAAAAGTTAAAAATGAAGATATTAGGGGAAAAAACACGAGTCAAACACACAATTTTGGATGACATCTCAACAAATCGGTTCAGGTGGTATGGGTAGGTGCAAAGGATGAATGGAGACAGACTTCCCAAGAGTGTATTTGGCTGGATACCTGAAGGAAGAGAAACGGGGAAGACCAAGAACTACTGGAGAGATTGAAGATGATGACAACAAGGAATTTGGAAGATGATCTGTGGCGCGATAGAGAAGAATGGAGAAGGGAAATCGGAAAATGTCAAAGACAATGAAACCCAATATCGAGGATTTTTCATTTTTCAATCAACATATCATAAATTAATTATTTATCTTTCTATACTAGACAATATAACTCCCATCATTTGTCTCTGTTCACAGCACACAAACGTCAATACTTTAATAGGGTCTTAAACTCACGATAACTGTATATTCAATTTTCACATTCATTTGATCTAAGTGATGTCATTCATTGGATGTTATCCTCGAGAACAATCATTTTTATAGTCGCGTCGCTGTTATTTCCAGCTTGACTCCTCCTCTTCGCTTACGTCTTAAAAAGTGAAAGCTCTATAAATTCTAGATAGGTAGTATCGTTCGCCATTTTTGTTCTTTCTTTGCCGAGCTACCAGACGAGGAATCTATTTGCCGCCCGTTAAACATTATCATGTCGTAACTCCTATGATAATAAATCAAACACACTGTAATCGAGCAAATAATTGAGCGGTTAATAATGTCCTTGGGTGCTTTCTGCGAACGCCAACGAAAGAACAAAATGGCGGGCGATTATATTAAGTATTTATCGAGCCTTAGGAAGTGCATAACGTCATCAGCAGCGAAATACAAGACCCACACATTTAAATGTAGCCGACCGGCAACGTTATTGGCTGCCGGAAAGAAGAGCGACGGGACTATAGATGTTGAGTTTTATTCTAGGCGACTCAAGACATTGCTATATTTTCTATAAATTGGAAATCGATGAATATATCGCCGTTGTTCCTGCAATAACTCCTTTATAGGAAGAAAAAAACACATTTATTCATTCTATGGCAGTGGTACATAGGAGATTGTGAATTCTTACATTTTCGAAAGAAAGAAAGAAAGAAAGAAAGAAAGAAAGAAAGAAAGAAAGAAAGAAAGAAAGAAAGAAAGAAAGAAAGAAAGAAAGAAATATAATTACATATAGGCGATTTTAATATTTTCTGTATCACTATTCATGTTATTTAATAGAACAAAAATTTGAAAGTCGATAAATCGATAAATAATCGATGTCACATAGGAGTTATTGCAGGAACAACGACGATATACAGAACCGGTGATATCATTTGCAAAGAATGTAAATAAGAAGATTATGGAAATCAGTCGCATGTTATGAAGCAAGAAGTAAAGATAGATAGATAGATGGATTTATTGAGTAATATTATACATACAGATTTTTATATTATCATAGTTTTCTCTAAAATACAATGCACGGGTCTTCTGACCGTACGTGCTTTGTACCTAAAACAAGTCCTACTTTGTATGTTTCACCCCCTCCCCACCTATGATTATATCGACTACTCTCTAAAAGAAGACACATATTAAAATGGAAATGGCACACAAAACATATTATATAATATACCCTAACCTAAAACAGACATAAAAGTGTACAGCTGGGTAGATACTATTATCCCTTCCTCAGTTCGTGTCACAAACTTCAACAGCTGAAGTTCTAACCTTTCTCGCCTTCAAGAGGAACAAGCCAGTCTTTTGTTCAAGAAGTAAAGTATTGTATTGTATTGTATTGTATTTATTAACATTCCATGGTATTCATACATGCTTACAGCTAGAATATGGAACAAGTCAAAAAACTTAATGCGATTATAAAATCTTAATTTATAGTCACAGTCTAGATGAAATATATACAGACGAGATTTACAATATAGTCTACTAGTACAACACATAGTTTTAGTATCAATTTCATGAAGTGTTATTGAATGTCATGAATTCACCTACAGAATAGAAGGCGTGAGAAATTAGGTACTTCTTTAATTTGGCCCTAAATAATTTTATGTTTTGAGTTTCATTTTTTATATCGATAGGAAGGCTACTAAAAATTTTTACTGCCATATAACGCACTCCTTTTTGATAGCACGATAGACTTGCCGATGGAGTATGAAAGTCATTTTTTTGACGTGTATTTATGCTATGAACTGTTGAATTAGTTACAAAGTTCTCACGATTACATACGAGGAAGACTATTAAAGAAAAGATATACTGACAAGCCATCGGCATTATTTGTAGTTTTTTTAAAATAGTCCTACACGATTCCCTAGTAATTTATGTCGGCCTAAAAAGAGATGGAATTGATACAATAAAATTATAGATGAATATACTCCAAAAGGCAGAAATAAAAGTAAGAATTGTCTTGACAATGTATTTGAGTACGTGTACTTCACCAGATTATTCTAGCTTCAAGTTCTACCGCCAATTCTTGGTTTTGTTGCGCGTAAGTAGAACTTTACTATTACGACGTTGAACAAAGTTATGAGTGCCATAGTGATTGCATAATTGGTTTGCCGTCAATGAGCCACTTGTTTGAGAGGGGATAGTTTATTAGGGATGCCCAATAAAGCAGTGCATGATACATTGTTTCCCAGCGGGCTTAATTACATTGTTTGTTAATGTTTGTATAGCCATTCCACAGGTCGCGATCTGTATCGTCCCAGATTTCCCGGGGGCAGACCTGCTCCAGTGATAGAGAGGACCTATGAGATAGCAAGTGGCTTCTACGTGATATATGTAACACGATTAGTGGCTTCATAAAACAGATATGTATAGGCCTTCTCCACAATTAAGCCCCTCCTAACATATGGTTCTAATTTGCATGGTCATCTGATAACAATGTAGGTGGAAATGATTAAATGTCTACTGTGAAAATACATTAAAATATAGTGCGCATATTAATTATAACATTGCTTTGTGGCATATTCATTCTATTAGAGTTAATGCTAAGTTAGTGACACTAATGTACTCTGGCAAATATATCGTTTTATGGATTATAGTGTTCTACGGACAGTAGATTATTGTCATTAGGATATTGGATACAGAGGTAAAAATAAACAGGTAGAACCACACGAATTACACAATACGGATATTTGAAACTAGAGTAAAGAAAGAAATCGTATCTGTATTATAAAGAAAATAGGAGCTTCCTGTCAGTTTATACAGGATGGAAGTGAACAATTCTGCGGATTTTCAGAGTGAATAGCTCATGTTGTATGTAACAAAAAAGTGTAATACCATATTGTTGAAAACTTCATAGTTTTCTCTAAAAAATATTTTCCCAAAAGTTTAACATCCTCTTTTTTCGGTAACTATTTTGAGTATGATCGTAATTTTTCACCATATCGATAGAAAATCTAATAAAGAACCATTTATTTCTCTGGCGTATTTCAATAGCGAGGACGGTTTCCCTGTAAATTTAATTTAAAAATCAGTAATTTCAAGCCACTGAATGACAGATTACAACGTTGTAGCCAGAGTGGGAGGTAGTTTGCGTAAGGAGACAGGCCTGAGTTCGTTGACGTCTTACATCTGTATTACGAGAATAAAGAGGACTGTGTTAGCGGCGATGTTGCCAGACTGCTGAAATTTCCAACTTAATTTTCTAGTTAACTGCGCATTTAATCACACAATTTAATATAGGTTTTTTTACGATGTCATCAATAGGTTTTCTATTCATTTAAGTGTACTCTATCGTCCATTCCAATCTGCAGGGTTATTTCACTTCCATCCTGTATCGTAGTGAGACTTCTGCTTTAAGTCATTACGGTAGAAAATGTTGGACAGCATGAACTGGATTCTTACGATCTTTTGTAGGACTCGGCTAAATTGAATAGTAAGAGATAATACCAGGTGAGTAAAATATGTATATTGCTAGTAGCTCGCATATTTTATAAGAGATGAACAAAGGAATATTTTCAACATATTTCCAAAAAAATGTGCTTATTTTGTGTAGAATGTGCCATTGAGTTTGTTTGTTATTTTTCATCATCATATAGTTATTTGTTCATCTTGGGATATCTTTGGTCTCAAAACGAACAAATTACAAAATACAGTAGTTATTTCATAAATAAGGAAACACATTAATGGCTTAGAAAGCGATTACATGTCACTGAAATTTAACTACAATTTTAATACAATGCATAAAATTTAAAGAATGAAAAACAATTAGGCACATTTTAACAAAGTTTTGTGTCACTTTTTTATGTCACTTCACAGAAGGTGTTCCAAATGGCTTCCATCCGGAGAATTTTGAGGTCATTCAAAAACATAGACTGGCTCAGCACAGTATATAAAGATACGAGAAGCCGAAGTACTTTTAAGTACTCAGAGTTTCGTACAACCTTTTGCTCCTACAAAAATCTCATTTCTACAGCTTGTGTTTTGAAGATATTACTCTTGATTGTAATGAATTCTTTTTGCCCGTATGTTACAATAGTATGGCCACGTTCTTATAGAATCTGGATCTGGTTTATTTTCTTGTTTAATTTCACAACTTTTTACACATTACCATCTCTTTGTTCAATTTTCACGCGTGAGTTATACGCCAACAAGAACGCTTTAGAGTACAGATAATGATGAACCTTATCGTCTCAATCAGATCTACAAGCTTTTCAATACATATTCTCTACCAACAAACTAATTCAAGAAATATGCAAGCTATCTACCGACTAGATGTAAGAAGACCAAAAAATAACTTCTCATCAAGGCATTCATGATAATGAACCTGCAATATGCTGCAATGAAAGAAGCTACACTATATCCACTGCATATATATTCCCCGTAAAAGCACCGCTGAAATATGTGACGAATTGGTTTAGCATGTGACGTGACGGTAGGATTTCCGTTGAAGTTACAGCTTTCAGCGTATTCCGAATCTCACCGGTCCGGTGGCATCAATGACGTCACGTTGCAACGAAAATAAGGAACAAAACTGCTGGAAGAAACGATGCTGTCATGGCGACCGTGTAAGTGGTTATCTGTGCTACGCTAGCAAAATTTTGCGAAATTTCCGTACTGCCATCTCGTTCAAATAAAAGAGATCATAAACAACTTATTTCTTGAACCGGTAGTAATAACTGGTCCGTTGACATGTTCGCTCATAAGCCATTAACATATTGTTTTTACGTTGTGCTCATTACAAACAATACAGCAGAACACACCGCCATGACACAGCAGTGCACGATGTTATTCGTCTGCTAATTCCCGCCTTATGCAAGAACCAATCAGATTCACTGATGGCGGCTGATGGAGCCTGCCACCACCTCTGCAAGTTGATGGCACCGGTGCGACACCGGTGGAGCATCAATGACGTCATCGGTGGAATTCGGAACACCGTGATGCCATCGGATTGCTCAGCGGTGAGATTCGGAATACGCTCTTTGTATAGGCTAAATTTTAAGGGGCGGAACTCGTAACAGGTCGTGTAGCCTAACGATTAAAAAATTGGGTACAGAAATAAAGGTCGGTGGTTCGCATCTCGACATCGGAAAGGTAAGTAAAATTGTGTGTGAATGATAGAATAATATGTAGAGCAGTCATTTCCAACTAGCCAACCTGTGACGTCGGAGCGCGTTTCTCCTCTCGGAGCAGAGCTGCTGGAGTACGCGAGGGAGGACAATGTTGTGTCTCCGCTATTGAAACATCTCCATCCCTTCCACTGCCACTCCCCCTACTTTGATTTTATAGTTATGTTTTCCTTCACAAGAAGCTCGAGATCAAAGACGTGTAACGTACAGAGCCAGCAGTTGGAAATGCCTGATGTAAAGTGCAATATACAGGGTGTTTCCGAGGTAGTGTTACAAACTTTCAGGGATGATGGCGAAGGGCACATGTATCAATTTGAGATAAGGAAAAGACCGAGTTGAAAGTTATGAGCAAAAATATTTGTGTGGAAATGAAATAATGTTATTCCTCTGTACACCTTATTTATGTGTATTTATATGTACATCTTACACATACTGTATACATCTGACGTTGTTTACGTTGTCTACTTACAGCAGTGGTTGCCAAACACCACGAAATTGTGACGTAATAGAAATGCAACCCGCACACCACTATCGCAGGGAGAGGGGTGGAGTGGGTATCTCATCAGGTAATGCAGTGAATAACAGTGCAGAGACGAACTGTGACCAAAAAACGAAAGCAATATAATATTCTTCTACTTATTAACTATACACTCTTTTTTCCATGTTGATTTTTTATCCTCCCATTAATTATTTTTGTGTTATTAATAAAATAACATAAATTTATGTTCTTATTTAACATAGAAAGAGCGTGTACTTTACATCAGCAGTAATTTTAAATTAGAAAAACGTACCAGGCTGGTCACGAAGTTGTAAATTACACTACATACTTAAAAAAAGCGATGAAGTATTTTACTCCGATTAAGACATAGAAGGCGATACTTTTTATTGTTTATTTATTAATGAAATATACGAATTACACTACATACGTCGAAAAAAACGTCGAAGTATTTTACCCCGATTAAGACATAGAAGCCGATACTTTTTATTGTTCTTTTTTTATTCAATTTACAGGTAAGGGCGTGGTAGTCTTCCAAGAAAAATAATGACAACGTACATTGCTCTTTTATACTTCGTTTAAAATTTTACAACAAATTAAGTATCTCATATTTTTGCCATCTGCACAAAATAAATACTTTTCCTCCCATGCTCCTTAAAATTACGTTTTTACTTATTATTTGTTTTGGAAAAACATCGAAACATATTATCCTACACACTTGTAACATTACATATGTACGTCCGCTGCTGATAAATGTCTTTACTTATATCGAAGTGAAGGCTGTAAACAGAGGGTGGGGGTATGATGTAATGGTTACGCTTGAGTGGAGACAGGGGCATGTGTCGGGACACAGCTTTTGGCGATCACTGACTTACAGTATTCCATTCAGTGCGCTGTCTGAGGGATGGGGACAGGAAACTACACTAAAGCAATGCAGGTAGCGTGATGTGTAACGGACATTATCGGTCCTGATAGCAAGTCTGTAGACAGCAGTGTATGTGTACAAGATGCAGTGTCCAGTCGATCAGTCCTAGTGAAATGGAGAAGTACACGAGAGCGGAATAAGCAGACCTGATTTTCGAATATGGATGAGCCAATGGGAACAGTAAGCAAGCTCACAGATTGTATCGGGTGCAAGTACCCAGGTAGGAGACATCCGGTCCTTACCATCTTTCCACGACTGTTCCAAAAGTTAAGGGAAGGAGGGCACGTGTTGCCAAATTACAATTCCATTTCCACGCGACTATTTTTGCTTATAACTTTCGACTCAGTCATTTCCGGACCAGGGTTCCTTATCTCAAATTGATACATATGCCCTTCCCCATCATCCCTGAAAGTTTGTAATAGGAGTGGAAAGGTTAGATAAGGAAAAGGGTGGAAGAATGAGGAAGTGGGAGAATGAAAGAGCAAGAGAAATGGAGTGGAACGAGAGGATGAATAAAACGTATAAATGTATCAATTTTCGATGAAAAAAATATTTGCATTTGAACATATTCCTTCCTAGAAAATGAGCGAGTCCACACCTGTTGAGTAATGGTTAGTGCGTCTGGCCGCGAAACCAGGTGGCACGGGTTCGATTCCCGGTCGGGGCAAGTTACCTGGTTGAGGTTTTTCCGGGGTTTTCCCTCAATCCAATATGAGCAAATGCTGGGTAACTTTTTCGGTGCTGGACCCCGGACTCATTTCACCGGCATTATCACCTTCATTTCATTCAGACGCTAAATAACCTGAGATGTTGATAAAGCGTCGTAAAACAACCTACTAAAAAAAAAAAAGAAAAACAAAGAAAATGAGCGATTACTGTACAATATGTTCTGATTATTCGCCATAATTTTGGATCGAAGTCTGCTTTTGTTTTCCAATTTTATTTTCTCTATGATTCATGAACTGAAGATAAAATACTGTTAGCTATCAAACGCTAGTTGATATTTAGCAAGCTCAAAACTAAAGGTGTTGTGTTGAAATGAGATTAAGAAATTAAACTCAAGAAGTGTTATTTTATATCCGACATCTGACATCAAGAAAACTTGAGTGACTAGAAAATACTTGAGTTTCTGTCAGCAGTTTGCTAAGTTTTATTCAAACAGATGTGTTAAAAGTTTTATAACTGAGAACTTCCCTTCGTTACTAGCTGATTCACTATGACAAAACTCTCTTGTTTAATCTGCTTGCTTCAGACAAGTCGCGTGCAGGTACGATACACGAAATGGAGGGATAAAAGTGGCAATCGTTTAGCAAGTTGTATTCGAGTGAAGGAGGCGTAACGTGCAGCCCCAGTCTTAAACAATCTCCTCGTGTGACTCCTAATCTCCTGACACTTATCTTTCAATCTTCAGTAAATGCGATGAAGTTTAAATAACAGTTAACACAATACATAAACTGAAGCGACACGAAGAAAGAAAGAAATTCAGTGCACGTCATATATTAACTTGATTAGAAAATACATTATTATTATTTTTATTACCACCACCATCACCACCATTACTACATTATTATTATTATTATTATTATTATTATTATTATTATTATTATTATTATTATTATTAAGAGGGTGATTTCATAAGTCATGGCAATTATGTTATGTCTTCCGAATAATAAAAAATGTGGTTAGTTTAGTATATACGTTTGAAAACCTGATGTAGGGGAAACTCGGCTAATTCCGCAGTAGTACATATATGATTTTACTGCGGCTTTACAATAGTGTGAAAGTACGTTTTGGAAGGCTGTCGACAGAAGGCACGTCCTCTGCAGTGCTATAGAAAACAATCAAGGATATTGGTCGACACCTCTGTCGGCAATACATTGAAACATCGAAGTTTGGCTGTGTTTCGTATTTTGCTACACAGCTGTGAAGAAAGTGAGCGTTGTTACATATAAATTGTTCCTTTTTGTTACATTCATAACGTATTTCATAATTATTTACTACTGGGGAATTAGCCAAGTCCTATTGCGGATTTATCCGCACTGTTGCGCAATTACCCGAGTTGTTGTTTTCAACTGTAATGTATGTACAACTAAATATATTTGAATAATTTCAAGGGAAAAATTGTTCCGGGGCCGAGTATCGATCCCAGGACCTCTGGTTGAACGTACCAGCGCTCTACCAACTGAGCTACCCGGGAGCTCCACCCGACACCGTCTCAACTTTTCCCTTTATATCCACACAACTCGCGTGGGCTGACGAAACGCCAGAGACCCACACCAATCTCTGTGTGACTTGGAATTGTGGTTTTCTGTTAACGTACACAGTGACGTATATATTATGCAAATCTAGTCTTTCAGGTAAAGCTCCAGATTTGAGTAATTTCGAGAGAAAAATTGTTCCAGGGCCGGGTATCGATCCCGGACCTCTGGTTGAACGTACCAGCGCTCTACCAACTGAGGAGCTCCACCCGACACCGTCTCAACTTTTCCCTTTATATCCACACAACTCGCGTGGGCTGACGAAACGCCAGAGACCCACATCGAGTGCACACAATCTCTGTGTGACTTGGAATTGTGGTTTTCTGTTAACGTACACAGTGACGTATATATTATGCAAATCTAGTCTTTCAGGTAAAGCTCCAGATTTGAGTAATTTCGAGAGAAAAATTGTTCCGGGGCCGGGTATCGATCCCGGGACCTCTGGTTGAACGTACCAGCGCTCTACCAACTGAGCTACCCGAGAGCTCCACCCGACACCGTCTCAACTTTTCCCTTTATATCCACACAACTCGCGTGGGCTCACGAAACGCCAGAGACCCATATCGAGTGCACACAATCTCTGTGTGACTTGGAATTGTGGTTTTCTGTTAACGTACACAGTGACGTATATATATTATGCAAATCTAGTCTTTCAGGTAAAGCTCCCTGTAAAGCAGATTTGAATAATTTTAAGGGAAAAATTGTTCGATCGATACCCGGCCCCGGAACAATTTTTCCCTTGAAATTATTCAAATCTGCTTTACAGGGAGCTTTACCTGAAAGACTAGATTTGCATAAATATATTTGCAGTTTAATAGGTCTCTTTATTTCATTTTGTAATGAAAGGTTTCGTCCATGTCTACATATCTTGATAATATTTTTCAATAAACATTTTGATGAAAATATGATAGATTTACTTCTTAATATTGCGGAATTAGCAGAATCTCCCCTACACTGTACGGGATACTACCGCTAAATTTCATCTGTGTGCATTGGTGGCTAGTTGACAGTACACGCAAAAGTTAGTATGCCAGAGGCTGTGAGACTGTGCTCCAAGATAGATTATAAGTAAAGTTGATCAGGATCATACGTCAAAATTGCAGTTATTCTTGACAGAAATGCCTGTTAGTGTCATTCTGAGCTACGAGAAGCATTGGATGACAGTGCGTTGGAACATCCTCCCTACTCGCCTGATCTCATCCATGCGACTTTGGTCTCATCCCACAATTGAAGGCCGCTGAGCGGGAAGAGGTTTGCAAACAGGAAGGACATCTTAACAGCGTTTCGACGAGAGGTCGTACACATAGACGAATCGCACACAGCCGATGGTATTCAACGTCTGCATCATCGTTGGCAAAGATGTGTGGAAGCCTTGGGGGATTATTTTTAAGCGTGTTAGTTGTGAGTAATGTACTTTGTTTCCTTTTGTATATAATAAAACAATGATTTCTCTTTACGCAACTTTCAATTTTCCTTGCTCATTGCCTTCTGAAGCCAGACCCAAGCTGGTACTAGCACTGGGAAGCACATTCCAGTGACGTTCAATAACATATAGTGAATTTCTATCCCTGCAGATTTATTGGCTGATATAATATAGTTGCCATGACTTATGAAATGATCCTCATACTATTATTATTACCATTCTTCTTCTTCTTCTTCTTCTTCTTCTTATTATTATTATTATTATTATTATTATTATTATTACATAATAATATATTGCCTCATAAGTAATGCCGGTTTCGGAGCAAAATTTTAGTTACAGTGTTTTATGACAAGAAATTAATAGCCTAGTGAAGGCCACTAGTTTCAATGGTCTTGAGCCATCATTCAACGACGGAGAAAACAGCAATAGAGAAAATCACTGTGACAGTAATAGACCTTCCACATCTATCGACATGGTTACAGAAGAAAAACCTAACTCAGATTTGCACGACTTCTGTAACATACTGATGGGTCAATGTTTCTATTTAGACTGTACTGTGCATGTTATTAGTTCGGGAGGTAGGGGATAGGCACGTGATTCCAAGAAGGTGTGGACTGGGTAAGATATGATACAACTGCCCTACAATATTCTCAGGGCCGATGGGCTCAGTCCCGTAGACTGTAATAGATGGTATCAATCAGTGAATCGCAATATTCAGGACTGCGGTCCTACGGACTTCAACAATCATATCTACGAAAGGGAGTGGTAAGCACTATAAACCCCACATTGCAGAGCAAGTCTTCTGGCTTCTCCTTGAAAAAAAAGAGAGAAGAAAAATAGGTGGGTTGTAAAGTTAATGTAGGTATGCCTCCAATTCTTGTTGATAAAGTACTTTCATTTTTCTACTTCCATTCAGGGAGAAACTGTCCTTTGGGTTCGTTGTACTGCCCTGGGATATATCTAAAACAGGGATACTTACTTACTGGATTTAAGGAATCCAGAGGTTCAATGCCGCCCTCACTTAAGCCCTCCATTGGTCCCTATCCTGAGCAAGATTAATCCAGTCTTTATCATCATATCCCACCTCCCAAAAATCCATTTTAATATTATCTTCCATCTACGTCTCTGCCTCCCCAAAGGTCTTTTTCCCTCCGGCCTCCCAACTAACACTCTATATGCATTTCTGGATTCGCCCATACGTGCTCCATTCCTGCCCATCTCAAACGTCTGGATTTAATGTTCCTAATTATGTCAGGTGAAGAATACAATGCGTGCAGTTCTGCGTTGTGTAACTTTCTCCATTCTCCTGTAACAAGGATACTTAAGTGAAAAGGCAAACACTCCAATCACTAGTTTACAGAGGACAATGCAAAATTCGACAACCATTTGTCCATTCTCCATCAGACTGATGGTCGTTCATTCATTTACTTTTTTTTTTTTCTAAACTCCGATGTTCCTTTTCATTTAATTAATGTAATAAATTCTGGAAATAATTTGCAGAATTGGTTATTTCCCACCCTACAAAACACATTTGGGTTTGTTTTATTTGAGTGCGAGGGCGAAAATTTATTGTAGAGTACAAAACATTTTGCAGTTCTTGTCGCCTGGCATCCCGCTGCGGTCCCATAGGAAGCGCATTTCAGCTGCTTCAATTTGCATTTCTCTGCTCTCCGATTGTCCACACGGCCGATCTACAGGAAGTGTCATCATCAATGTTTCACAGTCGAGCAAGTCTACCTGGTGGAAGTGTCACTGGATTTAATGGTTTGTCGAGGGAGAAAGGGCTTTATCGAGTGTTGTATAAAAACTATGTGAAGTATACGGATCCTAAATCTACATACAGTAGACCTCTTCTACAGTACAAAAAAGGAGAGGAAAATGTTACGTCATTCCCTCATTTGAAATACGAAGCTGCAGTCTGTTGGTTTGTCCATCCATGGCTTCATATAGGCCCACTTTGTTTTTACCGTTGGTTTTTATGGAAGTGAGACAACTGTCATTACCTACTATAAAAGTAACCTCAAACGCTTTAAACCAAGGGGAATCGTGGCTTAAAATATGTTAATTATCATGTTCTTGGTACCTACGTCCGTCGTTTCTTTATTACCATAAGCCTTTATATTAACAGACAAATGGCACTTGACAAGCAGAATTCGTTCTTCACTTTTTTAACACTGATTTTAATATAGACCTATGTTATTGTTATTATTATTATTATTATTATTATTATTATTATCATCATCATCATCATCATCATTTGAAACAGGTACTGTGTAGGCATGAAAAGTGAAACACGATATTGTGAACATATATCAGGAAACTGTAATTATTATTATTATTATTATTATTATTATTATTATTATTATTATTATTATTATTATTAGGGGAGACTGTTGTACCTTTAAACATTTTTCACATTTTTTTATTTTTTTCAATTTGGGAAATGAAATTTTTTAAATGAAAAAATGCTTGAAATAATTACTGAAGATTCCTTTACAACTTCCTGTATGTATTTTACTGTTTTAGAGATATCTTAAGGATGGATAAAATAAAATGAAGGGTATGTAATGTGTTCAAAGGTACAACAGGTTCATGTACCTTGGAACATACCCTCTTGTAAGTTGGAACACATGGAATATAGGTGGGAATATAGCTGTAAAAACTGACAACTATATTTAAAATGTATTTGCCATCATAAACCAGAGCAGGCTTCTCTGATTGAGATTTTATTTCCTGGAGGAGCAATAACTGGTTCAACAGCTTTCTTCAGGCCATCCGTATTAATTGGGAACCTCTTAACCCCAGACTTACTTCGTGACATGATCTTAAAATAAAAGAAAAACAATAATTGATAATATCGTGTACTTTGGAACATGTTCCATGGTACAAGATGTTTTGTGTTCAAAGGTACAAGAGGGTGCACTTTTAAACAAATATGGTTCCCAAAACTAGAGATTCGAAAAAATCATGGAAATTAAAATATGTTATTATTCACCACATGATACGGAACACACCGTACTTGAAAGATATTAACAAATACAATCTGGTTTTGTGTTAGAAAACATATAGAAATGAACGAAATGTTTACTTTTGGTACTAAAAAACTTCTTTTCTCCACGGAACTCACACTTTGCACTAAATCAAACTGAAACTATGACCAGAGCCACTTAGTGGCTTTCTCTACACTCTACTTCATTTTGAGTCCTCTAGGTGGCAGCAAAAATGTAAAAACAAAAATGTTCAAAGGTACAGTATGCTAAAGGTACAACAGTCTCCCCTATTATTATTATTATTATTATTATTATTATTATTATTATTATTATTATTATTATTATTATTATTATTATTGTTTAAATTATCTGTGTTTTTATTGCTAAACAATATTTTAAAATTTTTATCTAACTTCAGCATTCATAAGTCTTATGTAGTATTTGCTAGAGTAAACTCGCCCATGGACGAAAACGAAAATAAAGCCACAAATTTCAAAGAATTTTGTGTGATAAAAATTGTTTTTTGTAGACGGTGGAAGGTCCGCGGCTCATTTCTTTTAGAACTTACCCCGAAATTTGTTTTAGAGCCTTTGAAAAATCAGGATATATTTTTACAGCATTACAATATACTGTACTTTCTTTTTCAGATTTCTCACTAGATATAAGAAATTAATAATTAATGTTCAACCAACTTATCCATTATTAATAGTTGAAAATTATTACATCGCTGGGTAGGTACTTGAATATGTTATCACTAAAAGTATGCAATGGTTATAAAATTTTTAACTGAGGTTTGTTATAAGAGTGGAAATAAGATGACCAACAACTTCACTAAGCTACCCGAGGCAGATACAAAATTGTAGGCTACATCAAGATGCTTTGAGACCTGTAAACTTCCGATCAAGTGGTTCTGTGCAGCCCTTTATCAGGTAAGACCATCACAGCATGGTAATCACTTATCTCCTAGCCTAGATGTTTAGTCACGCCTGACCTGACAAAGGACTGGGCTATCTTAAACAGACATCTCTCCTTGGCAGTGTTCGGTCTCTTGGATAATACTATTACTCCTGCTGATAGAGTTCTTGGTCAATAATGCCTCGCGCTACTTCCTTAGGGAAAAGCTCCAAATTTAAGCCTGTAACTTGGTGTGGCGTTATTAGAATCTATAGAGTGGTAGATTTTCGCACAGACGCTGAAATTTTTATCCGAATTTAATTGGATGTTCAAATTTCACGTTAAGGAAGTCCACATCTCTGGATTAACGGTTAGCGCATCTGACCTCTAAACCAGGTGGCTCGAGTTCAAATTCCGGTCGGAGCAAGTTACCTGGTTGAGGTTTTTTCCGTGGTTTTCCCTCAACCCAATATGAGCAAATGCTGCGTAACTATCGATGCTGAACCCCGGACTCATTTCACCGGCATTATCACCTTCATTTCATTTAGATTATAAATAACCAGAGATATTGATGCAGCATCATAAAATAGCCCAAAAAAAAAAAAAAAAAAACGTTGAGGAAAAAATCAGATTACGGGTATAGGCTACAATGATAGTTCATTCCTGGTTAAATAAAGTAGCAATAGCTGTAACAGTAGCAGAGGCGGTGGCGGTGGTGGTGTAGATAGCGGCAGTGGTAGTACTGGTAGTAGTAGTAGTAGTAGTAGTAGTAGTAGGCTAGTAGTAATACTATCTGTGAACACTGAATTAATATTATCTCTTCTTCGTACTTTGTTATTTTATTAGACCGTTACCTGGGAGCAATTTGAACTTACAAATGTACTAAATTCGTTGGACCAATGATTCTCAACCTGTGGGCCGCATGACAATTAATGAGGGGTCACGAACAAATTTATAATGATAATAATATTGATGAAAATAATATATTAATAATACTAATATTAATAATAGTATAAATAATAATATTAATAATATAAATAATAATATAAATATTAATAATAATAAATAATAATAATATAAATAATAATAATAATAATGATAATAATAATATATGGCAATGATGATTTTAAAAGTCATTTTATGAAAACTTGAATCATACGATTATTTTGCATTAAATAAAAACATAACGCAAATATCTTATTCTTTAATTTATGCCATATTTCACTCGGGGTAATCTGTTCTATATTCTACTCCAATGCTTCTCATCCTTCTGGATAATAAGATGGGGCTCGCTCCTGTCCCTAAGTGCCTTTATTGGGGATACCACCTTTAGGTTTAGAATAAAGAATTTTTATAATAATATGAAATATGATTTATTTTAAAAATAATAAACCATTTAAACAAATTGTAATAGGTCGTTAAGATTGTTTTAATGAATCTAGGTCTGAAACAACTTATAATGTATTTTTAATTTTAATCATAAATAATTACAGAATAAAGAAATATAATTACAAAACAAACAAAGAGAAATACAAATAAAATAATACAAGCAATATAAAAAGAAGATACATTTATTTTAAAAAATTTGAGACCGAATAAACAAATTAGGTCGTTACAAATGGTTTTAATGAACCCGAAGGTTCATTGCCTTATAATGTAAATAAGCCCGCCATCGGTCCCTATCCTGTGCAAGATTAATCCAGTTCTATCATCATACCCCACCTCCCTCAAATCCATTTTAATATTATCCTCCCATCTACGTCGGCCTCCCAAAGATCTTTTTCCCCTGTTCTCCCAACTAACACTCTAGGTATGCATTTCTGGAAAAATTGGATCGGTGTCTACAGTGCCCTAGCCCATCTCAAACGTCTGGATTTTAACCTAAAGGTCAGGTCGAAGAATACAATTTTTCCGTGCAGTTCTGTATAATGTAACTTTCTCCAGTCTTTAATCATGTAAATAGCCCCAAATATTTTTAAATTAAAAATATTATTAGGCCTATTATTATTAAACCTGTAATAATGATAATAATAATAATAATAATAATAATAATAATTAATAATAATTATTATTATTATTATGGCAATTATTTTGTTTCTGGTCCCACATTAATTGATTTTTGGCCACCCAGAGAGTCGCGGTCCCCCAGTTGAGAATCACTCTTCTGCTCTACATCCTAGGCCTAGGACCTGCACTAAAATATGATGAAAAGAGGAGCCTCATCATCCAAGAAGTTGAGAAACACTGGTGTAAATTTTGAATTGAATTTCATTCCAATTATATTTTTCTTCGAATAAATGCTAAAGTATTGGAACAGATTTCATTTTTGCCAGAAATGATGTACGCAGCCCAAGTTCAACACTACACTAGATCTCAGAGTTGTTCTGTTCTTGTAATGTGTAGTGAACGACGTATAGGCTACATAGCTACCTTTGTCACCAGCGTCCAAAATATCTCCTTCTGATTGATTTTTACATTAATTATTTATGTCGTTTAGATATTTGTTTCCTCTTGTCATATATTGATTTGAAATTTAAACATTATTTTAATGGGCACTTGGAACTTTTGAAGACCCTAATGGAAATATGATTTAATTGTTGGAAAGTTTAAGTCTAAATATTGCATTACTGACCAGTTCCACTGTGATTAATTAGTTTTTCTTTACATAGCTGTTATAAAGTCGCACTTGATTGTGTTCTTACTGAGAAAATATTCCTTAATTAGACTAATAAGTAAGAGGGGGATTTTGACAGATTTTTAGTAAAAATCTATTTTTATTTGATGAATGTGCGAAAAAAGACGAAGATCATGATAACGGTCTTAGTGGTGATGAAATTTTGCCATTAAATACCGATAAAAAGTGAATATAATGTTGAAGAAGAGGGGCATAATGATTACTGTGAACATAATATTGAATAAAGAAAAGAAGGGCATGAAGATGACAGCATTGATGAGTTAGAGACAAACACCCTTAATCTCTCTTCCTCTCTCAAAGTGAGAGTCCAAGTTTCACAACCATACAGAACAACCGGTAATATAACTGTTTTATAAATTCTAACTTTCAGATTTTTGACAACAGACTGGATGACAAAAGTTTCTCAACTGAATAATAAGAGGCATTTCCCATATTTATTCTGTGTTTAATTTCCTCCCGAGTGTCATTTATATTTGTTATTGTTGCTCCAAAATATTTTAATTTTTCCACCTCTCAAAAGATAAATTTCTAATTTGTATATTTCCATTTAGTACAATATTCTGGTCACGAGATATAATCATATAGCCTACTTTGTCTTTTCGGGATTGATTTCCAAACGTATCTTTTTATTTCCTTAAGTAAAATTCCCTTGTTTTCCCTAATCGTTTGTGGATTTTCTCCTAACATATTCACGTCATCTGCAGATACAAGCAGCTGATGTAACCCGTTCAATTCCAAACCCTCTCTGTTATCCTGGACTTTCCTAATGGAATACTGTAGAGGCAAAGTTATTAAGTAAAGGTGATAGTGCATCTCCTTTCTTTAGCCCGCAGTGAACTGAAATCATCTGACAGAAATTGACCTACACGGACTCTGCTGTACGTTTCACTGAAACACATTTTAACTATTCAGAACACTAAAAAAAAAAAAAAGAGGAAGAATATAGTACATACATGAATGACACCGAAAATTGATATAATTTCTGTACCAACTTCACGGGCGAAATGACAAACCCAATGGACAAACCAGACTGGTATATCTGTATTTCTTGAGAATATGAACTCTGAAGACTCATTACCAAGAGCGCTTCATCGCCTTCCCTGAGGCATATCATATTCTAGGTAAAGAAAGAGACAAAAGAATATCTCTTCCGAAACACATGCTCTTCATATTTGAAGGGACTTCTTTCATCCGTGTGTAATATGTTTTGTTGTTGACAGAAGGATGTAGAATGAAGAAATACACATCCCTCCATGTAAGGTGATATAAATTATTTTTGTTTTACACCAATTTAAATTAACGCTACATTGACATTTTTCTTCACCTAAATTATTGCACAACAAAAACAAAAGGTCACTTTTTATGCTGTAATAAAAACTGTGGTCAAATGTTACAGTACAATCTTAGCTACAGCCGTGTTAATGTTGACACATGTACAGGACGCAAATTAAGCTTCCAGGAATAACTCCCTGTAAAGTTAATTTCAATAATTTCGAAGGAAAAATTGTTCCGGGGCCGGGTATCGAACCCGGGACCTTTGGTTAAACGTACCAACGCTCTCCCACTGAGCTACCCGGGAACTCTACCCGACACCGATCCAATTTTTCCCTCTATATCCACAGACCTCAAAGTGGGCTGACAACCGTCAAGCAACCAACATTTCAGTCACACTAACTCTGTGTGACTTTAAATTGTGGTTTTCTGTTAGTACAGTGACGTGTATTATGCAAATTAAGCTTTCAGGAAAAACTCCCTGTAAAGTTAATTTGAATAATTTCGAGGGAAAAATTGTTCCGGGGCCGGATATCGAACCCGGGACCTTTGGTTAAACGTACCAACGCTCTCCCACTGAGCTACCCGCGAACTCTATCCGACACCGATCCAATTTTTCCCTCGAAATTATTCACATGTACAGGATTTTTCATAAGTGGTGGTCAAAAATTTAGGAATGAGAAACAAAACGAAGAGAAGCAAAACCGTTCCAGTAAACATTGGTCCGAAAATTAAAGTTTACGAGATAATGTCTATTCTTTTGGGGGGCTCCACTGAACCGACCTCCTGGATACGGTAAAACGGCAACATTCATGCTTCCTAGCCTACGTAAACCGCACTCTCCTCATCCCATTTCCTTCTAAGTCTGATACTTATGTTTAACTAATGAATAATCAGTGGAGAACACGGTACATCAAACGGAGTCACTACCTGGGAAACTTTTGGAATAAGAACACCACTGTATTTTGAAAATTTCGTTTTAGTTTCAATTGTTAAATTATGCACGATAAGAAAACAATGGAATCCTCTCCCTTCCCATTGCTTCACCATCGACAATGAACGGAAAGCGGTAAAATTACGTGGCTAGATTTACCAGACGTCCGGATTTCGCCGGGCATTTCCTGCTTTTTAATGCTACTGGACTTAAAAATACAAATTTTCGCAGCGATGTACGTTATAACGTACTGTAAGTGATATTTACATTTTATCACAGATCCCATCCCTTCCCATTGCTTCACTTTCGACAATGAACGGAAAGCGGTAAAAAAAGCTTTACCAGACGTCCGGATTTCGCCGGACATGTCCTGCTTTTTAATGCTACTGGACTTAAAAATACAAATTTTCGCAGCGATGTACGTTATAACGTAAGTGATATTTACATTTTATCACAGATCGCATCCCTTCCCATTGCTTCACTTTCGACAATGAACGGAAAGCGTTAAAACTACGTAGCTAGCTTTACCAGACGTCCGGATTTCGCCGGACATGTCCTGCTTTTTAATGCTACTGGACTTAAAAATACAAATTTTCGCAGCGATGTACGTTATAACGTAAGTGATATTTACATTTTATCACAGATCGCAATTGCTTCACTTTCGACAATGAACGGAAAGCGTTAAAACTACGTAGCTAGCTTTACCAGACGTCCGGATTTCGCCGGACATGTCCTGCTTTTTAATGCTACTGGACTTAAAAATACAAATTTTCGCAGCGATGTACGTTATAACGTAAGTGATATTTACATTTTATCACAGATCGCATCCCTTCCCATTGCTTCACTTTCGACAATGAACGGAAAGCGTTAAAACTACGTAGCTAGCTACCAGATTTTTACTGGACTTAAAAATACAGACGTCCGGATTTCGCCGGACATGTCCTGCTTTTTAATGCTACTGGACTTAAAAATACAAATTTTCGCAGCGATGTACGTTATAACGTAAGTGATATTTACATTTTATCACAGATCGCATCCCTTCCCATTGCTTCACTTTCGACATTGAACGGCAAGCGGTAAAATTACGTTGCTAGCTTTACCAGACGTCCGGATTTGGCCGGACATGTCCTGCTTTTTAATGCTACTGGACTTAAAAATACAAATTTTCGCAGCGATGTACGTTATAACGTAAGTGATATTTACATTTTATCACAGATCCCATCCCTTCCCATTTGCTTCACCTTCGACAATGAACGGCAAGCGGTAAAATTACGTGGCTAAGTTTACCAGACGTCCGGATTTCGCCGGACATGTCCTGCTTTTTAATGCTACTGGACTTAAAAATACAAATTTTCGCAGCGATGTACGTTATAACGTAAGTGATATTTACATTTTATCACAGATCCCATCCCTTCCCATTTGCTTCACTTTCGACAGTGAACGGCAAGCGGTAAAATTACGTAGTTAGCTTTACCAGACGTCCGGATTTCGCCGGACATGTCCTGCTTTTTAATGCTACTGGACTTAAAAATACAAATTTTCGCAGCGATGTACGTTATAACGTAAGCGATATTTACATTTTATCACAGATCGCAGTCGAATCTAGAGTATGACCAAAAACATCGAATGACAACCGTGATCTAGCACTCGGTTGTGCTTCCATCGTGGAAAAATATCGATTACAAGATGCGGAAGTAGCTTTCGATTATCGATTAGTGTACTTCCGGAACTTCCGTTTCCTCTGAGCATGTGAGTTTCAATTCATATGGAGAATATTTGTAGTGTATGTGTTTAAGTTATCCTTGTAACATTGTGCAATCTTCAGTTCTTTAAGGGGTTAGGTACAGCTTGAAGGAGTAAAATTTTGGAAATATTCAACTTCCTCTTCCTCCATTACTGATATCCTGTACAATAATGAAAATTAATATGTAAAACACTGTCCTTCTGTTATATGACAAACATAATTTTACGATTAAAAAATTATTTATATATTTTCTTCAAAATTCAAAATTCACTTTGCAGTGATGAAGCTTTTCCCTCATAACTCAAAAAGTATCCAACATTCTGTGATGTCATTTTTTCTGTGTATTTATGCATGTCATATCGACAATATGATGCAAAATCACTTCTCTACCTTTGTTAGATTGTCTGATAAAAAATAAATTCATTTTAAAAAATGGTCAAATATCAGTATTTTCTTCTAACACAAAATAAAAAAATATACATTATTTATTAAGGAATATAGTTGAAATGGATTTGAGGGAGGTGGGATATGATGATAGGGACTGGATTAATCTTGCTCAGGATAGGGACTAATGGCGGGCTTATGTGAGGGCGGCAATGAACCTCCGGGTTCCTTAAAAGCCAGTAAGTAAGTAAGAAAGAGAATGATATTATAAACATGAGTTTCAGCAATAAAATAAAAGAGAGAGAACATGAAAAACTTAACAAGTTTATGAGTTATGAGGGAAACGCTACATTACTGCACAGTGAACTACCACCGTTTTGAAAAAAAAAAAAAAATATATATATATTTTTTTTTTAACCGTAAAAATAGTTTTTTCATATAGCACAAGGACAGTGTTTTACACATACCAATTTTCATTATTGTATAATATACAGTACTGGAGGGAAAAAAATGTTGAATATTTCCAAAAAATTTTACTGCTGTAAGCTAAACCTAACCTCTTAAGATGTCGAAGGCTGGTGAAACTGGTAAAAGAAAATGCTAAAATTTGAAAACTAAATTCTAGTGTACACCAAGTTCAACAATTTACATTCTTATCAGAATTATTCAAAATTAGTGTCACATTTTTATGTTCTGCTTTTTTGTGAAAAATTCTGATTTTTTTTTCAAGAAAAATGTCCTGCTTTCCATTTTTTACATCTGGTAACTCTACCCCAACCCTTGCTCCGTTGTCAGTTTAGACATTTGAAGGAAAAAATGAAGAATGTTATTGTTGTATGCAGCAGACACTGATAGTATGTAGAGACGTTGTCATAACGCGTCTTAAATTTGCACAAATATTTACTGAAAACTTCTCTTAACTACTCTACCGAAACATTTTAAACATAAAAATTAAAATAAATAAAAATGAGAGAATTTACAAAGATAACTCCGCTTCAAGTATTCTAGTTGTCTAAATTTCGAAGTGCCATGGTCCTATATCCTTGATCGCATGTATAGAAGCGTTGTAACAAAAGGTATAATGATTAATGGATGCTAATGTAAAGATAAGTATCTCCAGCAATATCACCCACCCTCCCAACTCTTTAATGTTCGCGGGATTGTTTTACTGCTCTTCTTGTTTCAAAGGCTCATATTACACGCTATATCAAGGCTAATTTTGTATGTTAGTTTTATAGCACAGGAGATCTTCTTCGTGTTCCTTTTCTTTTCCCCTCTTACTTCCGGTTTCCGGTACCCGGATGTATCGAATCCGGTATCTGGTAATCTTTTATCCTAATCCCTGCCCCACGAGGCTGAATTCAGCGTCATTTGTCTTCAGCTTTCTAGAATACAATTCTTGGCTTAGTGTAGTGTTACAATGGAACATAGAATAGCATTATATAGGGTGTTTCTTAATAGTATTATTATTAGACATCATTAAAACTAACCTGGAAATTAATGTCAAACAAGCAAAAATAGCATTGAAGATAATATAAAAGAAAAGAAGAAATTCGTACAAACACCTTGGAAGTAATCGGCTTATATCAATATATAAAACAAACTTTCAACTAAAGGAAAACATACAATAACACATTTAATGGCTATATAAAGAATACTTATGAAGAAATATGAGAATATAAATTAAACTAAGGTTTTATAACAAAATATTATAACAAACTTTACAATAATATGCTAGTGAAGCAGAAGTAGTAAGACAAGAAGATGTAGCAAGATTCTAAACATCTAAAATCAGATACATTATGTCCTTGTTTGTTGTTTCACTAAGGTAAAAACTAAAAACCAATGTCATTAAGTGGTTTATTTAAAATATTAGTTTTGTGAATTAATGAAAAGATATATCTTTATTTCTGAAGTTTTAAGAGGTGTTCCTTATTTATAAACTGTTTCTTATTGTTTTTGTTGAATTTAATTTTTAAGTTAAAAAACTATTTATTTCCTAAGGGATAAAACACGATAACTGATATTTCGGTAAAAAAAATGAGATATATATATATAGCGTATAATATGGTATCTTACATTCTACGTCTAATGTAGTAGTTAGTTTTCCAACATCTCAACAGATGGCAGAAGTATACAGATTTTACTTTCCTGGTAATTATACAAACTGTTGCATGTATAAATGTTTAACTGCCTAATAACTCCAAAACACTAAAACGTCGCTTACAATGTTTTACTTCAATTAAATCATTAAGAGTTTTCTTTCACTGCAAACCCAGCATACTGAAACAATTTTTCGCCTTCCTCATAGTCTCACCATAGATCCATAGATCTTAATGTTGTCTATCAACTGATATCTTCTTCTGCCCCAAACTTTTCTCCCGTTCACCATTCCTTCCAGTGCATCCTTCAGTAGGCAGTTTCTTCTCAGCCAGTGACCCAACCAGTTACTTTTTCTGTCTTATATGGTGTAATTATTTGTTACTGTTTTGAATGTTGATAAATCTTTTGACGGAAATACACTATTATATAATTTGATATTCGACGAGTATTTTGGAACATTTCGCAAGAAGATATTAGTAAAGTATTTTAGAACAGTCATCGCAGATTTAAAAAAATGTACTAAAGCAGGAGGAGGATACCTCGAACATTTCTTGTGATGCAGAAAAGCAATGGTATTCATGTTTACGATTTTTATAAACATTTTCCCCACTAAACAGGTTGTAGAAACAAAGTTATCAAAGTAGAATATGTAGCCAATTTTTCTCAGTAATTGGCCTGTAAGGAGTATAACAGAAAATACTGCTGAGTTTGCTGTATGAAGGAATCGTCATATTTGAAGGATTCTGCATATCCCAAAATACAATTGCCAACAAAACCAATATCTGTTGCAGAGATGGTTGTTAGCAGTGCACTAGTAAGCATAACATGTTGGTCCCATCAAGAACGTTTTACTGAAGTATTTCTATTACAAATCTGTCGTAAAAAATCTTGGCTTCTTTTTTGATAATTATCTAAGTTGGAATTTTCAAGTTAAAGAAACGATAAAAAAAAATCTGTTCCTCCATTCACTGTTTGAGTCGCTTGAGAAATTTCTTGCCCCAGCAACTAAAACTTACCCTAGTACAAACCCTAGTAATGCCGCACTTCGATTATTGTGACGTTTTGTTAAATGACCTAAGTTCTGAACTGTCAGTCAAGCTACAGCGAGCTCAGAAGATGTGCGTCAGATACGTGTGCAACATCCGACGATATGATCACATATCACCTTCCTTCGCAAGTCTTTCGTGGCTCCGACTTAAAGAACGCAGAACTTTACACTCTTTGTCTTTACTCTTTCGAATTCTGCACACCTTAACACCAAATTACCTTTCTTCTCGTTTCTCTTATCTATACTCTAACCACGACGTAAATACCAGATAACTTATCTGTGGCACGCTAAGTATACCTCTTCATAGAACATCTTGTTATTCATCATCTTTTACAATATCCACCTCATGTCAATGGAATTCCTTGTCACAAAGTATTAGGGGCTGCAAGACAACAAACACCTTTAAGAACAGCTTAAAAGATAACCTTATTATCATTTCATTCCAATCATACTGATTTAAACTATCACTGACTACCTTGTTACTTTTTCTTTAGACATCATCCTGATTGTGCCGTATTTTCAAAATTGTCTCATAATAATCTCTTTCTATTATCTAATATTATTTGAAATATATTAACATTCTATGTATTTTAGTTTAATTCTGTTACACAGTTTATTTCAGTGTTTAATTAATAGTTCATAGTATTTTGTTGTTTAATTCGTAAATAACTGTTGTATACATGTAACTCTCACCTAAATCAAATTGTTGAATTCTTTGTAAGTTCATACATATGTATATACACTTTTTGCTGGTTGAGTGGAAGAGAAAGCCTTACGGCCTTAACTCTGCCAGCTAAAATAAATTATTATTATTATTATTATTATTATTATTATTATTATTATTATTATAAAAAGAACTTCCAGTGATGAAAGCGTAGAAAGCAGCATACATGCAGGAAAGTATTTCATTTATGACCACGACGATCAAAAGACTCCGGAAACTTAATATTTCACCACGCAGGAGTTTGGAAATAGTGAAAAGCGAGCGAGAGAAGCGAAAGAATGCAGGAATGAAGTGGCAGATGATGTCAGATTTAAAATTTACTGGTGTTAAAAAAAAATAAACACAATGAACTTTTGTATGTTGAGTGCCGTTCTGTCTGGCAAATAAGATATTTAGTTAATTTTCAGACATGACTGCAATGGATGATGTAAATTTCAAATATGTCCTTTTCGCTTTTTGTGTCGCTGTCAGACATAAAAAAATGTGAATTTTTTAAGAGACAGTAGGAAAGAATGACACTTGAACTATTCAATATGTGATTTGTTACTGACTGTATTAACAATACAAGACTTGAAATGTGATGCTTTCTCTCAACGAGAGGATAGAAAGATAATTTTGTTTGTCTTTAACTTTCTAGAATACATGCCCAAATAAACATAAGTACAGTACATTGCATTTGAAATTTTTAAGGATGTGGATCGTTGAAATTTCTAATTTTTACAATTTTACACCAATTAGTCTGAAAATTTTACCACATATTTCTTACAATGTGGATATGCAATACACAAATTTTCACTTTGATATTACAAATAGTCTACTTGTAATTAATTTTCTGTTGTTTTTTAATAAACTTAAAATTGTTTAACGACACGTTAAATGTGTTAAAATTAAAAAAAAGTTGTATAGACAGACGGCCCGTTTCACGTTGGTGCTGCGTCATCTTCAGTGTCCTACGAACTACAGTAGTTCGTAGGACACTGAAGATGACGCAGCACCGGCGTCTGTCTATTTACATAACCATTTAAAAAAAATTAACATATTTAATGTCGTTAAACAAATTTAAGTTTTGTAAACAAAGTGTTAACGTGAGCCAGAATCAATGTTTTAAATACTGAATTATAATTGTCCCAATCTTCAACGTTTACATAATATTTACTTAAATTTATATTTAATTTATTCCTGATCGATATATGTAAAATATGACTGATGCTTTTCATATTCTTCCAATTACTTTTGGAGAAAACAAATATTTACTCTTTTAGTTAATTTTTCAGTTTTGTTTTTAACTTAGCACATCTTCAACACATAGGGATTTGAATACTTTCAATAACCAAGAAAACAAATGTGTCAATTTATTTCACATGTCTTTTGTGGACGTCTGTGCCAAATTTCACTGAGACTGGAGGAAAATTCAATTTATTAGAGCGTTTTGAATGTTACAAAATGTTGAAAATTGGAAAATCGAGAAAACGAGTGTGAAAGTAGGCTACTGTATTCATATGATATATAGTATCGCTCTGGTCCCTTTAAATTCATCCTGAGGGACTTTAAGTTGTCATAGGGCAAAAGTAAGCACAGATAGGAATAGAAAACTGAAACATTTTATTTTTCAGCGTTAAAAACAAAATTACCGTTTTTATGGTTGTTTTCATTATTTTCACCGATCTATAACCTGAATGAAGTAGATAAGCCTACAGGTTACAGTTCTACAACAAAATAACAGCATTTTATAATTTTCTGTTGATGGACTGAATAAAATTAATGTATACCTACTCTTGTTAACAGTTTCCATTCAAATAATTGAATAAATGCTTATTGTAATTCGTTTTAAATTTTAGAAGCATTTCAGGACAATATACAGTATGTCCACAGAAACCCTCCGTGATTATAAACAGGTATAATTTCATAACGGTGGACATTACAAACTTTATACTAGCGTCATGAGAAAGGACGACAAATTTATAGATGGCAGCAGAAGCGAATAGAAGCTATCATTCGTTCGGATTTGCCAGTCTTTTGTTATTTTGCATTATTGAATTATAGCAAGTGTTCGTAACCACCTTAGTAAACAATTTACAGAAAGGTAGATTTGGCGCATTGGAGATCAAGACGTCTTTTGCAAGTGGCCACCGATGTCCCCCGACTTCTAATTTCTCATTGTGGGATTACATAAAAAGTATCTTTGTACCTCCACCGCCTCAGAATCTGCAAGAGGTGCGACATCATATCCGCGATGCCACTGAGTCCATTCCAGTAGATATTTTGAAGTGCGGAAATTGGTCGCTGTTCAGAAAGTAAATTTCACATCGGAATAACTCGGGGAATCATCGAATACTCTGTGCTTAGAAGCATGAGTTTTACATAGAGAGATTTGAACCCCGGTCTTTGAAACGAGAAGAAAGAGCTCTACCGCTAAGCCATAAAAGCTTCGTAGACAATATGCCGTTTCATGATATGCAGATACGTCAATGCTGCGACTTGATTTCATACTCGATGCTTGATTTGTTATCGTTTTGTCAGTGAATTGCGCGTTAATCCTAACCAAACGAAGACAAATTCACGCTACAGAAGAGCGGCCATTTTCCGTGTCAAAGGGAAATCTCAGACCTCGAGTGACATTTATTAGGACTATTTCGTGAATAAAATAAAAATGTAAATAATAGCCTATATCCCTAAAATTCGATCACAAAATGTTAATAATTGCATATTAACGAATACTTAACCTATTCAGACATTGTGAAGTTGAAATACTCGTAGATAGATATCGATTACTGCAATAAAGAAATTCGATGTTATTATTCAGTAATGCCAATTGCGAAAAGCGAAATACAGCTTTACCAATGTCAATTACATGTACTGCACTTTTCTCTTATTATTATAACATAAATACATTTTCATTATCTGCTGAAATCATAATTTAATTTAACAGTAACAGTGGGGGCAGCTATATGCCAATGCTTATGTATTCACAGCGAGACATGTTGCTACACAGTGAAGCCATCTCTGTATAGATAGGCTTAATTAAAACACGAATTTTATTACGCCATACGGAAGGTAGTTCGATCAAAGACCTTATTATTACTATGCAAGGTCTTTGGGTTTGATATGCGATGATGTTACATAAATTTGAACATCTGACTTTCTATTAATTGTTTCATTTCATTCAGAAAATACAAATTTTATAGGCTACAATTTATAGGTTACGTTACCTGTGGGAGCAGGACCAATGTCAGCTGTGCCTTATTTCGACCGTTACTTACAATCAATGCTACACGAAAGAATTTTTTATAGCTCGACAAACGCATTCTCGCTGTAGTGTGTAACGGAACTAAAGCTGTATCTACACAGTTCAATATTCCAATCGCGTATGCGTGCAATCTGGGAAGAATATTGAAAGAATCAAGTTTAAAAGGTACGTTCAATTAAGATGCATGAAGATATTGTGTCTACATGGTTCGCCCAGCGTATAGGTAATTAAGTATGGACACTTCGCGTCGGTACCTTTGATGTAGCCGGACTGATTTCAATGACCTTCAAGCCAGCTAGAGCGTGAGATTCTGCTTTCTCCCTAGAGTTGGCGCTGACATCACACCAGCTAGCAGTCGACACAGCGGAAATATAACATATATAATTAGTACATCTAGGTACATTGTGTACTCAAATAAAATAAATTGGATCCATAAAATAATAAATCCATCATTAACTGTAATGTCTAGACTCTAGAGTTACTTTATAATGAGAGTTGAGACGTTGACCCCAACAACAATTAAAATATGTAATGATTTGAGAAACTGAAAATGGAAAAACAAAACTCTTATGAGAAGTAAAACCATATACCCATATTATTATTATTATTATTATTATATACAAATATTCAACGAATTCGATACTTAATTTTATAATGTATTATATTATTTTATATTATAATTTATTATATCTGAAATATTAAAAGAATATTATTAAAACTAGTTTGCCACTTAGAAATAAGGAAAAGCTGTTGATTTGAACTTTTTTAAGCAAAGCGTTACTGGATTATGCAATAAGGTAGGCGTCCACACCTGTGGAGTAACGGTTAGCGCGTCTAGCCGTGAAAACAGGTGGCCCGGGTTCGATTCCCGGTCGGGGCAAGTTACCTGGTTGAGGTTTTTTTCCGGGGTTTTCCCTCAACGCAATATGAGCAAATGCTGGGTAACTTTCGGTGTTGGACTCCGGATTCATTTCACCGGCATTATCACCTTCACCTCATTCAGTCGCTAAATAACCTAAGCTGTTGATAAAGCGTCGTAAAATAACCTACTTAAAAAATAAGGTAGGCGATGTTTGGATCCTGTGTCTCAACTCTATACTCAAATATTATCTTAGCGTATTCTCGATTACACTAACCTCTAGCGCTTGAAAGTGGAACTAAACTCCGGCACACAGAGAAACAAAACACAGTAAAATTCTCTCAGTGTCCATTCTTTATAATCCCTATTTGCTGGTGCGCCGTTTTGAATGCCGTCTTCACTGCGTAAATTATTAATTAATATTAAACATCAATCTTGCATTCATTGCTTTAAAGTTGAAAGAACAGTTTAACCGTGTAGTTGCATCTTAATGTATTCATGATCATCAATTTACGGGGAAACAGTTGGCGACAACGACTAAACAAAAGAACGAACATGCGATAAATTGAGAGCGATAAATCTAGCTGCAAAAATTATCGCAAAATGTGACTATGATTGGTTGGAATTGAAAATTTCATTACACTTCATTGGTCGAAAATAGAATGACGTCATATAAACGATATAGTCATAGGAATTCAATTTAATTATAATACATTATGCAACGAGCCTATAATGGTAGTAATTAAGACGCGAGTATGTTTATGAAACTCGCTTGCGCTCGTTTCATAATTTTCATACGAGCGTCTTAATTACCATTATACGCAAGTTTCATACGACTTTTTATGCTCGACCATATTTCTAACTTGAAATTATTCATAACTATTCATGTTATTCTTATCTGACTGGGGAGCGGAAGTGACCTTGTGCAATATCTCGTAAATTGTGAGATGTGCGCAGACGCGAAGGTATTGATTTTTTCCTAGAAACAAATGTCATTGACCTTGATATAATCTAGAGAGTAAAATAAAGATTAATCTTCATATAACCTTGAAATTGATTTAGACATTGAAAAACGAGATGACAAATCGAATTTATTTGAATATTATTTACAATTAACGCTAATTATTATAGTAACAGAACATAATCTTCTGCGACAGTATTGGATTTCCAGCCTCCGTGACGTTTCGCTAGTTGTCTTTCAATTGCATATCCGAGAATAATCGATACTTGCGCTTTCATATTGCTACAATGGTGCTTTCTGATTGGTGGAAGACCTGAACTTTAACGAATAGGTGTACTTTAATGAGGTCCATTAAAGGGCTGCTACCAGGTTTATAATTACTACATTTCGGCATGGTCGAGCATAAATGAATTTATCATACAAAAAAGTAATTATGAGTTGACTCCGTATATATGCAGGCTTAGGTCTATATATGAAACTAGGGCTAAGACTGAAATTTGTAGCCAGTAAATCGATAACACTCTTCCTCCCACATAGACAGCCAATATTGTGTATGTGATCTGCGTAGAAATGGGTGTGTTTTTATTAGCTGCGTTGCTAATATTACTGTTACGAGAAGGGATGTCTATAGGTAAGACCATTATTAGAGGCTGGGATCAGTTCTTGGGAAGCTACTGTAAACATTATCCCCGAACGTGGCGATCTGTAGTTTCAAAACCGGGCCAGGACATGACAGGAATTCGGGATAGTCTAGTAGCAGATCCTCACGACCCCGGCCACGTAAGAGTTGTTAAAACACATATGTTGTTATGGCATTTGTTGCTTCACCGTGTTCGGTTTGAACCTAACCAAACGCTGGGGCGAGGGAGGTCTGTCCGAGAATACAAAACGCTCCGTTATTTAAGGCCGGAAGAATATTATACTCTGAAAGTGTCTCAGTTGTATATACACTGTAGACTATACAACCAACGCACGCCATTCTACTTAAAAATGCATTGCAGTTGGCTGTGTGAGGCTTTTGGATAATGCTGTATACTTTAGATGCTTCAATATCACAACTTTGAAATACATTTTCCTAATCTTCCAGAAAATTACAAAAGTTTTCGACGAGACTTTGGATGTTTATGCAGGCTTATTTTACGTTCAGCCATCTCCTTATCAAATTTCATGAGTAATTTTCCATATGTTTCACGTTATTCTCGCCAGACTGGAACTCGCATAATGTAGGCGCACGACATAAGGAGCTTGAAGTGATTGCTCTCTATAGGCACCGTGCAAGCTCCTCTGGTGGCGATTGTTGTTACTAACTGCGGGAGAGCAGCGATAGAGTTGTGCTTGAAGCGTATGAATATACTTAACATCTCAGGTTAAATGATTAGAAATATGGATGATCCTAAAAAGCGGAAAGGTAATGCAAATTGCTGTGTTCTTGAGTGTAGTAATGCTTATAGGAACACACCAACCGATATTGTTTTTATTCCTTTCCAAAACAGAAAACTCAGGCGCAACGACGCTAATTGTGGATCCATGCAGTACGCAGACGAAAGTAAATAAGGCTACACTGCTTGTAATCATAGCATTATTACATACTAGGCCTGATATAAAAAATATACTGTATATAGTATTATGTTCATAAATAACCATTAAGGAGGAATTTATCATTTAAATTTCAAAAAGTACATAATTAATGAGTTCTTTACATATATATTATGTATAATATTAGCAACAATAAATAATAATATAAGATCAATGTTTTCGTAATATGACTGTTAGCCCTCATTCAATAGTCTGAAATCTGATTTAAATGCCAAACAACTTCACTGATATTTCAGAAACTTTGTAGTTACATTTTTACACTTCTCTAGCAGTACTGAACTTTCCACTGAGTCTATAAAATAATTAAAGATTGGAGATTGCTGGGTTTGCAGTGAAAGACCTGCCATTGGGCAGAACACTATGAATCAATAAACCCAATCTTACTAATATTACAACTTTTTATCGGCAGAAAGCCGCATGTAATTTCTATATCACACATGAATAGTGAATGACTGCGAGCCTGTAGTTAATTAGGAATTGAGACACTGCGCGGCGCCACCAGTACGATTTTGAGACCCATGCACTGTGCCTATTGTAATTGACCAGGGCTGCAGAACCCGTAAGTAGGGGAAATATGACGTGAGCCTCACTCCACTTCTATTGGGGATGATCCACTTCCTCGTAGAGTTATTTACCTTCTCTTGTCGTCAAAGGTCCATCAGTGGCGGCATGTAATTTTCAACAAAGATTGTTATAAATTCATTGTTTTTATAATGCGTTATCTCGTTTCAAGGTTTACAATTATGCTAGATTTTCTGTTGGTAGTTTCCTTGAGATTTCTTTGCACCTAACCTATTTTAGATTTTCGAAAAATTCCTCCTATCATCACCTACGGAAACAAAAATTTATAGCATTTAAGTAATGAACCTTGAAAGTCACTATTAATTTCAATTCAAAATGAATACAACGAGTGACGTCCTTAATTTTACATTATATAAATAAATAATCAATATACAGTTCGTAATAATGAACTTACCCGAAAGTTTGTGCATTCCATAATAAATCCTTAATATGGGCTTTGTTGAAATGTCGTTTAATATTGAAATGACGAGTGGAAATAAACTGGATGGGACATAGTAAACAAGCAATTCTTTCGTCTTCAACAACAAAATAATCATATTCCCATTTCCTTTGGAAGTAGTATTCCTTCACAGGTTTAGATTTTGCCATGTTCCAGTTCTCTTTAAACTGCAGTACGCCTATTATTCGTTTGTTTGTTTGTTTACTTATTTACTTACTTATTTAGGCCTACTTATTTACTTACTTAATTACTTATTTATTTATTTACTCATTTACTTATTTATTTATATATTTACTTATTTACTTACTTACTTTCTTACTTATTTACTTAAGTATTTATTTATTTATTTATTTACTTATTTGGCTGGAGTGCATTACAATGTTGAATGACAGAATTGATATCCGGTCATATAGCTATCACTCACTTATCAACGTACAATTTATTTATCGTCCTATTACTAGTAAAACCAATTAAGACCAATAATGCAAGTTTTGTAAAAACAGGAATTAAAACTTTATTAATCCACGAAAAATCATAATAAATTCTTCAAATAAAGTAATTGCTTTGTTGCCTGCAAGCAACTTTTCGGACTTATTTCATTTTAGTAGAATACAGAACACGGAAAGACAAGTCGGGGACTGTAATTAACTTATTTTAAACAAAAGTGGATTTAATCGGCTTTACTAGTAATAGAAAGATATATACATAGGTAGATCTTCTTACATTATATGCACACATACATTTTAAAATTTATTTTACATATCTTTTAATTTATTTATTTCCCTCATTCATTTTTCTCTTACTTTCTAAATGTATGTTCCTAAGGATTTTATTATCTGTTCATTTGTAATTCATGATAGCGTATTGTATACCTGCCGCCGCGAGAATGAATGTTAATGCAGCCGAGCGTAACTAGAACGCCATGATCGCACTGGTAGCAAAGGTAAGAAAGGGTAATATAGCAGTCGCTCTTAGGAGCTACAGTTCTGCAGGCCTGGTAATTGACTATATTTCGTATTTTAATTTCAAATAATAATCAACAGATATGTTTGATTAAATAATTTGTTTTCATATGATGTAATTAATTTTAATCTGTAAAATTGTGACGCAGAGTGTCATTTGTTTGTATATTGATATATTTTTAATGTCTTATTTACTAATGTACTTTTTGTGTGTATTCATTTAGTTAATAATTTGTTAATATTGTTTGAAATTTTATTTTATTAATGTCTTTTATACATTCACTAAAATTACTGATACTAATTTACACAGTAAACAATCCAATCCCAATCCCAGTGTTATGTAGCCTACAGAAGTGAATGTCGGATAAAAATTAAGCTGATTTTCTGTACATTTACAGAAGTGCTCCATATAAAACTAATAATTCTAATGTAAAAAATTGGATTGCGGCTAATTATCTTGAATTTGTAGCTTATACACTTAGTTTCATCCTGCATGGCATACGATTTTTGATAAAGCAAAAATATTTTAGAGATGAATTGTGACTGAAGGAAGAAGAGATTTGTGGCATTGCCGTCACAAATGGCGACAGCTGTATAAATTAGGTGCTGCAATTCTCTTTTGTACAGCTTGTCGGGGAAGCACTTTATATAACAATGGTAGATAATGAGGGGATATGAATTAGTTTTGCTTACTCCATCTACTATTCCGGAGTTGTTTTCAGAGTGAGGGAAACTGAAAAATTACTCTTCACTTTGACAGTGAGAAATGCCCTCCTCATGGGCTCCCCCTCCCCTCCTACAGCCCCGAGTTGTATAAATTGTCACTGCATCCACGTTACATTTTAACGAATTGATAGCAAAGCAGAGCACGAATTTTGCTACAAACAAATGAATTTAATTGTTACGCTGTATGCCTCAGACATGTCTATTGGAAATTTTATGTTTACGGCTGAAAGGTTTTAGATTAAATTATTTCAGAACTAACAAGATTAGTAAAGTTATGGTAGTCATAGCAGTAGTATTAATACCAGCAACAGAAGTAGTAGTAGTAATATGTCCAGTAGTTGAAGTAGCAATATCAGTGGTAACATTATTTGTAGATATAATATCAATAGAAATGTCAGTTTACAAATGCTTAAAATTGGTAATAGAAGAAAGTTAATAATAATAAATAATAATAATAATAATAAAATAAAGAAAGTTTACTACTACTACTACTATAATAATAATAATAATAATAATAATAATAATAATAATAATAATAATTCTTTATTTATACTGGCAGAGTTAAGGCCATAGGGCATTCTCTTACACTCTACCAGGTAACAAAGTATACAAGGAGTTAAAATTTATCACAAAGTATACAAGCACTTAAAATTTAATTAAAAGTTAAAGAACAGAATAGTACTAACATATTACAATAATAATAATAATAATAATAATAATAATAATAATAATAATAATAAAGTAATAATAATAATAATAATAATAATAATAGCATAATAAAATCGACACTAACAACATGAAAATAATACATCTTAATTACACAACTTTTCAAAACATATACACTCTTTGACTCTACACTACGAACGCACCCTCACAGGAAACAAGAGGCGCCAAGACCAACAATAATCAGTTTTGAAGATGAACCAAAATAGGTCGAACTATGTTAACAAGGTACGTTAAAATTTAACACAAGAAAGTTCTTATCATACATATTCGGAAATGAAAATAATACCATAATAGAAAAAAGAAAGTAAAATACATTGGAATATAATAAAAGCAACTCATTTAGCACAAATGGTTAATATGGAAAAACGTAAGGAAGAATATAACAAAATGGAATGTAATAAAATAATAATAAAAAGAAAAGAAATACGAAAATCAAATAAAATTCTCAATAAAAAGGCTATGATAATAAATTCATCGGCTGATAAAGAGAACAAAAAGGGGAAAGGACGGAAATAAATATATAGCCTATATTTTTACAAAACTATCGCAGAGAAATGGGCTTATAAATGAAAGGAATCTGAATTGAAAAAGTGGAATTTTAATTTATTTTTGAAACTAGACAATGTCCGACAGTCTCTGACATGTTGTGGTAGAGAGTTCCAGAGATGAGCTGCAGAGACGGTGAAAGATGAAGAGTAGAAGGATGTTCTGTGTTTAGGAACGGAGAGTGTGATATGGTGTTATGAGCGAGTATTTATTTCGTGATATGAGAACAAATGTTGAAAACGAGAAGCTAAGTAGCTAGGGTTAGAGGTTTGAAGAATATTGAAGAGTAAAGTGAGAGAGTGAATAGTTCTTCGCTCTTTGAACGGGCCCAGGACAGCATATTTAGTGAAGGTGTGATACGGTCAGATCTACGGAGGTTGCAAATAAATCGAACACATGCATTATGAACACGCTGTAGTCTGTCTGTCAGTCTCATGTTAAGGTCAGTGTAGAGAGTGTCACATTAATGGAAATGAGGCATCAAGAGCGACTGCACTAAATTCTTCTTGAGAAGCAATGGAAGGAAATTTCGAATACAATGACAACAAAAAAATGGCACTGAAATATCAGTAAACTCACTTTAATAATGATACGTGCAACATTAAAAACGTCAGAAATTTCAATAATTGTTGTAATGGAAGGTGTAAAATTATTACTAACGACGCACCAGTAATTAAATATAAATAATAACATCAGTAAAGTCATAGTGAATCAGTAACGGTAATAACAGAACAAAGAGTAGTTAAATTTTATTACCAGGCAAAATAATAATCATCATCATCATCCTTCACGAATTAGGCCTCTGTAGACCTGTTTCGGCCCCATCTGCAGTCTTCTTAACGGTCTTCCTGGTCGACGATGTCCTCTAGGTTTATATTGCATCATAATTTTTGGGATTCTTGAATTTTCCATTCTTTGAAAGCCAATTGAATTTGTATCTGGTGATTTTTTCTTCTACTGACTCTACTTCTAATTGTTCTAAAATTTCTTCATTCCTTTTTCGGTCTAAAAGAGTATATCCTGCTGTCCTCCTGAAAATTTCATTTCCGTTGCTTTGATTCTGTTCATGTCTTTTTCTTTAATGTCCTGTTTTAGAAGGGTGGGTAATGCTAGTGTATTATATATTTTTATTCTTGTAGATTTTTGTACTAATTTAGCTTTTAATGTATTGTTTATTATTCCTAGAATTTGTGTAAATTTGGTAATTTTCTTGTTCACATCTTTTTCATTTTGATAAGATATTTCACAACCCAGATAATTGAAATTTTGCACTTGTTCGAGGCATTGGTTATTGTGTATTATCTTACTTCTCACTGGGTCTTGTCCTAAAAATGCCATTACTTTTGATTTTTGTGCTGAAATTTCCATCCCAAAATCTTTTAATATTTCATTTAAGGTATACAATCCTCTTTGTAAATTATCCTCTGAATTGGAAATTATGACTTGATCATCGGCATAGAGTAAGGTATTTAATGTTAGAGCACTGGTTATTTTGATTCCTGATGTGTAGATTTGGTTCCATTTTAAAATAATTTCATTTATATAAATATTAAATAAAGTTGAGTGATAGTGGACAACCTTGTCGAACTCCATTATTAACTAATTTTCTTTCGGATATACAGTTATTTATTTTGACACTTATTTTGCTGTACAGATTTCTATTATATTTTGGAATAAAATTTGGAATATTTTTTTCTTGTAATATGTCGAATAAAAGGTCTCTTCGGACTTTATCAAAAGCTTTAAACATGATACGTGCAAATAAAAGCTATATGGGTTTCTAAATTAAATTCTCTTCTTTCTTCCAACAATAGTTTGATACTAAATAATGGATCTAAATGATCTTCCTTTTCTAAAGCCATTTTGACCTGCAGAATTAAAGTTTCAATGTTTTTTAATTTTTCATTTAAAATTACATTACAAGCCTGTCAGAGGCTAAAAGTGGCAGCCCCACTACTGGACTACCTAACGATAAGGCTAGTAACCTATCTTAGGGAAAACTACATTACTTTCAAGCCTCAAACAAGCAAAATAATAATTTTATTAATAATAGTAAAAAGCAATAATGTTCAAGGAGGGGCGTGCTGTACTTGTGCAAGAGCGCGGCTGTTCGGCTACTAGTATTATTCACAAAACAAGAGAGGTCAATAAGCCTTAGACTACATAGAAGGCTTTCGGGTATCTCCTCCGTAAAAGAGAGAAAAATAATAATAATTACAGCAATATACCAAACTTATTTATTGTTAGTAAAAGATGAAATCGAAATTCAAAAATGTTATACTGTAATAAGCTAAATTTATTTTATATTAGAGCGCATAACATGTGCCAATCTCTCATGTTTCATTTGTTATATTTATTGACATCTAGAGATTAAATAGTAAAACTCTATACTATTCCAATTAGGGACATTAAATATGGAGTTCCTCAGGGATCAATTTTAGGTCCAATTTTGTTTCCAGTTATTTTAATCATTTGGACCAACCATAAATAATTTTCCTGGTAACCTTATTTTACAGAAGATAAAAGTATGGTTGTTTCAAACAAATAATATGGTCCCTTTATAAATACATTTAATAAAGTGTTTAGTTGAGTTGAATGAATGAATAACCTAGAACTTAAAGTAACACTTAACACTGATGAAACTAGTGTAATCGAATTTTGTACAAATACTAATTTAATTTTTTCTAAAATATTTGATAAATGGAATTTATATCAAACTTATTTGTAATGACAATAGGGATTAATATTCTGACGTAACATAACTCAAGCTAGATACACTTTCCTTTTATTAATAGAAGACCTAAGAATAAATGCAGGTGTGCATAAAGAATATCACAATATAAAACAATTGTGTAACACATATTGACCTTACTCTGAGAGTATATTTTTTCCCTGATATAAAATATCAGAAACCAATATACACACTTGTTAATAATCAGAACATTCATAAGTTTAACACAAGACACAAATCAGATCACCATCTAGGCCTATCGTCTGTAAGACCCAGTTGTTAAGAAAACGGAGCCCAATATTCATGTGTTATACTATTGTATGAACTGTCTAATTAACTTAGAGCTTTGAAGTGCAAAGGAAAAAAGTCCAAAACAGAATTAATAAAACTTCTCCATACTCATATCTTGTACTCAAGTGATGAATTGTTTATGCATTTGAATTGAATTAATCTCCTTGCTGTGTATTGTATATTTTTGTATAAGTTTTTACAAGTTCCACATCTCAAAGTTAAAATGTTAATTTAAAATCCATGGACTAGATTAAATGGTATTAGAAATGACATTTTAAGATGACTAAAGGGAAAATTTACACATTACATTATCCAATCATTGATTTTCTTGTTTGTGCTCAAAATTCCAGTGTTATTCTAGGAAAATTGATTACGTTCGTGTTTCAACAAGCAGTGTTCATATAACTTCGATCAAGTTCATGTCATTTATATTAAATTACATTTCTAAACATATTTAGTTACTTTTACAATGATATAGATTTTTATGAGTTTCTAAAAAACCCTAACAGAGACGGTTGCCCAGTATTCTTATAGAATGTGATCTTCTCAAAATGATATTACGTGCATTAGAATTTCTTCCGATTTTGGAATGAGAATAGAATAATGTATGTGCAAAATATCATTCGCCGATTCCAAACCGCAAGTATCATAATAGCTACTGAAATATAATCAGATTATCTAATTTAATTTATTGTATTCCATAGATCTAACATCAGAATTGCACTGGCTGAACAGTATAGAGCAGAACAGGTTTCACGGCTGTCCGGTCGGCTATTCGCGCTGAGGTGGGGGACTCAAGGCCGCGCGAGGCTTCTGTTCTGCTCCATACTGTTCACACTGTAGCGTTAAGATTGAAATTAACAGAAAATCATTGAAAAATATATTAAACATAGTAATCAAGTTCATTTAATTTACAAGGTACATAATATCAACTGAGTAGAAATATGAATATGGAGACATCTGGTCAAATCCGTTCTAATAATTTCCCCTTGGCCTTTCAAAGCTTTACAGCAATGTGACAATACATTGAAGAACGCAATACATGAATAGGAAACTCCTGTCTTTTTTAACGTAACACTGACAGAGGATACATGGAGTTATGATGTATGATTTGTATCTTGTTAAAATTATGAATACTCTGATTACTACTATATGCTTCATGGTTTTAACATAAAACTTAATAAGGGAAATAATTTATTCTTAAGGTAAAGTCAAGATTTTTAAATTTTGGAAAGTTATTTACATGATATTCTTTCATGCGGACCTTCCCATTATTGTGAGGACTTTCTTTTTTGTGAAAGAAAAATATACAGTATATTTGACTTGTGATGAGTTTTAGAGTAGGCCTATATTAATCGATACTTCATTATAGAATGGCAGTATGACATTTTAAGAGTGTGTACAACGCTATAATGGTCTTAATGGATTACAGGCAGAGCTAATTCAGAAGTAATGTATTCTGTTTGTGTTTTCCTGTCCAATTATTGATTTTATAATTCCAGATCAAGAAACTTCGTCCTTATATATTCTTTGAAATCAGTTTCATGTAATCTAATACTGTAGGCAAACTGAGCACTGGTTTTATCAACATTAAATGCAAGTTTATTTACAATGTATCAATCATCCGTTAGCATTTAACACTGTAGAACAAACAGGGCTATTATGATACAAAAAATATATATTTTGCTGTGATTTTTCTATCAAAGCATATACAAATTTGGAAAAATTAAGTCTTGTGTTGCTTTAGACATATATGGAGGATTAGGAGTTAAATTTATTTTTTATTTGTAATAATGAATAATATAAAAATAAACAGGTGTATCATAACAGCCGTCTGTGTGGGCTATTGTGATACACCTATAGGTCTATTCTGATACAGTGCTGTAAATCTGGCCATATTATACAGAGAAATGAAGTAAGGCTGTTGTGATACACACAGATACTTAATGTATAACGTGTAAAAGTTTGATTGAAATCACATTAAAATTGAATAAGATTTAGCAACTTTTGTAATTACCTCTTTCTCCCATAAAAATTTACTGGCAAATAATTTACTGAAACTTTAACACCTTACTATCAATGCTGTATGTGAAAATATTTTTTTGTGTGTAAAGATATAGACTCATTGATAAAATTATGATATAGTTTGTATTGTTATAATTAATTAAAACTACGTTTTTAAATAATTATGAATTTATTTCATACATTTGTATTAAATGTTAGTAGTAAGAAGAATGACTATTAAGCTAAAATCGTTAGTTAAGTAAGTAAAAATAAGTTTACCCAATGTTCTCTAACTTAAAACAAAGTTACGAAGTTTGACAAAGGACGCTAGGAAAATAGACTGTGCCGGTACTATTTCGCATTGTCTGTAATGAGGCCGATACAACATTTGCGATCTAATTGGTTTAGCAAAATCTCAAATAGATGCATATTTACTACGAATATTAGAACATTTTCGTGACTTAATATATCCTAGACTGTGCTGATTGTTTGTAGGTTCTACCATGTATAATTCAAAAACCTCAAGAGGGGAGTTTTTTTGTTAAAAGGAATTGTTTTAGTGATTAATTGAATCATTTTAAATTGGAAAAAATTTCTAGTTTAACAATATTGAAACAGAAGCTGGCTTAGGGCTAATTTTGTTACGTATGAATAAAAAATTGTAAATACTCATGTATAGAAGTTTTGTTTATGCTGTCCTATTTTTGGGAAGAAACTAAACATTGAGAAGCTGTTTTTCATATCAATTTTATCTGTAAAAAGAAACTGAACATATAGAAGTTTTTCAATTTATCTTTTTTTCAGTGAAAAACAACATAATATAGAAGCTGTTTTGTACATTTTGTACTCTTGGAAAAATGAAGCTATCAACATACCAGACTGTTTTTGATCACAGTTTGTAAGTCGAAAAGTCTTTGAACATAGGTGGAAGCTGTTTTTGCCAAACACGAAAAAGAAAAGAAGCTGTTTTATTAACCTTTTTCCGAAAAAACTGCTGAACTCCCTAGAAGCTGTTTTTATACATTTTTAAAAAAAAAACACGTTTTCAAATAATATAGAAGCTTTTTTGCTACATTTTATAAATGTTAAAAAGAAGAATGAACATAAATTAATTAGTTAAGTTTTAAAAATAATTTTACATATGTTCTCTGAACTATACCAGACAGTCTGTTTTTGAGTTGTGAGAAAAATAGAAACTGAACATTTAGAAGCTGTTTTTCGCATTGTCTGTAAAAATTGAGCATATAGAAGCTGTTTTCTCTAGATGCACATTTACGAATAAAGAAACTGAACATTTAGACTGTTTTTGTACATTTTCCAACATGTAAAAAACAACCCTCAACATTTGTTAATTGTTTTAGAATTTTTAGTGAAAGATTAACTGAAATATTTTTAATTTTTATTACATTTTAACAATAAAGCTGAACATTTAGAAGCTATTTTTGCTAATTTTGTACTAAAAAACTGAACATACTCGTATAGAAGCTGTTTTTGCCACATTTTGTACGAAAAAAGAAACTAAACATTGAGAAGCTGTTTTTGCTACATTTTGTACGAAAAAAAAAACAACATAATATAGAAGCTGTTTTGCTACATTTTGTACGAAAAAAAGAAACTGAACATTTAGAAGCTGTTTTTGCTACAGTTTGTACTAAAAAGACTGAACATATAGAAGCTGTTTTTGCCACATTTTGTACGAAAAAAGAAAAGAAGCTGTTTTTGCTACATTTTGTCCGAAAAAAACTGAACATATAGAAGCTGTTTTTGCTACATTTTGTACGAAGAAAAAACAACATAATATAGAAGCTGTTTTTACTACATTTTATACGAAAAAAGAAACTGAACATATAGAAAGCTGTTTTTGCTACATTTTGTACGAAAAAAACTGAACTTACAGAAGCTGTTTTTGCTACATGTTGTACGAAAAATAGAAACTGAACATTTAGAAGCTGTTTTTGCTACATTTTGTGCGCTAAAAAATTGAGCATATAGAAGCTGTTTTGCTACATGTTTTGCGAAAAAAGAAACTGAACATTTAGAAGCTGTTTTTGGTACATTTTTTGAAAAAAACTGAACATATAAAGGTGTTTTTGCTAATTTTGTACGAAAAAAATTGAACATATAGAAGCTGTTTTTCCTACATTTTTGAAAAAAACTGAAAAGAAACTGTTTTTGAACATTTGTACGAAGAAAGAAACTGAACATTTAGAAGCTATTTTTGCTACATTTTGTGCTAAAAAAACTGAACATATAGAAGCTGTTTCGCTACATGTTGTACAAAAAAAGAAACTAAACATTTAGAAGCTTTTTTTTTGCTACATTTTGTACTAAAAAAACTAAACATATAGAAGCTGTTTTTGCTAAATTTTGTACGAAAAAAGAAACTGAACATTTAGAAACTGTTTCGCTACATTTGTACAAAAAAACTGAACATATAGAAGCTGTTTATGCTACATTTTGTACGAAAAAAAATTGAACATATAGAAGCTGCTTTTGCTACATTTTGTATGAAAAAAAACTGAACATATAGAAGCTGTTTTTGCTACATTTTGTAAGAAAAAAAGTTGAACATATAGAAGCTGTTTTTGCTACATTTTGTACGAAAAAAATTGAACATATAGAAGCTAGTTTTGCTACATTTTGTACGAAAAAAAACTGAATATATAGAAGCTGTTTTTGCTACATTTTGTACGAAAAAACTGAACATATAGAAGCTGTTTTTGCTACATTTTGTACGAAAAAAAACTGAACATATAGAAGCTGTTTTTGCTACATTTTGTACGAAAAAAACTGAACATATAGAAGCTATTTTTGCTACATTTTGTACGAAAAAAAAACTGAACATATAGAAGCTGTTTTTGCTACATTTTGTACGAAAAAAATTGAACATATAGAAGCTGGTTTTCCTACATTTGTACGAAAAAAAACTGAACATATAGAAGCTGTTTTTGCTACATTTTGTACGAAAAAAATTGAACATATAGAAGCTGTTTTTGCTACTTATATAGAGCATTGTCTTTTTTACATTTGTATCACATTTACGAAGTATTTTTAGCTATTGCGTTTCTGAAATTGCATTTTTAATCCTCTTTAACTGCATGAAGATCATAGCCCCAATTATTTCTATTATTACTGTTGTTATTATCATCATTATCACCTCCAGAAACATCGGAAGAAACGTCAATTGCATATCATTTCTGTTAGGTAAGCCTATAGATTTCTGAATCAGAGATATTGCACGTGAACTGCATACGTTATCCCAAGAGTAAGAAGTACGAACTGAGACGTGGAGTAGACGTGAAGACAAGGGACTACAAAGAACTACTGGAGGAAGAGACAGAATACAGATTTCAAAGACTCCCTTTCATAGTCACTTGGGTTTCATTTCACGCTTTCTCAGTACAAAGCACACATCCAAACTAATTTACTGGCTGCACGGAAACCGAACCCTGAAGCTACATACGTGTAGCAGTTGTTAAGCTTTCAACTATGTAAAATTAACTCAGTGAAATAAAAAGTTATTCTTCCGAATAAAATTACAATTAAAGTTACATAAAACAAACAAAAAGTATGCCTACAAAGAAGATATCCTTAAGCAAATTTAAAATTATGATTCGTAACTAAAAATTTCCTCATAATATTGTATGGAAACAAAAATTATATAAAAGCCATCAAGCCTATAAATAAACACAATATAATATTTGTTACTCAGTCAAATGACAAATCAATGTAAAATAATGACTTATATTATATGGTCATTAAGTTTTATATACATGAGCTACAAATTGCAAACGTTTTCGCCCATTCTGGCATCTTCAGGCACAATTATACAATACCTCAATATCAAACTATGTAGCTAAGACATTGGTGGAAGATAAACTGTTTAAGATTAATGGTGTACAAAACATCTCTATAACTGAAATGTAATATTACAAGTCATAAATTAAAATAATGTTAAAAACCCGTAGTGTTGTAAGTAAACTTCATAATATTCTGTGGATACTAGCTACAGTTCCAACAGCAGCAGGTCCTCTCACGTCTACATAACTACTTCAAACATAGGATGTTTTATAATGATCTATACAGTTACTACGTTCAAACGACAAATAATTCATCACTCATTGGACTCTACTGAACAAGAGTTCCACAGAATATTATGAAGTTTAATTACAACACTACGTGGTTTTTAACATATTGTTTTTTATAGTGATCTATACAGTTGCCACGTTCAAACGACACATAATTCATCACTCATAGGACTCTACTGAACAAGAGTTCCACAGAATATTATGAAGTTTAATTACAACACTACGTGGTTTTTAACATATTGTTTTATAGTGATCTACACAGTTGCCACGTTCAAACGACACATAATTCATCACTCATTGGACTCTACTGAACAAGAGTTCCACAGAATATGATGAAGTTTAATTACAACACTACGTGGTTTTTAACATATTGTTTTATAGTGATCTATACAGTTGCCACGTTCAAACGACACATAATTCATCACTCATTGGACTCTACTGAACAAGAGTTCCACAGAATAATATGAAGTTTAATTACAACACTACGTGGTTTTTAACATTATTTTAATTTATCACTTGTAATATTACATTTTAATTATGGAGATGTTTTGTACACCATTAATCTTAAACAGTTTATCTACCACCAATGTAATAGCTACATAGTTTGATATTGAGATATTGTATAATTGTGCCTGAAGATGCCTGAATGGGCGAAAACGTTTGCAATTTGTAGCTCATGTATATAAAACTTAATGACCATATAATATAAGTCATTATTTTACATTGATTTGTCATTTGACTGAGTAACAAATATTATATTGTGTTTATCTACATTAATTGACAATCTGAATATTTCCATCATGCTTTCTAAATCAAGCCTATGTTAGTTCTGGGAAAACTGTTGTACAGTGATTATTTTACAGACAAGAAAAGTGATTTTTCTTCCCACGAAATAAAAAAAAATAGGCAGGAATATCAAATAAGTTGATTTTCTTTGTAATGAATTATGATATAAATTTAGAAAACGATGTTGTAAAAGGGATTAATTTATTACTAGAAGTCCTGAGTTCAGACCTTCTGTTCCGTGTGCGTGAATGAGTCAACAGGGTTATAATGAACCAGGCGTGCTCACGACAGTTTAAGGCGGTTTGGTCTCTCGTTTTAGGTCACGAATCTTTTCGGGCATACGACATTTCGACCAATTACACATTTCGGTACAAGGATACTCGGGTAATGCTACCTTTTGGTATCACGGACATGACGGTCATCCGATTGTGTTGGCTGTATCGTAGCCCTAGCAATTACTCGACTGCATCGTCTGTATCCTAGCAATGTATATCGTTCGTATTCGGTTTAGAATCACTTTAATTTTCATTCCGTCACTACTTTAAAAAAATTCTGATATATAACTGCATTACGATAGTGAAAATGGCAAAAATAATTCAGACCAACAATCCTGTCGAAGGCTGGCACAGTAAGTTCCAGAAGGCAGTGTCTACACTTCAACCTTCACTCAGAAAATTTATACAGGGACATCATTTTATTTTTACTTCAATTTTTATTGTACCTGAGTTTTTGAATGTACTTCACTCCCACCCCTTCTACTAAGGAAGTTCCAACTCAACACAGAATCAAGACCGCAGATAGTAAGCAGTACTGAGTTACTGAGTATAGTACGTTCCAGAAATATGTTCGCGTTTTCCAGTGACGAAAGAGCTTTCAATATTGAATCATATTTTCGCACAGGTACTGTCCGTTTGCCTACGTCGCATCCCGGTTTCCCCCACCTGCTTCTGCTCGCCCCTCTGTAATAGCTGGGCTGTCTTAGCTCTTTTCTGAAAACATTAATTTCTCTTAGGAATTGGAAGTTTACGTAATATTATACAGCTGTTTAATTTAACTTAAATAAAAGGGCCTCGTTAAGTGATTAACTGCCACGTGATTTCCTCCCTTTCTACAATCCTGCGGCATAACCACTTGGACGGACAGTAGATAGCATGTCTGAGTAATTTTATATTTTCGGGTCGGGCAGAAGTGAAGATTGAATTTACAGTACGTAGAGTAGGTACAGAATTATTTCAACATGAGTTATTAGTACGAAGGACGAAACTGGCAATTGGAATTAGATGCAATAGTGTATAGTGCGATAATATGCACAAAAGAACTGAAGCCTGTATCGAAATGAACGGCCACCATTTTCAAAATTGTGTTTAAATATTCATATTATGATTATTTTTCAATTTAACTTCTTTCTCTATATTGTACGCTAATGTGCTGTAGACAATATACACTGCATTAATGAATACGTTCGCATGGATAACTCACTTCGTGAGTAAAAACACTTATTCTTAATAGAGTAATGTACTTTGATTAAAGAAAAACCTAACGAAAATTATCAAACTCAAAATCGCGATATTTCCTAGTTTACGTAAAAGGATGAACTACTTTTCTTCCTTCCTATACCTAGTAGAGTGATTTGTATTTTACGCCAGTATGATCGAACTCCAGTCTTGGAAGGGGGAGCAAGCGGTGTTTCCGGTTCTCTAAAGGTATAGACAGGTTAATATTAAAAATGTTAGTAAAAATAAAATGATGTCCCTGTAGATAAGCTCAGAGCAGAACAACATGATAATGAACAATGTATTACAAGGCTCTTTGCAGGACATAGGGATAAGAGCCCAGTCCTGAAAAAGAAGTATATTAACAACCACGAGCAACTACTAGCTGTGGTGTAAAGATATGAAGAGTATAAAGATGGCTGACATATGGATATTTACCTAAGAACAGAACCTGATCCAAACTTTAGTGATGCCCCACTTCGATTATTGCGATTCTCTATTCACGAATCTAAATACTGATCTTGCCCACATACTACAGCGTGTTCACAATATCTGCGTTCGTTTCGTTTGTAACATTAGAAAATTAGATCATTTAACACTGTCACTAGAATTGTTGTCTTGGAGTCCACTTAAAGAAAGAAGATTCTTCAACTCTCCTTATTTTTAAAATCATCCACACCTCCACACCCTCTTACCTAGCTTCTCGCTTTATTTACCTTTCACTACCTCGAATCCGGAACATGTACCTTCTCTCTATTCCTCTGCACAGAACATCCTTATACTCATCATCTTTCAGCATATCTATTCCACGCCTCTGGAACTCTCTCCCTGACCATGTCAGAGACTGTCGGACAATATCAAAATTCAAATTTAAATTAAAAATCACATTCTAGTTCATGGAATTGCTTGTTGAACACCTGTCAGGTTGCGCAACTTCGGCTTAACCCATCGCATATAATAAATATTTCATGCTGTATGACACTTAATATTAATGTATTTATTATTATTATTATTATTATTATTATTATTATTATTATTATTATTATTATCAGTTATCACAATCATCATTGCTATCTCTGTTTTCTTTCTTTTTTCTTGTATTAGCTCGATGAGAGCTCTATAGTGTTCTTTTGACCCTGTTGACCCTCTATAGGGCTTTAACTTAATTTGTATTACTTTCATCTGTGTTTGTATATCTTTTTTGTATTTATATGTGCTACCTGGTAGGCTCGAAGAAATCCTGTCATATTAAATAAATAAATAAGTAAATTGTAGCGTACATACTGAAATTCAATCCAAGTGAGAACTGTGAAGAAATTGACAGCGAAGACAATCTCGAATGACTAGTGCTTATGCCACATAAGTGCTACGTATTCAAACAACAAAAGTAAAATGCATTAAAGAAATTTTGTGCGAGATCGTGCGTATTTGCTTGGTTTCCGCACAAAACCAATCCCCAGAAAGTCTAAAATTCCAAATTCAGTATTTACAACCTAACAAACATAACAATTTCCCTCTTCTTACCGCTTAAGTGACATATTGATTTTACTGCTTTAAGCTTTTAACATATTATTTTAGAGACGTTCAATATAGTAATAATTACAAATTTGAAACTTACCACTGCAATTTCACCTAAATTGCAATGTTATTTATTGTTTTTAAACATTTTCAAAAATTAAATAAACTCTACAACTCCACTAAAGTTACTGCATTCGTGATGCAAGTAACATTAATGAAGCCGTGAAAAAATCAACAAGATTCCAGACTCATCATATACTGGGGGGGGGGAAGACAGACGTATATCACGGACTACTGGAGTATAGTAAACACAGAAAACATTTTAAAGCAACAATGTTGAAGATATATATATATATTTTTTTTTTTTTGCAAATTTGGCATCATTGAACATAAACCAAGATGGAGATTTCATTGCAACTAATTAGAAATTCCTCTTTCAGGTATCTGATAAACAATCTTCGCACAAATAATGCATGATACATGAGCGGTATGCTTTCTTTCAATTCGGAAATCTCAACTACGTTTCGCTTTTTCAAAATTTTCCTCGAACATGAGAAGTTGAACATACCGCTCTTGTAACGTATATTAGGCCTACAATTGTCTTCTTTCATTCTGACCGAAAAAATGAGTTACCGATTTGAGTGGCCGAAAATCGTGACCCAAATCTGCTGAGTGACCTAAAAATTCTGACCAATATCCAGTGACCGAAATACAACTTTGAGCGAAAAAAGTGACCCAAATGTATCTGTGACCCATATATACATTGACCAAAGTCGCTGCGAATCCTCACGGCGGGCACATCGTCCAAAGAGCGTTCTGTGCAGTAGAAGGAAGTTCTATTAGTAGTATTTTCATCTTATTAGTTGCAATAGTGAAATAATAACAATAATAATAATAATAATAATACTAATAATGCGGTTAAAAGAGAAGTTTTATATGATATTCTTATTGAATTTGGTATTCCCAAGAAACTAGTTCGATTAATTAAAATGTGTCTCAGTGAAACGTACAGCAGAGTTCGTATAGGTCAGTTTCTGTAAGATGCGTTTCCAATTCACTGCAGGCTAAAGCAAGGAGATGCACTATCACCTTTACTTTTTACCTTTGCTCTAGAATATGCCATTAGGAAAGTCCAGGATAACAGAGAGGGTTTGGAATTCAACGGGTTACATCAGCTGCTTGTCTATGCGGATGACGTGAATATGTTAGGAGAAAATCCACAAACGATTAGGGAAAAGACGGGAATTTTACTTGAAGAAAGTAAAGAGATAGGTTTGGAAGTAAATCCCAAAAAGACAAAGTATATGATTATGTCTCGTGACGGGAATATTGTACGACTTGGGAATATAAAATTTGGAAATTTATCTTTTGAAGAGGCGGAGAAGTTCAAATATCTTGGAGCAACAGTAACAAATATAAATGATACTCGGGAGGAAATTAAACACAGAATAAATATGGGAAATGCGTGTTATTATTCGGTTGAGAAGCTTTTATCATCTAATCTGCTGTCAAAAAATCTGAACATTTAGAATTTATAAAACAGTTATATTATCAGTTGTTCTTTGGTTGTGAAACTTGGACTCTCAGTTTGAGAGAGGAACTTAGATTAAGGGTGTTTGAGAATAAGGTGCTTAGGAAAATATTTGGGGCTAAGAGGAATGAAGTTACAGGATAATGGGGAAAGTTACACAACACAGAACTGCACGCATTGTATTCTTCACCTGACATAATTAGGAACATTAAATCCAGACGTTTGAGATGGGCAGGGCATGTAGCACGTATGGGCGAATCCAGAAATGCATATAGAGTGTTAGTTGGGAGGCCGGAGAGGGAAAAAAACCTTTAGGGAGGCCGAGACGTAGATGGGAAGATAATATTAAAATGGATTTGAGGGAAGTGGAATATGATGATAGAGATTGAATTAATCTTGCTCAGGATAGGGACCAATGGCAGGCTTATGTGAGGGCGGCAACGAACCTCCGAGTTCCTTAAAAGCAAGTAAGTAAGTAAATAAGTATGTAAGTAATAATAGTAATAATGATAATAATAATAATAATAAAACAAGTAACATTATTATCATTATCGTCATCGTCATTATTATTATTATTATTATTATTATTATTATTATTATTATTACGTAATAGTGTACATTATCTAGTGTTAAGTGAAGGCTGAAAACACTAAAGAAACAGTGAAAATAATACAAAAACAACATCGAGTTTACAGATCGTTGTTTGAGTTAATTTGCTTAAGTAAAAGATGATTAAGTGTATCAAAACAGATGGTCACATGACAGGCAAGACAAGCCGACGCTGTTGAAGGAAATGCTGTATATGTGTGTCCACAGAAATACTATACTCTGACGCCAAGGCATGTTTCTGGTGAGATTCCATTAATCAAACTGTTACTTGGTTCTGTGTGTCCCCTTTCTCCTCTGATGATTAATTATGACAGATTATCGACTTCAGAAAGGTGCATGGCAGCGGGCGTGTTAGTCACTAACCACATTTATACAGGGCGTTTCAGCTTCTTGTTAACATAATACTGTCATCCCTTCTAAGGCATAACGGTAATCCTAAGTCAAATGGATACAACGTTCAAGAGTTTGTTTGTAAGCCCAACAGAGGGAAATTTGTCCTACAACTTAGACTGAGAATTTGTATACTGTAAAAACTGTCAAAAGTGCATGTAACCATGTACTAAAGAACTTTAAAATATACATTAGAAATTAAAAAAAAAACTATAGAACGCATTAGTGTAATTTTAATTAGAGATTTAGATAACTTGTAACTATAGCTTTATTTTCCAAAAAAGCTTTTCTTCAGTTAATACAAGCCTGTAAGTTAATTTTATAATTTTATATCAACATTTGTTCCAATTGAATTGTTATAGACATAGCAATGACATCACGTTGTCCAAGCTATCCCAGCTTCGTACGTACGAAATTTCTAACCAGATCTAGACAGACAGTGCGGTGGATAGATACGATAGATCAGTGATGTTAACTGATGCCCATAGGAGCAAGCGCGCTCTTTGGAGCCCAGGAGAGCCTGAGCACTTTACAGCGGAAAGGAAAGAGACAGACGAAAGAGGTAGTATATGCCGCTTGGTCGAGCTATGTACAGGGATGGCCAGCACTGATTCAATGGATAAAGTGAAGAGAACTTATTAAAACTGTATCCATATTAATTTTTAGATTTGTCTGAGAAGTATAATTGCATTATAAGAATGTAAGTTTTAATTTTAATGTTCATTTCTCACAGGTTTGCTTTTTCATTCAAAAGGAATATTTTCTCAACTTTTTTACAGAAAAGTGAAATTTTCAGATATGTTTGTTTAGTAGCATTACAGGTACTAAAACAATCTTTTCGTAAATCTAATATATCGTAAATCTAATATATCTAATATATACTGAAGATAATGTATTAAAATATTTGAAAATATTCGCATGGAAAATGTTTGTAAGGAAATGAATTAAGAAAGCAAATACTGTTACATGACAAATAAAAGATATGTGCCAATGTGTTGGTAAAACGTCAGCTCTATAGCTTCAGGAGATTTCGAGATAATTTAATATTCTGATAACAGAAAGTTGTGTACCAATATCACCTAAAAGCATAAGCGATATGAGTTTTATTATGTAATATTAGTTACAGTTAAAACATATAGCCTACCTAGACAACTTTCCTTTGTACCATAATATTGTTTTAATTACTTTTATAAGTCTAAAGATACCATCAATATCAATTTCAACTTATCATGTCATATTCAGTGTTTCTTTGGGATAATACTTTCTTTATGAATGATGTGTTTAATTCACTTACTACAGTATAGTTGTAGTTATTGTGGAATTTCTGTGAATATTCCTTCTTTACTCTTTATTATGTTATTAACGTTTAAAACACAACTGCAATATTAGGCTAAGAAATAGGTGTTAGTACTTTTGTTTTACAGACAATATAGAAAATAACAAACAGAAAGAAGTCATATAAAAATAACGACATAAAATTTCACATTCCGTTTGAAGTTTGTTCACCACTGTTTTTTTTTAATCCAACAGGCTGCTTATTCCGCCTAGAATACCTAGAGCTTAATGCCAGCGAATGATGTCAAGGTCAGAAAAATGCGCTTGCTTTGACATCACTGCGATAGATGGAAAGAGTAAACAAGACCCAGTCTGATCCCCCCACCTCCGCCCAATATCCTGTTATCAGTTAATCTGAATCTGTCCAACTGTAATCTCAACTTAGAACTTCACTCACAAGGTATGTGGAGCAACAGTATGAAGATGACTGAGGAAATGGTAGCATGTCAACAAGAGAAGTGAGTGTATTTCGAGAAAAAAAAGTGTTATCAAGCACCGTTGCTGTGCATCAACAATTCCACTTGGTTTCGCCGGATTCTGAACTTGGATTTCGGCTTCAGAATCCGCTTGTCTATGCTGTTGCTTAATGAATACAAGTATACATGAAATGGAAAAAGTAAAACTCATTCTTATACACCCTGTAGTTCGAGTTCTTGGTCACTAGTTGATGGATGAGACAGAGTTGTCGGGAACAAGAAATAATGACATTTTAGTAACTTCTTTGTGAAGTTTGTTATTAGGAATGAATCGAGTGCATTTTGAGACTCTGAAATAAATAGTGACTGTGATACAATAAACAGGGACTTCATTCAGATAGCCAGATGGTCTTAATTCCACTACACTGCATAAATAATGTATATTATGTAACTACAAATGAGCAGACAAATTAAAGTACTTAGTTGACATAATATTTCCAGAATAAAGGCTATTATTTCCATTACGTGTTCTGCATTGGAGTTAAATCGCTCGCTTGAACTCTGTCGACTGTCGCACCCTCGAGTGAGATACGATCGGTCGTGATACGCTCGTAATAAATAGAAGCAGAGTACAAGGTCATCTCACCGACATGTCTTATCTTGTATGGAAGGCGACAGATAAGATACACACGTTTTGCTCACACGGTAAAAATAAGGCTTTATTTTCTGCGTTTATGACAATAGTAATATACGTTACAAGAGCGGTATGTTGACGTTTTCATGTTCGAGGAAAAGATTGAAAAAGCGAAACGTAGCTTTTTAATGTGCGAAGATCGTTTATTACATACCTGAAAGACGAATTTCTAATTAGTTAATTAATGAAATTCCATCTTTGTTTCTGTTTAATGATTTAGAAAACAAAAATATCTATACTCCAGCAGGCCGTGATATATGTGTCTTTTTTCCCCAGTCTATAAATGCGAACTTAAAACAAACGTTTAAGGTTATGTAATGATTTATTTTTCATTTTAATATTTTAACAATATTATTTATATAACATATTGCAGTAATAAATCGGCATCTGGAAAGTCTTGTTGATTAATCATGCTGCTTAATGTTACTTGTACAGAATACAAAGATTGATAGTAGACTTTATTAATTTTTGCAAATATTTAAAAACAATAATTAACAGTCCAATTCTTGAAATTATCGTGGTAAGTTTTCCGTTTATAATTATTACTATTTAAACGTCTCTAAAATAATATGTTAAAAGCCTAAAGCAATAAAATGAATGTTGCCTGTGGTAAGAAGGGGGAAATTGTTATTTACGTTGGGAATACTGAATTTCCACACTTACGTATTGGTTCTTTAAAACAAGCAAATGCACGATCTGCACAAACGTTTAATGGAACAGAGAATTTAGTTAAAACAGTAACATGAAGTTATAAATAAAATAGTATGAAAAACTTCGATATATAGTCATTATTGCTAATTAATAATTATTCAGTATTTGATTTCATATATAATATGATGGGTCCAACATAGTGTTCCGCCTATATACTGCGTCAATGCAGAAACGTTTTACAAAATATTATTGATATAACAGTAGATTTTTAATATTAGCACAGAGATAACGTCAAAGAAAATATAATAAAACGAATAATCATGCTGCACAACTGTTACAGACGCAAAGATTGATATACTAATTATTAGAGATTATTATTATTACTAGAAAACTTGATACGGTTCTTGCATTATCGTGATTGTGTTCTCGTTTATTAATAATTACATTTACATCCATTAATATTTCAGATGTGGCAAAAAAAAATAACTCCTGTGGGGGTGGAACATTTACCTGCAACAATTATATTACATTTTAAAAATACAGGGACATCATTTTAATTTTACTAAAATTTTTAACATTAACTTGGCTATACTCTGGAAACACTGTTTGCCCCCTTCCATTACAGGAGTTTGATGTTACTGAGTGCAATATACAAACAAATCATTTTACAACCTATAGGAGGGAAAAGTAGTATATCCATTTATGTTAAGGAAAGGACGATATTGCGATTTTCAGTTTGATCATTTCATTAGGTTTTTGTTTAATCAAAATACAGTAAAGTATTAACAATGTTTTTTTTTCAAAAACTCACTTTTCAACTGAGCTGTCCGTTATGTAATGTATTCTATTTAGCAGTGTTATATTGATGTTATCACAACAATATAGAGAGAGTATTTACATTATAGGAATGAAGTTAAATTGAAAAATAAGTTCTTTTGAGAAAATGGGGTTTAAATATTTAAACACATTTCGATAAAGGTGAAAGTTTTTATTTAAATTTTAATGTGTGATATTAAAATATCGCACTAAAATTTAGATATTTTCTTACACTTCCATTAACTCAGTTATTACAAATGTCACTAGCAAATTCATTTCGCTATCACCCAATTCAAAATCGCTAATCTGAATTTTAAACAAGTTGATGAAAATGGTCGTTAAACAATCAAATAAAATTATTAAAACAGTTTTTTTGAAGCATAATCCCTGAAATTAATTTATCGTTTCTGAATATAATTTTTTAGTACGATATTATTAATCTTTCTTTCTTCCATAGAAAAGATAAAATCGTATTTAGAAACTATCACTGTACACTGCAGTGTTTACTGTCACTAGGGTCGAAGAAAGGAATGCAAAAATCACGTGACAGTTAATGTCTTAGCAAGGACTTTTGTTGAAGGGGTTATTTTAAACAGTTGAAATGCAGGAAATTAAAAATGCAATTCCTAAAAAATAAAATGTTCTCAGTTGTAAAAGAGTGAATTTAGTTGAACACCGCAAAGTTTTGAAATGATAAAATCTGATGTTGGGGAAACCGTTCATACGACTGTACCAAGAACGATAGTCTAACCTGTGGCTTAAAATGATTCAATTTATTGAAATTTTACCCATCATGGCAAATGCGAACATTATTTTTGAACTACTGTGGCTACTCGAGCGAAAACGTGTAATGCAGATCTCTGATCAAACATAGTGGAACAGGTTTCGAATTCCCTGCAGGTAAATTAAAATTTATGTAATAATAAAAGGAAATACAAACTTCTAAAACACTAATAAATACTTTCTCACAGAGACTGAAAAATTAGTACATTTATTAAATGTAGGCCTAGAAGACGCTGAAAATATATTATTTTTAATCTTAAATTTAAATTAATTTCCTCATGCTGTATATTCTGAGACAACCTATAAATATCTGCCGCACTGAGTCTTTTTGTGTAACACTTCTCTCGTTACGGGATCCCTGTTTACACGCCAACCCATTAAGAATTCGAGTGCCGTAAATGAGAAGAAGAATTGGCTCCTGTTATGGCGCGTCGTGCCAGTCATTTATTTTCCACTCGAGGGACAAACATGGTATTCAGAACGTAATCAACAATCGATACCGCCACTCCAAGCAGAGAATGGAGTTACGATATAATTAGTGGTGAAGTGTGCTGCTAATGATAGAAAGCATGATTAAAATATGAGGTCTAACCGCAAAAATGTGATGATAATTATTAAACACGAAAAGAAATTAAAAATTTTAACGTTTATTGTGTTGCATACGTCCCGCGCCGTGGTGTCGCGGTCTAAGGCATCCTGCCTAGGACTCGCGTTACAGAATGCGCGCTAGTTCGAGTCCTCATTGGGGAAGAAATTTTCTCATGAAATTTCGGCCAGTGTATGGGACCAGTGCCCACCCAGCATCGTGATGCGCTTGGGGAGCTAGGATATGTAGCAAAATCGCAAACTAGCTACAACGGTTGGGGGGATTATTGTGCTAACCAAACGATACATCAATACTGGTTGGGTGATAGTCCACCTCTGCTTCGGCATGTGGACGTGAGGTCAGCAGCCGGCTGGTCGGTGTTAGCCCTTCGTGGGCTGTAGCGCCATGGATTCACTTTCATTACGTTGCGTACAGTTACCTGTAAGGATCAGTTTTTATGCTAACAAATGGAGAGTACGTTTCTGGGATCACGGATTTTAATTAGGAGTTGTTCACTGCGGAATCCGTCAACATTCATACATATTTTGATGAAGTTATTATAAATATTCTAAGAGACCATAAAATAAAGTACATATATGTATGTAGTCAAGATACAAAATAATAAGACGACAATTTGCAATCATTATGAAAATAAATAGAAATTTTGCGTGTGAATATCAATAATTCATCAAAATACATCCAGAATGTATTAATCCAGCCGGACACCACTTTCAGTAATTCCTATAAGTGCAAGTTAGTACCCATTATGAAACAAAAATACAATTCTCTATACAGCGTTGAATTATACAGGTTGTCCGGGAAAGACCTGACGAAAAAGAAATAAATATATCTCTGAAACTATTGCATTTATTGTCGTGTGTTTTAACATTCACAAAGAGAAACACAACAAGTTTTAATGTACTTCTACATGAGCACCATTTGTGACCCAGGCTATGCCCAGGCGATACTCAATCCCCTGCCATACACGCGAATGCATCTCCGGTGTGATTATTCATATTGCTTCGTACATTCGGCCACGTAACTCTGCAATATCGGTCACAGGAGTGCGATACACTTTATCTTTCACAAACCCCACAGAAAGAAATCCAGTGGGGTCATGTCCGGCGACCGTGGTGGCCGTGGTGTAGGTCCGCCTCTCCAAATTCAACGGTCGGGGAACGTGTAATCGAGGAAAGCGCGCACCTGGTTAGCATAGTGGGAGGGGGTCCGTCCTGTTGAAACACGGTTTCTGGTGGTAGTTGTGGGACAGCGTAATTTCGCAGCATATCCAGGTATGTGTTACCTGTCACTGTGAGCTCTTGTCCGTTTGGAAACGACGTTGTACACGTTTGACTGGCATAAATTCAGCCAGCCATAAAACGCATTCTGCTTTCTCTACTGTAGTAAACATTGTTCGGCTGTTCATTTGGTATACGCACAACTTGTATTCCCAGATCTCAGACTAAGACTGACTACATACGCTGCGCAGAAAGAGCTTTTCCTCGTTTTCTGCACCTAGAACAATGGTATGCGCACGCACGTAACATGCTGCTAAGTAATAAAACTTACTGAGTTTCTCATTCTATCTGTGAAAACATTGTGGAAATAATTCTAATATTTCAGACATATAATTACTTCTTTTTCGTCAGGTCTTTCCCGGACACCCTGTATTTTAGATAATGGAAAGAAGTATACATGTTCAGTTTGGAAAAAGTGAAGCATATCAGCGCACGCCAGTTAGAAATCAAGAGCGGTTGCAACAAGTTTTTATTATTTATTTATTTATTTATTTATTCTATTTTTATATTTATTATTTTATTTATCTATTTATTTATTTCTCATAAATTTTGTCTGAATATGGAGCATATGATGCATTCCAGTTCAAATCCGTCATTCCCATATATCAAATACAAATATAATATATAATTTCACTAGTATAATGAACAATTTCTTAACTTATCAACTCTATTATTAACAATTCAATACTATTCAATACTGTACATCTACTATACTATACCATATCATACTACATGAATACAATAAAATAATAATAATAATAATAATAATAATAATAATAATAATGTTACTTACTGGCTTTTAAGGAACCCGGAGGTTCATTGCCGACATCACATAAGCACGCCATTGGTCCCTATCCTGAGCAAGATTAATCCAGTCTCTATCTTCATATCCCACCTCCCTCAAATCCATTTTAATATTATCTTCCCATCTATGTCTCGGCCTCCCTAAAGGTCTTTTTCCCTTCGGCCTCTCAACTAACACTCTATGTAGATTTCTGGATTCGCCCATACGAGCTACATGTCCTGCCCACCTCAAACGTCTGGATTTAATGTTCCTAATTATGTCATGTGAAGAATACAATGCGTGCAGCTCTGCGTTGTGTAACTTTCTCTATTCTCCTGTAACTTCATCCCTCTTAGGCCCAAATATTTTCCTAAGAACCTTGTTCTCAAACACCCTTGATCTCTGTCCCTCTCTCAAAGTGAGAGTCCAAGTTTCACAGCCATACAGAACAACCGGTAATATAACTGTTTTATAAATTCTAACTTTCAGATTTTTTGACAGCAGACTAGATGACAAAAGCTTCTCAACCGAATAATAACAGGCATATCCCATACTTATTCTGCGTTTAATTTCCTCCCGAGTGTCATTTATATATGTTATTGTTGCTCCAAGATATTTAAATTTTTCCACCCCTTCGAAGGATAAATCTCCAATTTTTATAGTTCCATTTCGTACAATATTCTGGTCACGAAACATAATCATATACTTAGTCTTTTCGGGATTTACTTCTAACCCTATCGCTTTACTTGCTTCAACTAGAATTTCCGCGTTTTCATTAATCGTTTGTGGATTTTCCCCTAGCATATTCACGTCATCCCCATAGACAAGAAGCTGATGTAACCCATTCAACTCCAAACCCTGTCCATTATCCTGAACTTTCCTAATGGCATAATCTTGAGGGAAGCTAAAAAGTAAAGGTGATAGTGCATCTCCCTGCTTTAGCCCACAGTGAATTGGAAAAGCATCAGATAGAAACTGGCCTATACCGACTCTGCTGTAAGTTTCACTAAGACACATTTTAATTAATCGAACTAGTTTCTTGGGAATACCAAATTCAATAAGAATATTATATAAAACTTCTCTCTTAACCAAGTCATACGCCTTTTTGAAATCTATGAATAACTGATGTACTGTACCCTTATACTCCCATTTTTTCTCCAATATCTGTCGAATACAAAAAATCTGATCAATAGTCGATCTATTACGCCTAAAACCACACTGATGATCCCCAATAATTTCATCTACATAATGGAGTTATTATTATTATTATTATTATTATTATTATTATTATTATTATTATTATTATTATTATTATTATTAATCGTTTCACTTGTTTACTTAACCATTTAACAGATTACTAATTTGGTTACTCCTTAGCTTATGTAGAGTAAAGGATTCTCTCACATTATAATCTGTCTTCACAGTGTTCCTTTGTCTTCTTTTCCATCTAATTTTGACTCTGAACAGAAATTTGGCCAAATTATTATATTTGTTAATGTTTAACGGCCAAAAGTTTTATTAAAGCTATCTTCTCATTCATCTTCAAAACTGTATTTTCTTTTCCGCTAACTCTCAGGTTAATTGTCATTGTACAGGGACATCATTTTATTTTTACTAACATTTCTGATATTAACCTGGCTATACCTTTGAATAAACGGTTGCTATCCCCTTCCACGACTGGAGTTCGATGGCGTAATATACAAACAATTCACTTTACTAGGTATATGAGGGAACACAAGTAATTCATCCAGTTACGTAAACTACGAAATATCACGCTTTTGAGTTTGATAATTTTCATTAGGTTTTTCTTTAATCAGAATACAGTACAGTATTAACAATGAGTGTTTTTACTCACGAACTGAGCTGTCCATACGGACGTATTCATTATGCAGTGTATATTATAGTGTCTATAGCACATTGGCGTACAATATAGAGAATGAAGTTAAATTGAAAAATAATCACAATATGGATATTTAAACACATTTTTCAAAATGGTGGCGGTTCATTTCGATACAGGCTTAAGTTCTAATGTATGTAATTCCAATTACCAGTTTCGTCCCTCGTACTAGTAACTCATGTTGAAATAATTCTGTACCTACTCTGTAAAAGAGTACCTTACATACTGTAAATTCAATCTTCACTTCTGCTCGATGCGAAAAGATAAAATTATTCAGATATGCTATCTACTGTCCGTCCAAGTGGTTATGTCGCAGGGTCGTAGAAAGGAGGGAAATCACGTGACAGTTAATTACTTAACGAGGCCCTTTTATTTAAGTTATTTTAAACATTTGTATGGGTATAATATTACGTAGATGTCCAATTCCTAACAGAAATTAATGTTCTCAGAAAAGAGCTAAGACAGCCCAGCCACTAGCCTTTACAGAGAGGGAAAACCGGAATGCGACGTAGGCAAATGGACGACAGTACCTGTGCGAAAATGATGCAATATTGAAAGCTCTTTCGTCATTGGAAAACGCGAAAATATTTTTAGAACGTACTGTGACGTTAAGGCTAGTATGACTGTATACTCGTATGCGGTCTAGGATCTGTGTGGAAGACGGTTGAACTTCATTAGTAGAAGGGGTGGGAGTGAAGTACATTCGAAAACTCAGGTACAATAAAAATTGAAGTAAAAATAAAATGATGTCCCTGTACATTTTAAGAGTATATGGAATGCGTTTTCACGACACCCGCAAAGGGACAAATATCCTTACCAACATTGCTTTGGGCCTCTGGATTTGAAGTCTGATATGTTACCACAAGATCTACAGGAGAATCCTGTATTCGTTGTAATTATAAATTCATACTTGTACGTTTGTTCGACTACAATAAAAAAAAATCTCTATAAATTTCAGAGTTACAAATTGTCCTACATTGATTCTTAGAAATTAAATACGTATCAAGGTTAACACAGCTGATTGAATTATTGGATTCCTCATGTTATATGCATTGTGGTCGCATACGCTAATTGCGACCCTATTGTGTATATACAAACAATGGCAAATATATTCAAGAGATGTGTACATATTGTATACGTATTAGCAATCACGGATTCGGCTAGCTGCCTCGATTCTAATGGCGAACTGATTTCCAGGAACAATACAAATCCATTGTTGATATCTGTCGTCCCCATGGCACAAGCGAGTGGCAACCCTCTGCCATTAATAACGAATCAATACAAACGAAACGCACAGTAAGTTTGTCTGAGATACTTAAAGCTTCACTTATTTGTGTTCTATTTCCTCTTTGTGGTAGCAGAAGGCCACACCATCACAGAACTGGCTTCCATATGAAGCAGTAATTATGACTTCGTTCGCATGACTTCAGATGATTTCTCAGATCAATTGTGTGTGTATATATATTTTTTTTACAAAATAATCTGCCCTCCATGAGGGTGACCATAAATATCCAGAATAAAAGCACTACAGAATAATTTAGAAAGACAAAACGTTAAATACAGGAATTGTATAGTAAAAAAATCCACACAAATGCAAACTCAATAGAAAACGGCTGAACGGATTTTAATGAATGACCAGTCATTTTGAAGCGTGGCATCCAAGGATTTTTAGAAAAATAGTGTCTTTCAGTGAAGCATTAGTTTTCCTACATAAATTTCTTATTTTCCAAAATCAATCTTTCGCCAGTTTTGAGAACTAATGCATTTCAGAATAGGCATAAAACAAAACACACACTACAATATGCAATAGGTTATTACAAGAAGGTCAAGGCACGATTGCTGACATATTTAGAGTTCAAATTCAATTGGTTATTAAAAACTTCAAGACTTGTTAAAATAATTTACAGATTTGATTCTTCGGTGTATAATTTTCTGAGTGTAGCTGTGTATTGGATATTAAAATCTACAAAACTTGAGGTGGTTTGATGATATTATTACTATTATAAATGAAATATTATTATAGTTAATGCAATGGTGTGACTATTTTTCATTAAATACATATTAATGCTATATTGATTATATGAAAGTGAAACGTTTTGGGGTTATATTAGTAGATGTAAACAATATCTAAAATTAAATCTTCATTTCTATAATTTACTTATATATATATATATATATATATATATATATATATATATATATATATATATATATCAACTACAAAATTTGTGTAAGATAATAATATTGTTATTAAAAGTCAAATATTTTTATAGTTATAAATCAAGTGAAGTTTGGTCTTTTTCATATACTTAATGGCGGTGTGGTGTAGATACTTATATGCGTCATTCTCTTCCGTATTGGCTCGAAATAGCGCAAAAGCTATAGTTCCGAAGGAAAGACAAAAAGTATTACTTACTGATAAAATAAGAAGCCTACAAAGTTTTGTAGTCTCCCGATCATTTCAGTAAGATCTCCTAGCAGGATAAAATGATTTTACTCTCTACATTTCAAGCTCTACATGCAGCAGCTATACGAAGATGCTATGTCTATTGTTCCAGACCATAGCAAAACTGACTTTTTTTAACTTTCACCTACAATCCACAATGATCTGAAATAGCTATTGCTTTACTCCCATATGAAAAACCACTGATCATCCTGACATTGTTACTTGCGTTTTCGCGTCGAAACTCAAAAATTGAAGTTCAATAAAAAGTATTTGGCATAAAAAAACATTAAGAGGGAGTATGTTTCATTATCATGGAAGCAAATAATTTTCAAAATGTCTGGTATTCTTCATTGAAAATATATCTGAAAATTTTTTTTCATTTGCTGCAGAAGCCACTAGTATAATATAAAACAAGTATAAACAACATATCCCAACTGTAGAAATATTTATTATTTATTTTATTTGTAGAGTTCAGGCCTTTCCGCTTGTCGCAAACAGTAACATTCTCAGAAATATTCATGCACTTTCCTCTCTGACATTTTTTCCTGCTGTTGAACCTGATAAACGTCCTTTATATTCTCGTTCTAGGCTAGATAAAGACGCACACACGCGTTCCCATATTATTCTGTAACCGTTTTTAAAATCCCAAGTGGTGTCCCAGACAACCGAAGCTCCAATTCATGTCTTCACATAAATTATGGTATCATCCGATTACAAAGAGATGCCGTACATCTTTCCTCTCTTAAAAAGAGGATGGCGCTTTAAAACAAACTAGACTGTGTGTATGTATTACGTCATTGGATATAAAAGAAACTTAAAAAAAAAATAAAATGTGACAAGATACACAATGCTATCTGATATTGCGGTTTGATGAGGCAGCTTTGTTTTGTCATCGAGTCTGCAACGACGTGCTAACAGAGAGATTATTCTGGCATATCTGTCGACAGACGAGCTTACAGAAGGTGAGCTGTAGAAATAGTTTTGTAAAGTAGAGATCATATAATTGTAATTACTATTTATTTATACGCACCGATGAGACCAGGAATATTTATTACAAATGAAGAGACACAAAATACTAAAACAGAAAAATATGTGAACATCTTTCGGCCTATAAATGCAGCAGTCTCCGATTCGAAGTTAGGAAATTTACCTTTTTTTTTTTTTTGCATAAGAACTGTACACTATCCGTCTTGTATTTTCCTTGTCTTAATTAAAGAAGTATTTGTATCCAACAAATCATAACACAGGGGTGTGGGAATAAATGCCACAGACTTTACTGAAGTTTTTATTTTATTTTAGTAGGTTATTTTACGACGCTTTACCAACAGCTTAGGTTATTTAGCGTCTGAATGAGATGAAGGTGATAATGGCGGTGAAATGAGTCCGGGATCCAGCACTGAAAGTTGCCCAGCATTTGCTCATATTGGGTTGAGGGGAAACCCCGGAAAAAACCTCAACCAGGTAACTTGCCGCGACCGAGAATCGACCTGGTTTCGAGGCCAGACTCGCTAACCGTTACTCCACAGGTGTGTACTTACTGAAGTTGTAAGACTCTTTAAGGTTTTCACTGTATGAACATAAAACAGTACAGTTTCCCCTGACAGAGATACAAATATTATGCATTGATTATAAATTCCCAAGTGGTAACATAAAAATGTTAGATTCTCAATGAAGTTATGTCCAAAACGCTCGCAAAGGGATAAAAAACGAATGGAAATACGAAAACTTAAATCACATAAAAATACATGATGGTTCAAAAGATTCAAGCTCGAAGAGCTCATAGAGGGGTTAGAATGTAAGAGTATCACAGTGCTCAAAGAAATTCTTGTATATTATTTTATTGAAAAGGTATGAAATTTGAAATACTTTTGTTTGCTCAAAAATTGTTGTATGTTAATTTATTGTAAACTTAGGAGAAAACATACAATATTTTTTCTTGAGCAGAAAAATAAGTTTGCACATTTCTTAAGTTTGCAATAAAATAATATGCAAAATATTTCTTTTAATCTTCCAGCCACTAGTTTTTACAGAGGGGCCTTTAGAAACGGATGTTGGAAACAAGGAAGCGACGTAACCAAACAGATACAGTACCTGTGCGAAAATATGATTGAATAATGGATGCACTTTATTCACTGGAAAATACGACCATATTTCTGGAACATACTACCGTATTGGCCCGAGTGTAAGCCGCACCCGAGTATAAGCCGCACCCTTAATTTTAGGGGGAAAGGAGAAAAAAAAATTGAGTGCAGAATGAGAAAAAAAGGAAAATTGAGCGCAGTGAAATTTACCTGTCACATTATCCAGTTACAAAACGGTTTACACTATTTAAACACTTTTCTTCAATTACGGCATTACGTGGGTAAATCACCAAAAATACCGGTACAACTAATCACCGTCTTCTCCAATGTCACTGCTGACTTCACTACTACCGGTACCGGTATTTGTTTCATCACTGTCACTTTGTTCATCACTCTCCGCCCCAAGTACGTCGTCCTCACTGCCATCCAGAGCATTAGACACGCAGCATTTCTTGAAGCCTTGATGATTGAATCTGGTGATATCGTGTGCCATGAAGAGAGAATCCACTCACACATAAGGCTGACAGATGGCTTCTTGATCTTCCCAGATGGAGTGAATGCATGACCCCCTTCTAGAAGCCAATCCGAATACTGTTTTCGGAGATGGTCTTTAAAAGGCTTGTTCACGACGACATCAAGCACCTGCAATTTTGATGTCATACCTCCAAGTATGACGACTAGGTCTGTCTTCAATGCAGTAATTTTCTTCTTTACTTCGGGTGTGAGGTGATCTTTAAAGGCATCGAATACTAACATAGCCCTCTTACAGAGCAGCGCACCTGGTCTGCGATTCCAAACCGTAGCTAGCCAGTCCACCATTAGTTCGGTTGTCATCCATCCTTTCTCTTGGCAACGAATCACTAATCCCTTAGGTAAATTCTCCTTGGGCATAGTTTTACGCTTCAGAATAACGTACGGAGGCAGTTTTCCTCCATCTGCCGTAACCGCCAGCATCACAGTGATTCTTTGTTTTTCATTTCCAGTTGTTCTCAATGATATGCTTTTCGCCCCTTTACTGTCAACTGTCATATTGCTCGGCATGTCCCAAAATACGGGCGTCTCGTCGGCATTGCCGATCTGGTGTAATGGGTAAGAGTGGCGCTGACGCAATTCAATGACGTGCCTCTCGAAGTTGATGAGTTTCTCAGTAAAATCCTCTGGCAGTCTCTGTGCTAATGAAGTGCTTCGTCGGAGAACAAGGCCACTTCTACGCATAAACCTGCGGCACCAACCTATACTCCCATCGAATTCTGTCTGTGGAATGTTTAGGGTTTTCGCTATTTCCAACGATTTTACCTGGATTACTTGTCGAGAGATAGGCATCCCTTCTTTCCTTCTGTCTTGTACAAAGGAAAGGACCCTACGTTCTAGTTCAGGGTATTTCCCAGCCTTGGGTCCTCTGAAAGATTTTCTGGTTGTATTGGCATTTTTCAGTTTATCCTCCGAGGCGATCCAGCGCCGCACATTAGACTCATCCACACTAAACTTTTGCCGGCTTCTCTATTAGACGTACTCCTAGCATGACGAATAACTGCAAGTTTGAAACTAGCGTCATAACTGCGCCGAATTCCCAAGCTTGTTGAAGCTTTTCTTTCTACGTTTCCGCTCATGGCTGAACCCGTAGCTACGTACAAACTGTTTTAATCTGTCCTATCATACAAAAGAGTACGATCACTGTAATATGAAGACTGGTACATTGTTGCGTCATATACCATACGACTGCTGACAATTTCAAACACGAGCGCATGGCATTGTTGCTCCGTTTCAAAATGATAAAATTACCGGTAGTAACATGCGCCACATTTCAAGTTTAAATTTATCGGCCGCGCAAATAAGCCGCACCCCAACTTTTCGAGTTTGAAATTTGAATAAAAAGTGCGGCTTATATTCGGACCAATACTACTGACTCAGTACTGTATACTGTGACCGTAAGACGACTTTGACTGCATATGCGGCCTTGGATAAAAGTTCACTATTAGAAGGATGGGAGTGAAGTACATTCAAAAAACTCACGTACAATAAAAATTGAAGTAAAAATAAAATGATGTACCTGTACTATGTAATTACTAGACTTCGCTGAATTGCCACACGCAGCATGCAATCAGGTTGCCGATGTACGGTAGTATAGAGGAGGCGAGCGTTCGCCCGGTCTCATAGTATAAGCAGTTCATGTTAAGAGTTGTGACCGGTCCAAATAGATAGAGCAGCTACAGCTAATGTATACCTATGTAAGCACTTGTTTTTGCATTACTGTGGTTGGAATAGTCAAAGCTTAACATTTGTTCAGTGCAGACAAGAATTCAATCAAACATGCTACAATGAGAGTGTTGCTGTTCCAAATAATTGCCCCTGGAATACCCTTACCCACGCAGCCAGTCTTGACCCGTTGGGGAACGTGGTTGGATGCTGTTAATTATTATGCAGAACATTACGGCAAAATAATGGAGGTAATTGATGCATTGGATAGCACAGTCAGTTCCGCTGTTGCAGCTGTAAAATCATTGCCTTCTGAACAGTTATTGGAAGACATTCTGTTCATTGAACCTAATTTTAAAATCGTGTCCAAAAGCATCATCCTGTTAGAATCGTCTAAACTACAACTCTCAGAAGCCCTTAATATAGTGGATAAAGTATCACAAACCGTTATCCAAAATAACAATTCACTAATTTCAGAAAAAGTGAAATGTAAGTTGAGAAACATTATTGCTAAAAATTCTGCCTATTCACAACTTCGTATTATAAATGATGTACTATCAGGTCACGACAAGACATCTGAAGTTGGTGTACTAAAAAGTAATGACTTTCCGTTCTTCAAATATGTACGTATTACATCGTGTGATGTTGAACGTACATTTTCCCAAAATAAAAACTGTTTAAGTGACCATCGGAGGAGGTTACTTTGCAATCGCTCAAAATGTACGTAACTCTTCACTGCAATGCACATATTCAAGGATGATGTGATTATCTTACATTAAATTTTAACAGTTAATATATCTCACTATAAAATAATTGTGTATTTACATGTTTAGACATTTCCTACTTCAATGATCATGCATTACATTTCTTGAATGCAGGATACAGGTTTTATTGTAACCGCAGTATACTGCTCAGTGTTTACATTAGAGGCATACTCTATCCTTTGCACGTCCCTTTCTCATACAGTCTATACTGCGTGCGTAGCAAACCTTGCGATTCTCGTGGCAATTCCACGGAGTTTAGTAATTACATAAAAATCCATCCCTACAAATAGGTTATTCTTAATAACGTAAGTACAAAATAATAAAAGCACACGAGGTCCTTTCCTGGCAAACCGAAATTCCGACAAGAACAATGCTGTACATATATATGCAACAACAACGCTATGACGTCATTGTATCGTAACATAATAATCACCTGATCAACTAGAGAGCTCTGACCTACAAAGCCAAGTTGGAAGTTCGCCTTGCAGGGTAGTAGCACAGTCTACTATATACAGTCGCGAAGCTCAATATGTAGTAAAAATGCAAACATGGGTAGTTGCCCACCACTAGGATCGCTGCTATCGCCTCATCATCGCAGATCTCTCTCCTAGCAGACGACAAAATATGTTACACTTTTGTTGTGTTCTTTTGGAAAAATTAACACCTTCCTTGCATTATTGAAATATTAAATGCATAAAGTTAATTTATTATATTAATGAAGTATATTAAATTCCACCATAAACTCGAAGATACCTACAAGAAATAAGTAATATAATTTTTGTTTGTGCAAAACGAACTGAAATTTACTATAATAGCTTCACTCATTCAAGATTATAGCGATAATTAACTATGAAACCAATAAATATTAATTTGCATTTCCCTTTACAACAACAATACTGGAAATATGAATTAATGGAGTAACTTACGTGTACCGGTACTTGTAGTGTAGGCTTACGTAGTTAACAAAGTGGGATGAGGTTAAGAAATAATAGTCACACCAGAATTGGAAATGAAACGTGATCAATAAATTTTATTGTAACAGACTTTTTCTACGTCTCTAGTAGAGCAACAAATAAAAATAACAACAAAATTAACAGCTATAATTAAAAACATATCCTTTGAAAAAGTAGGCCTAAGCAATAATAATCCCACCAGAATTTAAAATAAAACGTGATCAATAAATTTCATTAAAACAAACTTAATTTTTCTACGTGTTTAGTAAAATAACACATAAAAATAATAACAAAATTAATAGCTACAATTAAAAATATATCCTCTGAAAAAAAGTAGACCTAACCTTTATTTCTCTGGAAATTTAGCAGCCTAAGTGACAGAACTTTAACCGGTATCTAATGTCCTTTCGGTTAGACTGAAACATTTCATTGTGAAATTTAAGGATATAATGTATTCTAACAGTCACAAAGAACTTCAAAATTAAGAGTTTTATTTCTGCACAGCATTCTTGTGGAAACCCAGGAACCTTTCTGAATCTTTCGGAAATCGGACAAAGGATAACTCTGGCCTCTTTCTCTTCCTGTTGCTACAATTTATAGCACTACAAACGTCTCCTCCTCGTCCCATATTATTATTCCAATTATTATATTTTAGCCATTAACATTTTCATGACAACCCATAACGAACATTTCACAAGCATCAATGTGAAATACGCAGCGAGCTAGCACTCGATAGAAATACGACACAGTCCAAAGTCGACCATGGACAGTCTATTGTTTCTAGTTGCTAACCGCTTGGAGCGCTTTATCACGAGATTTGCAAAAAAAAAAAACACTTCAAGCTTCGCGACTGTATATAGTAGACTGTGGTAGTAGTAAAAAATATAATTATTATTTCAGTAAGTACCTTGCGTAGCGTCCTGGCATTTAAGCGCTCCGTCGCTGCCCAGAAGAATGCGTCCGTTCTGATTACTCACGAATCCTCTAATGTAATGTCTCCAAGTTATTGATTGACTCTGAGTGCTATAGCGGCAATTGGACCTCAGCGTGTTACGTAAACACATTTAAATGAGATGTTTGTATTTCATATTCCGAATAACGTAGCTTTCCTTTACTGTTCTGTCAAATGGAAGAAACACGTTTATTTCTCATGCACTTTTTCTTTTCTTGATCTAAAAATTGGAAGTGTTTTACTTCTTTTGGCGAATTCTTTCTACAGTGAAAGTATATAAACTCTTTTTGGCTTCCCTATAAGAATAAATATATTGACATGAAACGTAAAATATCCAGATATACATTAAGGAGAAAAGGTAAACACTAATGTATACGCAGCCTATGTAGGCTATTGAAGTGAATGGAAGGAATTTCACTGAAAATATCTAAAATGTGAAGAAAAAAAATATATATAGTACGTCGGTGTAATGCTTGTAAGTTAAGCCTTTCTTCCGGAGGTTCTGTGGATGTACCCATTGCTCATTACATTGTTTTCATAATAATAATAATAATAATAATAATAATAATAATAATAATAATAATAATAATAATAATAATAAAATAACAATAATAATAATATTAATATTAATAATAATAATAATAATAATAATAATACTTACTTACTGGCTTTTAAGGAACCCGGAGGTTCATTTCCGCCCGCACATAAGCCCGCCATCTGTCCCTATCCTGAGCAAGATTAATCCAGTCTCTATTATCATATCCCACTTCCCTCAAATCCATTTTAATATTATCTTCCCATCTACGTCTTGGCCTCCCCAAAGGTCTTTTCCCTCCGGCCTCCCAACTAACACTCTATATGCATTTCTGGATTCGCCCATACTTGCTACATGCCCTGCACATCTCAAACGTCTGGATTTAATGTTCCTAATTATGTCAGGTGAAGAATACAATGCGTGCAGTTCTGTGTTGTGTAACTTTCTCCATTCTCCTGTAACTTCATCCCTCTTAGCCCCAAATATTTTCCTAAGCACCTTATTCTCAAATACCCTTAACCTATGTTCCTCTCTCTAAGTGAGAGTCCAAGTTTCACAACCATAAATAACAACCGGTAATATAACAGTTTCATAAATTCTAACTTTCAGATTTTTTGACAGCAGACTGGATGATAAAAGCTTCTCAACCGAATAATAACAGGCATTTCTCATATTTATTCTATGTTTAATATTCCCCCGAGTATCATTTATATTTGTTACCTTTGCTCCCAGGTATTTGAATTTTTCCACCCCTTCAAAGGATAAATTTACAATTTTTATATTTTATAACAATAAAATAATAATAATAATAATAATAATAATAATAATAGCAATTAATAGTAGTAATACTGCTAGTAGTAGGAGTAGTAGTAATAATAATAATAATAATAATAATAATAATAATAATAATAAAATAATAATAATAGTGATAGCAAAAGTACGCCTAACAGTAATATTCATTTCATTAATTAGTGTTCTGCCCAAGGGCAGGTCTTTCACTGCAAATCCACCTCACTCCAATTTTCCTATTTTCTGCCGTCCTCTTTGTCCCCTCATATGATTCACAGATCTTAATGTCGCCCATATATCTGATATCTTCTTCTGACCTGAACTCTTCTCCCGTTCACCATTCCTTCCAGTGCATCCTTCAGTAGGCATTTTCTTCTCTGAATGTGACTCATCCACTTCCTTTTCCTCTTCCTGATTCTTTCTTCACCCGCTCTTTCCAACACACCTTCATTTCTTATTCTGTCTCATCACTTCACACGCTCCATTCTTCTCCTTATCCACATCTCAAATGCTTCTATTCGCTTGTATTCACTTCGTCGTAATGTCCATGTTTTTGCCCCATACAATACCACACTCCACACAAAGCACTTCACTAGTCTCTTCCTAAGTTCGTTTTCCAGAGGTCCGCAGAAGACGCTCCTTTTTCTATTAAAAGCTTCCTCGGCCACTGCTATACTTCTTTTGACTTCTTGACAGCAGCTCATGTTACTGCTTAATATTAATAGTAGTGGTAATTATAATAATAGTAATAACAATAGTAATGACAATAGTAGTAATAATAATAATATTAATAATAATAATAATAATAATAATAATAATAATAATTCTGGCCCAGGCCGTTCGGAGATGAGATCAACTGTTCATAGACTATATTTACGAGACATATTTCACGCTTGACACAACTACTATCAGGGAACACTTGCATCTTGGTTTTGCTGCAGTTGACGTTCTATTAATGATTCAAAACTAGACCTCATAGACTAGGAGTATTTACAATGCAATATATTTATAAAAAAACTGTTACTACGGCGATCTTTCCTACGATTTAAATTAATCATTTGTTCATTTATTTAATCTATTTATTCTTATTGGCTGAGTTAAGACCATAAGGCCTTCTCTTCCACTCAGCCAGTATAAAAGTACATAGCAAATATAAATAACAGTAACAAAGAAAACAATAAAAATAATAATAATAACAATAATAATAATAATAATAATAATAATAATAATAATAATGACAGTAAAATGTAGATGTGTTTACTTACATGCAATTCCAAGTGTTAAACAGTTACAATTTTTGTTAAATAAGACAATTTCTATCGAAATATGATATTTCATAATGAAGGTCAACTAATATATCAAAATAAAAATCATATTCTACAAAAGTTATAGGCCTACTTGACAAAGAAAACATTGTAGACACGAAATCAGTCTTTTTGAAAATCTGCTTTTAGAAATAGTCAATGTCTGAAGCCCCTTTATACACTATATAGAAAAAAACGTAGGCTATTACTATTAGGCCTACTAAATAAAATACCTTTCATTACAATCTGCAATAATGTATAATAACGTTTGAAGAAAGTAGGCCTATATTCTTTATCACAGTGTAAATAGTAAAAATGGCGTGTTGTAGTGTACATAGTGTAAATAATATAAAATGAAAATATTAGTGCAACTATGTAATTGTACCAAAAAGAGTCGCGTGAGCAGACAGAAGTAGATCTGCTTCATTTGCTAGATGCACGTACTTGGACTGCTACAGTAAAAATTCCAGTAATACTTAACCTTGTATTCTCCTGGGACAAAGTACGGTCCATAGTAACAATAATAATAGTAAGTATAATAATAATAATAATAATAATAATAATAATAATAATAATAATAATAATAATAATAATGCCTGAACATTAATTAATAGGCTATCAGCATTTTCTCACATTGCATCTTCCCAACTGACTAAGTTTACAGTCCGCGTCACCGTTTTTGGCGTGTGAAGTAAGTAATGGGAACGTTAAATGCGAGTGTTTTACCTTTACCGTAGTTAGTCTGACAACTGTGTTTGACAAATGGCTGATGTGACGTGTATAGGAAGTGGTACCATTCTCAGCTGCACTACTAACATGCTCACAAACTGGGCACTATACTCTAGGACACACGTCAAAAACGTTGGCGCCAGCTGTACCTATTAGTCTTTTGCCGTAATGTGTGCTGAACGCTGTTTTTGAGTATGCGACCTTCATCAATTCTAGCTAAATTTGAATCTTGAAGTGTTTTAATTTTAATTTCTTTATACATATTATAAACTTCTTCAATACGTCCAATTATTCTTAACCTATCTCCATTCAAATTAGGACAACACAATTTATACAATCGAAAATGTGTACTTCTCTCGTGAAAAAGTATCATAACAACGTTTGTGTCGCTTTCGTCATAGTGATTATTTAAAAAAATATGAGAATACGAATAATTGTCACTTAATGTAAAGAATAGCAATATTTCGGATTATCTATACCGCATCTGAATTTGTATAATCATCGCCACTATTCATCATCTTATCGGTACATCTGGACGTTAGGAATTATTTCGTAGTGCATAACTTGAACAAACTTGTATTATATTATAAACGAATATTAAACTTTTGAACTAAGTAGACCTATTACTCTTAGTAGTGAATATTTCTTTAAGCATAAAATGTTACTAGGCCTATGCACATAGAACAAAACAAAGTTTACGAACTGTGATCTGAATAGAAAGTGATTCTGCTGTCGTCAAATATTTAGGTACGAAGTGGGTATTCGTGCGAGAACGGGAATTTTGCTGTATTCCAATTCGAGCTACCTGTCAGGTGTTAAAGGTCAGTTCAACGCTATCAAGTGAAGACACTTCAGAATCCTGTCTTTAAAGCAAAGTGCTTAACTTGGTTTTACGTCATTTCTAAATGTGTGTCCCTCACAGTTAACGTCACGTACACTTCTGAAATGAAAAAAATAAAAAATAAAAAAATAGTTCACGATCAAGATGACATAATACTTTCTGCAACGGACTTGTGTATGTTTTGTTATAAACCCAACTGGAGGAGAAGTGACGTCCACGAATCAGAAGGATCAATCATGATATTTACACCTACACTATGTAGGAAAACAGTGAAGATGGTCATTATGATGCTAAAGAATACATTTACCGTAAGTTAATTATTTTTGGTTTTCGTAAGAAAGTTGTTGCTCATTTAATTTAAATTCGCTAATCAGGTCATTACTTTTATGTATATATACACACACACACACACACACACACACACACACACACACACACACACACACACACACACACATAAAAGGGCGGAAATTTCGTAAGGGGACAAACTTTTCAGTCAAAAATGTAGATGAAATTTTTTCGATATTTTAATATCCCGCAGATACCTCCTCTAGATAGTCTAGTAGCATATTTGCGATAATTGTTACATGAGATTTTTTTATAATTTGACTCTTAAATGTCTAATATTTGCATATTTCGTGGGTCCATAAAATTTTTTCGGGCCCATGGACTATCTAAATAGGGGCTGTATATATGTAAACGTTAAATGTTATGTTTTATTTAACGACGCTCGCAACTGAAGAGGTTATATCAGCGTCGCCGGTGTGCCGAAATTTTGTCCCGCAGGAGTTCTTTTACATGCCAGCAAATCTACCGACATGAACCTGCCGCATTTAAGCACACTTAAATGCCATCGACCTGGCCCAAGATCGAACCCGCAACCTCGGGCATAGAAGGCCAGCGCTATACCAACTGCGCCAACCAGGCTATGTATGTATGTAGCTGAATACACTTTATAAAATTTAATAAAAAAGCATATATGAATAATTAAAAAAATTGGCTTTGTTTGGTACCCTCAGTGAAAATCTGTAACTAATTATGAATTGATTATTCTAAAAATTGCTTCTTTACATTATATTTTTTATTTCTTATTTTATTGGGTTATTTTACGACGCTATATGAACATCTAGGTTATTTAGCGTCTGAATGAAATGAAGGTGATAATACCGGTGAAATAAGTCCGGGGTCCAGCACCGAAAGTTACCCAGCATTTGCTCGTATTGGGTTGAGGGAAAACCCCGGAAAAAACCTCAACCAGGTAACTTGCCCGACAAGGATTCGAACCCGGGCCACCTGGTTTCGCGGCCAGGCGCGCTGACCGTTACTCCACAGGTGTGGACTACATTGTATTTTAGAAATGCTATTGTGTTCTCTTCAGTTAATGCAACGGCATTCTTCACTAATTACTATTAATATTATTTACTTTTTTCTCACTACAATTCTGCAGTGCTTGGGAAAAGTGACACAAGTCAGTTTCCACAAACCTTTTTTGATAATTTATTGTCAACTTACGGAACATCTGCTCGCTTGGAAAAAAAAATACATAAGTATTTCTCCCATTACAATAATTCATACAGAAAAAAATTAAATAGACATAAACCAGTGTAAGTTGTCAATAAATTATCAAAAAGATTTGTGGAAACTGACTTATGTCACTTTTCCCAGGCACTGCAGAACTAATGTACCATTTATCTTCCTATTTCCTACAAATGCATGCGTTTTCAAGTTCCAGATTATTATTATTATTATTATTATTATTATTATTATTATTATTATTATTATTATTATTATTATTATTGTTGTTGTTATTATTATCATTGCCAACGGCATTATCAATATCATTGTTATTCTTATCATTATCGTTGTCATCGTCATTATCGTTATTATTTTATTACCATTATTTATTACTTACTTACTGGCTTTTAAGGAACCCGGAGGTGCATTCCCGCCCTCACATAAGCCCGACATTGGTCCCTATCCTGAGCAAGATTAATGCAGTCTCTATCATCATATCCCACCCCCCTCAAATCCATTTAAATATCTTCCCATCTACGTCTCGGCCTCCCTAAAGGTCTTTTTCCCTCCGGCCTCCTAACTAACACTCTATATGCATTTCTGGATTCGCCCATATGTGCTACATGCCCTGTCTATCTCAAAAATCTGGATTTAATGTTCCTAATTATGTCAGGTGAAGAATATAATGCGTGCAGTTCTATGTTGTGTAACTTTCTCCATTCTCCTGTAACTTCATCCCTCTTAGCCCCAAATATTTACCTAGGCACCTTATTCTCAAACCTAAGCACCTTAACCTATGTTCCTTTCTCAAAGTGAGAGTCCAGGTTTCACAACCATAAACAACAACCAGTAATATAACTGTTTTATAAATTCCAACTTTCAAATTTTTGACAGCGGACTGGATGATAAGAGCTTCTCAACCGAATAATAACAGGCATTTCGCATATTTATTCTGTGTTTAATTTCATCATGATCATCATTATTATTATAATAATAATAATTATTATTATTATTGTTATTACTGAAGTGAATTTTTTTAGGCAGAGAATGAGTCGGACGCCGTGAAACAAAATTCGTTTTACATGTAAGAGACCTTTCTGTGTGTTGTTCTTTACGGGATTATATACGTTACAATGGTATCGCGTAAATAAAGTTGTTGATGTTTGCGGATTTCTACGAATGACAAAGGAAGCTATTAATTAAAGAAAGAGTATCTTCTGTGGATATTCGGAAAAAGAACTATGGAAGAGACTAGTGAAGTACTTGGTGTGACATTGTAGGAAGCAGAAACATGGACGTGACAACGAATTGAAGAGAAGCGACTAGAAGCATTTGAAATGTGGATATGAAGAAGGATGGGGTATGTGAAATGAAAGGACAGAATAAAAAATGAAGAAAGAATGATAATGAAACCGAAGAGAGAAAGGAATTGGTTGGGCTACTGGCTGAGAAGAAATTGTGAATGATGGATGCACCGGAAGGAATGGTGAACGAGAAAAGAGTTCGAAGCAGAAGAAGATATCGGATGATAGACAACATTAAGGTATATGAATCATAAGCGAAGACTAAGAGGAAGGCAGAAAATAGGAATGATTGGAGAATGTCGTTTTTTTCAGTGAAAGTCTTGCCATTTGGCTGAACAGAACTCTAAGCACAACCCGCTGCCGTCATCCAGACTGTAGCGAGTTTGAAACACTTGGACATGTGCTTGGACAATGCCCTAAAGGCGAGCTGCTGATCAATGCTAGACATCATCGTGTACGACATGCTTTGGCGACATCGTTAAAAACTTTAAATTGGGAGATTCATGAGGAAGTACATTGTGTATCATCGGATGGTTCTTTCAGACGGGCAGACATTATTGCTATTAATGGACTCTTAAAACGGGCTCTTGTTCTTAACGCTACTATCCGTTTCGAAAGGAACCTAAATCAGGCCACCGAAGTTGATATTGAGAAGAAGTCCATATATGAACCTTGTCTGCCGTATCTTTCTCAAAAGTACAACGTCCCTCTTAAACAATGGTCTGTCATTGGTTTGCTGTTTGGCAGTAGAGGTTCTATTACAAAATTGACATGGAATTATCTTAAGGAACTTCACATTCCTTTTGATTGCGTAATGTCTATTCTTATAAATATTATCAAGGATTGTCTTCAAATATTATATCATCATCTCTATTTCAATTAATCCACTTATATTATTTGCCTTCAACAATTAACTTTCTTTTTTCTTTAATATTTCAAATCACATTAAACTGTACATGTTTATTGTATTCAGGGCCCTTGTGGTCACTCAAATTCTTTGAGCTGATGTTTTTAATGAATAAATGAAAATAAAAATATATAGACCTAGTATTAAGCCATTTTTTTTAAATAAGGTCGAACACTACAGCATGTAATAATTTCTAATTCATACATTATTCTGTTAGCTATTTTTTCCATGTTCCAAATATGAAACCGCGATGCCACATGGGTAGTGGTTATGCCTGTTATGTTCTTTATACAAATTTTGTATGCATAGTTTAGGTACAGGTATGTCTTGAATGTTAAAAGTGTCCTTGCCTAGAATAAATATAATGAATTTATATTATAACTTCTACATAAAATGAAACAATCTTTACACCCATTATGGGAAGCGTCTATCTGTTAGTGGAATAAGATGGATGTGAGTTGTTTACACTGGACCACAATTACCACACATGCTAGTGTTCAAGACAGTGATGCATGTGGAAATGTCACGTAGTCTTGATATAAACTATTGCTGGTAAACTGAAATTACCACACATATATGGCAGAACATGAGATTGCGCCCAGGCAGGTTATGTACACTGTGTTTCAGATGAGATTACCATCAATATACTTGAGCAAACCGAGATTATCTACGCTTGGATCAAAGACATTTCTCTAGTCCCACCTGATTCTCCCGTAAATGAAAAGAAAGCAAATATTTACAATCAGAATAATGAAGCGTCATGATTTTGTACGCTCTTGGAAATCATTCGAAATGGGAATAAGTTATAATAAACGGTATATCATCTGTATATTTTCTTGGAAGTTTAAAAACAATATATACGGCAATGACCTTCAAGAAGCAGGTGAAGAGATTGTTCAGAGCAACACAACTTAATGTGTACGCCCTTCTGATTGCAGCGTTGCACGATCTCATAATAAAATTAATGCATTTTAAAATGCACGTTTTTCTGGAAAGCTATTCAAATCAGCAAAATGGCATTTGGCTTTTTTGTTCCTCTATACTGAAGGACTCATCCACCAGAATTAATCAAATTACACACGGGTCACCCCGTATAGGCCTAGACAATGTCTGTTATTATTACAGGTTAAGTAGAAAGATTTAAAATATAGACTTATTTACAAATGGCTTTCAGAGAACCTGGAGGTTCACTGCCACCCTCACATAAGCCATATTACTATTACTATTCATTAACATCATTAAGCGACAAAAAAGAAGCAAATTGTTACAAATATGAGTTTATGTTTCCATAACTTAATAAAATTTATCGAAAAAATGCAACCTGTCCAAATAACATATGAAAACAGTAGTGAAAATATGACCAGAGATAGACAAAATAGGAAAATTATATAAAAATTTACGGGAGATTCTTGTAATCACTTGGATTGCGTCAAACGTCTTTATTCTTGGTATGTAATTTGTAAGTTAGGAAAGAATAGATTTAAGAATGTTTTGTTGTTTAGACAACTGTCCGAAGACACGTCTTCACCTCACAAGTGATAATAATAAGACACCACTTACGAGGCAACTAGGCCAGGAGATAATGTGGTAGGGTGGACAGTTTCTTTCCCCCTCCATTGCATACATCGCCGATTAGCTACATATTCCACTAATCAGACTTCAGATGTAAACAAACAATTGTTCTTCCTCTGACACATATCGTCAAATGAGATGTACTTCCTGATAACAGAGGTACAGTAGTGGCAAAAAAAAACCGGACCGACGAAATAATTAAAGTCCCCGAAATGAGCCACTGCGCATGCCACGCCCACATTCACAAGACAGCGACTAATCTATTGAAATTGTTGTAGTTTCGACTGCTGAGGTAGCCCATTTCGAAAGCCATTAGAAAAAAGCTGTTAAATTCAGGTTCTGGGAATAATAAGTTAATTAAGTAGTAAAATATCGTTGCACTCGAAAATTATTGGGAATAAATTTGAATAATCAACAAAAAAAGTTTCCTTTCCAGGCAGGATTCGAACCACGAAAGTCCTAGTTACCAGTCCATCGTGGCTCTGGAGTGAACAAGGCTCTAAAATCAGCTACAAGGGTCGGTACGGTTTTTTTTGCCACTATTGTACATATCAACCAGAACCTCAACCAGAGATTGGATTTAAAAGATTAGATACAAATTACCCCAGGCAGAATCAGTACGCCTATATGCAATGACCAGAATGAAAAAAAGGGAAATGGTAGGAGTAATATTTAAAAGGTAAGTGATCAGGTGTCCTTGTAAAAAATTGGAAAAGTGAGGAACAAATATTTCATGTTTTATTGCCGTATTAGCAATATCCTTTTGTGCGAGATCGTGCGTATTTGCTTGGTTTCCGCACAAAACCAATCCGTGGAAAGTCTAAAATTCCACATTCAGTATTCCCTACCTAACACACGTAACAATTTCCCTCCTCTTACCGCTTAAGTGACATATTGATCTTACTGCTTTAGGCTTTTAACATATTATTTTTAGAGACGTTTAACACAGTAATAATTATAAATTGAAACTTACCACTGCAATTTCACCTAAATTGCAATGTTAATTATTGTTTTTAAATATTTGCAAAAATTAAGTAAACTCTACAACTCCACTAAAGTTACTGCATTCGTGATGCAAGTAACATTAATGAATCCGTGAAAAAATCAACAAGATTCCAGATGCCGATATTATTACTGCAATATGTTATATAAATAATATTGTTAAAATATTAAAATGAAAAATAAATCATTACATAATCTTACCGTTTGTTTTAAGTTCGCATTTATAGACTGGGGGAAAAAAAGACAGACGTATATCACGGCGTGCTGGAGTATAGTAAACACAGAAAACATTTTAAAGCAACAATGTTGAAGATAGATATTTTTGTTTTGCAAATTTGCCGTCATTGAACAGAAACCAAGATGGAGATTTCATTGCAACTAATTAGAAATTCGTCTTTCAGGTATGTAATAAACGATCTTCGCACAAAATAATGTACGATACACGAGCGTTATGTTTTCTTTCAATTCTCGGAAATTAAAAAAGCTGAACTACGTTTCGCTTTTTCAAACTTTTCCTCGAACACGAAAACTTCAACATACCGCTCTTGTAATGCATATTACTATTCTAAATCAACAACACATTTATAATGTTGAAATGTATTATATTTCATATTTGGCATTAACGTGAGATGTTTCCCCTATTGTTTCAAGTTATAGAATTTGTTAAACTTCATATAAACGTGGGCTAATTACGTTATTGTTTATTTATCTTCCGGGAGTAGTATTATCTTTCGAAAACAACATATGAGGGAATGATACGATAACAGTACACGTAAATTCATTTAGCTAAAACAAATTACAAATTGTATAGAGCTCCAGAGACAGAGACCAACTTCCAAAATATTCATTAAAATTATACACTCAAGCATTCAAATTAAACTGCCCCAAATTTATTTAGTACTGAGCATCATAAAATTATATAAACATTACGGGCCGTATTCATAGACATTCTTAGCGCGGGCTTTCGGTGGATGATCAGCGAACTAACGTTTTTCGTATTCATAAACCAGTGTTAGCGATATGATATGATATGATATGATATGATATGATATGATATGATATGATATGATATGATATGATATGATATGATATGATATGATATGATATGATATGATATGATATGATATGATTCCTGTTTAGCACGCTCGTAGCGCGGGCTAGCGAAATGTCTATGAATAGCACCTATGGATCTAGGGTAGCGGTGGCGAAAATGTAATCGTGCGCCGAGCCACTGTGTAACCTGCAACGTGCATAGCACCTATGGAGGGAGGCGGACACCCGAAGGGGAAGTGAAGAAACTGTTTGACTTATTAACGGATTTTCATTTTCCTTACGTCAAGCACTTAAATATAATTTTATACAGTACAAGGCTACAAACTATGTTTAGTACGCGTAACGAAGAAAGAAATGAACAATAAATGAACAATATCACAACCTAAAATTAACTGTCTTCAGAATGTCTCCGCGACAAAGTTTCAAAATCAGGAATTATGTCACTTACTGCCAGTCGTAGTTGATGACGAAGGTATTTGTCTGTCAGTCGTGATCTAAATTTGGTTTTTACTATTTTAATTGTTGAAAATAATTTTTCACAAACGTAAGTTGTAGCGAACATGGCTTCAACAGAGCAAGCGAAAGAACGAAGGTTCGGATATTTATTTTTTGGCAAAGATTTGAAAGCTCAACATTTGTCAAATCCTTACAGTGGTAGTAGTAGGGTTTAAAAAGGGCGCCTCAGCTACTATGACTATTTGCGCTCTTATCTAAAATTCTTCATAAAACAAAGACATAAATAATATAACAAGTAGAGTGCTAAAGAAACTAAAAAGCGTTGTCACGATAAAACGAGATACACTCAAGTTCTTACATCTAGCTTTCATTTGACATCACATAGTAAATCAGTGAGTTCAAATTGAAGAGCTAACCGCATTATTCGTACATCTGCTGAAAAAGGGTCAACGTACAGAGATGATGATAATGATGATGATGATGATGATGATGATGATAACAACAACAACAGTAACACTTAACCTTCTAAAGTTCCATCAGTAAAGGCCCATTCACAATGAGAATTAAATATAAACATAACGTAAGCATAAAACCTTGTGTCCATGTTATTTAATGAAAGCATTCACAATGAATTACATAAGCATAAACTTAATCTTAATCATAAGACGTTAACATGAAAGTTTGCAAACTCCAAACTTTCATGCCTAGGTTTATGCGATTTGGAAACAGTACACAAGCGGAAAGCGTGTTTTCACTTTTTGTTTAACATCTCATGGGCTTTGCCTACAAGCAATATTTTGATCTATTGGCCGTGATGATAGCTAGGCACGCAACATGGAATCATATGACGAAAAGTTGATTATTTTACATCTCCGTTTCTTTGATTTCAAGTATTGAAAGCCATATACTGATGCCATTGTAGTTATGAGAAACATAAATTGAATAGCTACATCGTCAATCATTGTAAAATTCTCCATTTTTATGTAATATATTCTGTAGTTTTGTTGATTCGGTATGTTTGTTTCCACACACGTGTTATGTTTACATTATGTTTAATTTTCATTGTGAATGGGCCTTGGCTACTTAAGTTTGTGGCATATGTTTATGTGCTTATGTTAATGTTTACGTTATGTTTAATTTTCATTGTGAATGGGCCTTGGCTACTGTTAATGTTTACGTTATGTTTAATTTTCATTGTGAATGAGCCTTGGCTACTTAAGTTTGTGGCATATGTTTATGTGCTTATGTTAATGTTTACGTTATGTTTAATTTTCATTGTGAATGGGCCTTGGCTACTTAAGTTTGTGGCATATGTTTATGTGCTTATGTTAATGTTTACGTTATGTTTAATTTTCATTGTGAATGAGCCTTGGCTACTTAAGTTTTGGCATATGTTTATGTGCTTATGTTAATGTTTACGTTATGTTTAATTTTCATTGTGAATGAACCTTAACATGTAGTATAATGCCGTTTTATGTTATACAACCGTTTTCCTCGTAATACTTGTGAACAAATCATACATTTACTCGTAATATTCTCATCATATTGACAGCAAAATTAATGCGTCCTTCCATCCTACTTTGAACTTTCGTACATTGTTTCGAGAGAGACATATGCCACTCGCAGGTCAGAGACAAATACAAATGGAACGGAGTTTGACTCCAGTGAGTGAGAGGGTGGGGGTTGGCGGAGGTTAGAAGCACTGGGAGCCACAATGTCTCGCGAGTCACGTTCTCGCCACTGCTGGTCTAGGGTGATGCTTCAGTCATGAGACTGGATCGCCCCCATGTAGATTGCCCTCCATGCAACCCTGCCATTGGCCTTGTTTCAAATGTTGATAATTGATACATCCTGCGTCTTCTATCAGTTTTGTTATCCAAGTGATTCGGGGGTGTCCCCTTAGTCTTGTCCCTTCTATGCGGTCTTCGATCACATCACGTAACAAACCTCCGTGCCTGAGTGTGTGGCCAAGCCATCTTACAATATTAGATCTGAAGATATAATAATAATAATAATAATAATAATAATAAATAATAATAATAATAATAATAATAATCACCATCATCATCTCCTTTAAGGCTTAGCTGGTCTTCCTAGTTACCTCCTTCCTCTTGGATTATAACCCATAGCTGCTCTAGCAATACGTGTTGCATAACTACGTAATTAGGACACCGAAAACAATCCGATGAAACTTCGACTCCCCACAGCGCCCAAACTATTAATTCCCCCTTGAAAAATGATCAGTTTACTGACTCGCCCAATATACTAAGCGTTGCTTGTGTTGTTTCTCTACACCCTGTACATCGTTGACTTCTAGCACAACGTCACATTTCATGCTTTTACTTCTAATCTTATTTTTTATGGTCTTGAATGAGTGCGAATTTTAAAGTAACACGATGAATATGTAAAATTATTGTTACTTTATCTAATAAAAGTTTGACAAATACTGTATTTATTTATTTATTTATTTATTTATTTATTTATTTATTTATTTATTTATTTATTTATTTATTTATTTATTTATTTATTTATTCTGGTGTAGTTAAGGCCATCAGGCCTTCCCTTCAACACCACCAGAAATACAAATACAATAACAGAAATAAAAAGGAAAAAAAAACACTACAAACAAAGTAAAGTCACAAAAAATATACAAAGGTTGCAGTCACACAAACTTTAAATGAGTGATTAAGCATAATTAATTGTATCCTAATTACCTAACATAAATAAGAAACTTACGATTTTAATCTAGAGTAAAAAACACAAATCAACACTTCTAGCAATACCTAAAAAGCATTAAACAAGACAAAATTTTCCAATTTAAATTTGAATTGTGATAAAGTCCGGCAGTCCCTGACGTCATCAGGTAACGAATTCTACAGTGTAGGAGGATGAGAGTATAGAGATGTTCTATGATGAGGGATAGAAAGAAGTGCTTGATGCTGTACGTAGTGTGACTAAAAAGTTGTTGCCTAGAAAAAACTGATTTTTCTCCTAAATATAATTTTGCTACTTGGCTTATTACATATTTAAACTCTTCAACTGCGAAACAACTGCAAAGATATTGACTTTCTCTCACCAACTGCAGCAACCTCTATTTGCAAGTATGTTTGAGAATCAAACGTTATGAATGTGGTGTAAAAAATAATGGAAAGCGTATTGAATAAGTTTAAAAACGGCGTTACAGAACATTGAATTTTGTTTTGCAAAGATATATTTATATTCCAGTTTATTAAAGTGAATTACTTAACTTCAGTTTATAGACTACTGAATACGTAACAGCCGAATATTCATTTTTAGCACTGTTTGTTTCGACCAATACTGTAATTTCAAAATGTTTATTAACACCCGTAAGTAAATTCCTAAATATTTCAACGCCTGAAATGTCATTCAATTCATTTTAAATAAATAATTATAGATGGTCAATGCACATATATCAATTTAATCTTCTTAATGTTGAAATGGCGAGATTCTAAGAAGCTTTTAAGAATGAATGTTCTTTAGTACGCCCTGTGTAAAAGCACTTTTCTATCCTCTTTACTTTTCAGAGAGGTAGAGGGAGATGTGGAAAGAGCAAATGGAAAGGTCAGCCGGTTAAAATCCTAGGGATCACTCCCGTTGCTTCAAATGGCTATTACTATTATGCAAGAGTGTACTATCTCCATTTTATCATAAGGCTTATAACGTATCCTTAAATGCATGATGGAGTGAACCCTATAACAAACCTAACCTAGTACAATTTGGAACAATGTGAGCGATAAACTTATGCACATTTAGGAAAAAATTGGAACCTCAATTCTCTTACAAAGAAGGAAATGCCAGTGCGACATAGGCAGAAAAAGCAGTAGGCATTCACCTTCAATTCTAGCATGTGTTCAGGCCTTTAGGAGTTATTGTTCCTATAAAGTTTAACTCGGACATTAACGGCCGCCCCTGTTAACTTAGTGCATTATCCATAGTCACCTTGTTAAATCTGCCGTTAACTTTAATCCGATAAGAACTTCATGTAGGCAATGAATGCTTCTTAAGAGTGGCCATGTCCGCCTTTATAATTCCATTCCACTCCACTAGGATTTGAAACCCACTGGGATTTACAGGGACGTTGGTTTCATTTCTGTACATTTCTTCATACAATAAAATGGACGTTTCTCATTATTCTCTGGAATTCTTGGTAATTCAATAAGGGAGAACATTTCAATCCGTTCTACTATGCGATGCACTAAGTGACATCAAAGTTTATTTAAATACTTACGTAATATCGGATGTAGGCGAGTTTCTGTTTATGCTCCAGATATCACTACGTAATAAGTAAGGAATGAATTACTCATTACTATATGATATTTAGAAGAAAAGGTTGCGGTCTATTAAATTATTATTATTGCTATTATTATTAATATTATTATTATTATAATTATTATTATTATTACTATTATTGAAGTCGAAAGGCTGGTAGCAATAGCAAAGGAAGGTTTTAATAAGAAAACGAGAATTTTCTTCGGATCATTAGACAAAAATTAAGGAAGAGACTACTTTCAGTATTTTATAGTATTGATAATATTTATTTGGCCAGACCATATCATTAATGTATGATATTTAGAAGAAAAGGCCGTGGTCTATTAAACTATTATTATTATTATTATTATTATTATTATTATTATTATTATTATTATCATTATTGAAGTCGAAAGGCTGATAGCAATAGCAAAGGAAGGTTTTAATAAGAAAAGGAGAATTTTCTTCGGATTATTAGACAAAAAATTAAGGAAGAGACTATTTTCAGTATTTTATAGTATTGATAATATTTATTTGGCCAGACCATATCATTAATGTATGATATTTAGAAGAAAAGGCCGTGGTCTATTAAACTATTATTATTATTATTATTATTATTATTATTATTTACTATCATTATTGAAGTCGAAAGGCTGATAGCAATAGCAAAGGAAGGTTTTAATAAGAAAAGGAGAATTTTCTTCGGATCATTAGACAAAAATTAAGGAAGAGACTATTTTCAGTATTTTATAGCATTCATAATATTTATTTGGCCAGATCATATCTTTAATGTATGATATTTAGAAGAAAAGGTTGTAGTCTATTAAACTCTTATTATTATTATTATTATTATTATTATTATTATTATTATTATTATTATTATTATTATTATTGAAGTCGAAAGGCTGATAGCAATAGCAAAGGAAGGTTTTAATAAGAAAAGGAGAATTTTCTTCGGATTATTAGACAAAAAATTAAGGTAGCCCAGGGACTATTTTCATTATTTTACAGTATTTATAAAATTTATTTGGCCAGACCATATCATTTCAGAACAGCATGGATAAAGAAATCGATAGACGAATAGCATCAGCTTGGAAAAATTTTGGAGTCTGTCCTTCATCCTAATGGACAAGAGCCAGAAATTGCAGAACAAGAGGCAAATCTTCAATAGCTGTATTGCACTTGTACTTCTGTATGGGGCGCAATCTTGGTCACTCACAAAGAAACAGGCATTAAAATTAGGAAGATGTCAAAGAAGAATGGAAAGGAAAATACTCGGAATAAGCCTGAAGGACAGTCAGAAACGAAGAAGTACGGAGACGAAGCGGCATAGAGGACGTGGTCACACTCGCTAATAGGACGAAATGGCGCTGGGGAGGACACGTGGTACGAATGCATCCTACCAGATGGGCACACACGGCGACACTGTGGGATCCAAGAATTGGCTGGAGAAACCGTGGACGACCGAGAACCAAATGGGGGGACGAGTTCAAGTTGAAGCTAGGAGGACTGTGGACCAGAATATGACGCCAAAGAACACGGTGGCAGGACGCAGTCAACCAACTTTGAGCGGGAGCAACAATCAGTGCCAGTGAAATTGTGGATATAAAAAAGATAGGAATGTAAATAGACCATCAGGTCGGCTCTCCTGATGGTCAAGACTTGAGCCACCCCTGCCCAAGCAGGAGGCCTTGCCCCACTGGGGATTTATGGCTTTTATTATTATTATTATTATTATTATTATTATTATTATTATTATTATTATTATTATTATTATTTAACATGGTAGAGATAAGGCCATCAAGCATCCTCTCTACCAGAGAATTACAAGTACAATATTAAGAATACAATTACATTAATATTAAATTACCTATTTACTTTCAGTTGTTCTCTTGCAATTGTCTTTGTATATTCTCTGTTTCTTTTGCTTTTGGTCATTGTAAGGTTAACGACATTTGTCAATTAGCCCTGCATTAAGTAAATAATAAAATAAATTTTAAATATAAATTACAATTACGAAAAAATCAAAATAATAAAATATTATCTGCTTAACAAAAGCTAGAAAATTTATTATAGAAGTTAAGAACAAAGAAAGATTTTTTTCTTTACTGAAGTACAAATTAAACGTACAATAATAACTATATAGTGATGTAACTACCGGAAACTGAAATATTTTATTCTAGAACAAGAGAACTATTTACAAGAAGCCATGTCTGAACGAGTCTCAATTACTGACCAAGTGCCTAGTAAGTTTGCGTTTGAATTCAATTTTATTTCGACAGTCCCTGATGCTAGCAGGTAGCGAATTCCAGTCTTGGCAGGGCTATTGTGAAAGAGAATGAGTATGAAGAGGTGTGATGGGATGATAATGTCAGTATTGTTTCATGGCGAGAACGTGTGTTGAGATTATAATGGCCATAAAATCATATTTATAAACTATATTAACCTAAAATTGCTAGTCTAAGACCCTCTTACAAGTTATTTTCAACTAATTTACAATTCAAATTAAAGAATAACTCGTCAGCGTAAAGTAGATAGATAGATAAGTGCATTTATTGATGCATGATAAATTATACAAACTCATGTACACAAGATCCTTCGCACGAGCCCGTACGGCCATTCGTGCTGTAACTATGCACAGTTTGAATCTTCAAAGAAAACAAAAATAATACTACTAATAATAAACTAGTAAAACAACAGTTATTATTATTACTACCGTTATCATTAATTATCACAATTACAACTAATCTAACTTCAAACCAAATTTCACAAAAATAATAAAAAAAATAAAATAAATGTAAGATATGAAAAGAGAGAAAAAAAACACAGTGAAACATATATATATATATATATATATATATATATATGTATGTATATAAACAATTCAATTCCTTATTGAGACTGCACGAAATAATCCAACTAATAAATATAAAGGTAATACATAAAAAAACATACACAGGCGATAAAATACAAATAGAAAAAAAACACAATAAATACAAAAATAACATTATCCACTAATTACTTCATCATTCAAACACTAATTAATAACTCTTTCCCTTATTTTCTCGGCTCCCTCCCACTCGGCCAGTTCCACCCTCAACTGTCGAACTTTTTCCATAAATTTTCCCACACTGTCACAGAATTTAACGTTATTTAACATATTATATGTTGCTAAGTGCCCCCTGCTAGATGTAATGAAGGACTCTGGCAGGAATCGTTTCCTCAGAGCTTCTGTGGCTTCACACTCCGATAAAATGTGGTGTGATGTCTCGCCTTTACTGCAAAGAGGACATATTCTCGCCCCCTCTTCGTTGACGGTTTTAAGTGCCCTCCAGGCTCCTAGACGAAACCAGATTAAACCCAGTCTACCTTCTTTGCTACCTCCATAGAGATATAGTTCGCTCCCCCAATTTGTTTTGATCATCGATTGGATCTCCAGAGCAACCTTATCCCTACATTCCCCTTCTGTTATTTGCCTGTCTATATCCTTCAGGCGTTTCTTGACTTTCCGCCAGACATTTCGCTTGTTCCTGCAATCTTCCCGGATTATAAATCCCATGCCTATTTCCTCCAACCCTCTGCGTAATCTACCTCCCCAGGTTACTTGGTCTCTCCTCTCGAGTTGCTCCTTATAACAGACCGCTCTAATAAGAGACTGATCTCCATGCACAATCCTCAAGTAGTACTTTAAAACTTTTATCTTGCATAATATGTCACCTTATGTAATGTAAGGTATCTTTTGTAACATTTATACTTTGTGCACAAATGTTTAAGTTATCTTTTCATCTCTTTTAAGGAAGAACAGCCCGGGCAAATCGCAATATAGCGAACGTAGAAGCTCCGCCAACATCCCCTTCCACTTTTCCCCTACTAGCTCGTCAGACACGCTACGTGATAGGCGAGTGTTGTGTCGAATGCACATTTCATGTGGGTGGGGATAACTTCCCCTACTGGCGTTCGTTATATTGCAATTTACCCATAAATTGTTTTTATGACTCAGTAGCGCTGTAAATACATATTATATAAGTCAATAATTTCTTCATGGGATTTAAGTAGTTTTTCACAAAAGGAAACTCCTGTCGATTTGACAGGATATTGAAGACTGGTATATCTGCGATAAAAGTCTCGCTGCTTATGAATATAGCCTACAATATTACTTAACATTCATTCTATAAAAGAAAAAAAATCATTAAAGACAACTAAAAAATTACAGTAATAAAATATTAGTCCACAATTAATTTCGTCATCACAAATAAAACATTTTAAATTAAATATTTAGTATTAATATAACGTTTTCGGTACACAATTTTAAACGCCCTCAGTTTCCATGTAGATTTCGAGTCCATAATTTATATAGACCATCATGGTACCCCAGCACGAAGGGTATGTGACATTTAAGAACCACGTTATTCTCTCTGCAGCTTGAATTCATATTTATGCCCCACTTCTTTCATGTACGTTCCATTTCTTTCTTTACTGCTGACAAAATTTAGAATGATGACTCGCCTCTTCACAGTAAATCAGATCTTTCACAACAGTAGGACTGTAAATTTAGTTCATACACTAGAGTGCCGTATATATTGTCACCAGAAACGTCTGGAGAAGAATTACACAGTCACGGAAACATAATTCGAACTGAAATAGTGTTTAAAAATAAATATATTGAAAAGAAAAAAAACGGAGAAACGGCTATCTGTAAAGGCAATTCACTCTGTGCTTCGAAATGAAACTATTTTACGCACCTTGTGGTGTCCGTTGGCGAGTTAGGGGTGGAATGGTCATAAAGCCTACAGTGACAGAGGAAGGTGCTCTGGTCCCTAACCAATATGAACGGCAGGGCCGTGGGGAAGCGGACGTGAGCGAAAATAAAACAGCCACAAAAGTAATGAGAAGAAATTGACAAAGATTTAATGCAGGTGGATAGACGCGAGCACCAGAAAAACGGCAAGTGGATCAACTGTAACTGGCAAAACAAGCGGGCCCACGTTCAAATCCTGGCTTGGCCAAGTTATCTGGTTCAGATTTTTCCACGGTTTTCCCTCAACCCATTAAGAGCAAATGCTGGATAACTTTCAGCGCTGGACCCCAGACTCGTTTCGCTGGCATTTTCACCTTCATTTTATTAAGACGCAAGATAACCATTGCAGTCAGAGTGCTGCATTGGAGTTAAATCGCTCGCATGAACTCCGTCGAGTGTCGCACCCTTGAGTGAGATACGATCGATCGTGATACGCTCGTAATAAAGAGAAACACAGTACAAGGTCATCTCACCGACATGTCTTATCTTGTATGGAAGGCGACAGATAAGATACACATGTTTTTTTCACACTGTAAAAATAAGGCTTTATTTTCTGCGTTTATGACAAACGTTTAATGGAACAGTCAATGGAACGTACCAAAACAGGAACATGAAATTATAAATAAAATAGTATGAAAAACTTCGATATACAGTTATTATTGCTAATTAATAATTATTCAATATTTGATTTACCACATATTATATAATATGATAGGTCCATACATAGTGTTCCGCCTATATACTGCAACAAGCACCGGTTTCGGGTTCAATAATTTTGGCTGGTGTATTACTAAAGTTGGGAGGATATGGTTTATTGCGTGTATTTGTAAGTAGAAAAGTTTTACAAAATATTATTGATATAGCAGTAGATTAATAACAATATTAGTACAGAGATAACGTCACAGAAAATATAATAAAACGAATAATCATGCTGCACAATTGTTACAGACGCAAAGATTGTTACACTAATTATTAGAGATTATTATTATTATTATTATTATTATTATTATTATTATTATTATTATTATTATTATTATTACTAGAAAATTTGATACAGTTCTTGCATTATCGTGATTGTGTTCTCCGTATAATAATTACATTTACATCCAATAACATCTATGAGATGTGGCAAAAACAAAATCACTCCTGTGTGGAAAAAAAATACCTACAACATTAATATTGAATTTTAAAGCAAGTTTTGTAGTTGTACTATGGAGAGGTTAGTTAAATCTGCAAAGTTTTGAAATGATAAACATCTATGATGTTGCTATGCAGTTCATCACTGTAACAAGAACGAATGTCTAACGCTCTGCTTATACCGTTCGAGAATTTATCGCTCGTGACAATTTTACCCATCATGCATGTGCGCTACCTATCGGATTATGCTATGAACTACTTGGCGCTCGAGAGAAAACGTCCGATCCAGACCTCTGATTGCAGTTCATAAAGGGTCGTAAAATAAGCCAATTAAGAAACTGTAACTGTGAACAAAACATGAGATAAGAGTGAACAACTTATATACGTGTGGATAGTGTAGCCAATATCAATAATTAGTAGTAGTAGTGGTGATGGTGGTGTTGTAGTAGCAGTAGTAGTATACTATTGCATACTATTGAATATTTCCTCATCAAAATGGTGGAATATTACTTGAAAATCTCCAACACATCTGATCTCTTTCGTCTCCTTCCTACCGACAAAAACACTGGAAATCAGGCACATAATAATTAGTGTTCATGCATTTGAAAAGAAATCAGACTTTAAAGCGACTACTACATATTTGGCATTATGTTTTTGTTGGTCGGCCCAGAAAGATTCTTCTCTAGTTTTAAATACTTAATTTGAAAGTCCTGAAGAGCTGGCAACAGTTGGAATATCTCGGTCCATCTGTGGTTCATCAAAGACACTTGATTGTTGCGTAGAACTTTTCAAATGTTGGTTGCATTTCTTCCACTGATGGTAATAAAGATAAATCATATAAATATAAAGTTCTTTTGCTGTACAGTAAGTTATCCAATCTTTCTGGAGCACTTTAGCTGTCCTGTTGAGTATACTTTCCTGAGTCCTTGGCATACTGCCAACTTCCATAACATGTACATAACATGATTTGAAAGCATATAATGGCTCCTGTTATTCTTACGCCGATGATACGGTGGTGATTTTCAGTGGTTTAACTTGGGAAGACACTTATAAACATGCCAATGTAGGTATAAATTTGATCAAAAACTGGCTTGATGCAAATTTTCTATCTCTAAATATAACTAAAACTACTTTGGTGCCATTTTATTTAACAGTCTCCGGATTGAACAAATTGAAATCACTTCCTCATTTAAAATTAATAATCCACAACTCATTTTGTAAATTCCTTACAACATGTAAATGCCCTTGCCTGAAAGAATCTGTAGATATGAAATATCTGGAAATTATTGTTGATCAGCACTTGAAATGGGATAGACAAATCACCCTTTTATGTAACAGGATCCGTAAAACAATTTACAAATTCGTAAACCTTCGCCATTACTTGCCTACTCATGTATTACGTTTGGCTTATTTGGCTACAGTTGAATCTGTTATCCAATATGGTATAACTGGATGGGGAGGCATTACAAAATCTGCTCTTCTTCCTCTAATTGTGTTGCAAAAACGTATAACAAAAATTTTGTTTGAAAAGGCGACTGGATTATCCAACAAATTTGATCCATTCCGAATTGAATGTTTTTAGAATTGACCAAATTTATAAATACTCTTTAATGAAATTCTATCATAAAAATAGAATGAAATTTGTAGCTCAGCCACATGATCATTATACAAGACGAAATGAAATTCTTAATTTAGTTTAACCTAAATATTTCACATCTGCTGCTTTACTACACAGTACAAATTATGGTCCACGTCTATATAATTCGATAATAAAATTTCATCCAGAATTGACTACTTTAAGCTATGAAATTGTCAGATCCAGAATTAAAAAAAATATATATGACAGACTTCCCTGTATTATATTATGTACCATATATTGTAAAACAAGTTTATTTCTATCCTAAGTATATATTTTCTATCTTATCTTGGTTAATATATCAACATGACTTGTACTAATTATACTACTAATAATCTATACTAATAATAAATCTGTAGCCGACATTTTCTGGTAATTTTTGATTTTCCAAAAATAATTGGTCCTAACATATATAATTAACCACCCTGAAACCGAAAATCGCAATTTTTAAATTTTTGTTTGTATGTCTGTCTGACTGAATGTTTGTTACCTTTTCACGCGATAATGGCTGAACCGATTTATATGAAAATTGGAATATAAATTAAGTCCGTTGAAACTTAGATTTTAGACTATATGGCATTCAAAATACTTTATTTAAAAGGGGGGGTTATAAGGGCCCTAAATTAAATAAATAGAAATATCTCGCTTATTATTGATTTTTGTAAAAAATGTTACATAACAAAAGTTTCTTTAAAATGATTTCCGATAAGTTTTATTCTTTACAAAATTTTGATAGGACTGATATGTAATGAGATAAATGAGTTTTAAAATTAAAATAACGCCATCTAAGAGGGTGCAATGAATTAAGAACAAATGACTTCGTCTATAAGGTGCCTTGGACAAGAACAGGGGCCTTGGACATCAACAATCGAAAGCTATTAAACATAGCCTACAGAGAATGTTTCTCTGTTTGTATGAAGTAATATCGGAAGCTAAATTAACCGATTTGTATAATTAATTATTATTTCACCATTGGAAAGTGTAGTTTCTCTAGATGGACATAATGCTATAATGTTATTACAGTAATGTCTGAGTGAATTGAGGACAGGCAAGATTAAAATAGCTTCTTATGCACAGAAAACTTGATAGGCTATTCTGTACATTCGTTTCATGTATTTCCTAAAATAATTTTTATGTGTATATTCATTTTTATCTCAGAGAATTAACGAACAACGAGAGTATATTGATTTAGTATACAGTAATAGTACGTTAGCTTAGCAATCCATTATTTTATAATTCAAATTTTAACTATGCTCAATTGAATCGTGTTAAAATACATAAAATATATATGCAATAAATTCAATACAAAAAAAATTGGGTAATGAGCGAAGCAGATTATCTTGCGCTGTTGTAAAAGTTGTTCCCTGGATCAAATGTCCTATTTCAATTATGTAATTACTTTATATTTATTTGTAACAGGTGCAGCGGAGCGCACGGGTACGGCTAGTAAGTTAATATTAATCCACCAATCTCAACATCATCTCTTTTTTCACTCAGTTATTACTATTATTATTATTATTACTAACTTTATTATCATCATTTTATGTGACCTTTTTTCTTAAGTATTTTGTCTACAAAGTATGTATATTTATGTAACGGAACTGTCCCCGAACACGAGCTTTGCTCTTTCGGGATACTGTAATGTAAGGTTTTTATGTATATGTTAGTATTAAATAAATCTAAATCTAAATGTAAAAGTGATCAAAGGTACTGGTAATGGCTAGAGTAACGTCATGTTGAAATAATTAGGCTAATACAAGTCACTATATTCATTCATACTTTTCTTTTCCTTCACTGCAAACCCAGCTTTCTTCAACCTTTCCTATTTTCTGTCTTCCTCTTCGTTTCCTCATATGATCCATTTATCTTAATGTCGTGTATGATCTGATATCTTGTTCTACTCCGAACTCTTCTCTCGTTCACCATTCCTTCCAGTGCAGTAGGCAGTTTCTTCTCAGCCAGTGAACCCTAAAAATTCTGTACTTGACTCTGAAACACTCTGTATAAAATCGGTTGCCGAACTTAACCCCTTTTAACATCATTACCTGAACAAACGGGAAAATACAAGTAAAAAACTTCATTGTATGTTCTGTTTAATTTATTTTTCTTTCATTCTACAATGTCCGCCCCTCAAATCTTCTATGAAACGATGTACAGAGAATAATAGATTTTCCCACCACTGAACTCGAATATATGTTTTGAACGAGGGTTTTACAAATAAAGAAACGATTCCAAGAATATATATGGAAAACGCAGTTCTGATGATTGAAAAAAAAAATTGAGTGTCCGAACGCTACCTATACACGAACATAACAATGCTGAAAAAACGAACTAATAAAGAATAAATCAAAGAAGGGGGAATCGTTCTCTTAACAAAACCTCATTGACGAAGTCCATTCATCTTTCTTCCATCCTCCTTTCATGTGAAGAGAGGATAAAAGAGTAAGAAATAAGGTAAAGAAGAAGAAAACAAGAATTCAATTCTATGACCTTCAAGAATGGAACAAGAAGATGAGAAATAGAGAGATGAATTGAAGAAAACATATAACGTATTACATCACATGACAGAGGATGAATAGCTTCATATGAAGGAAAATACAACATTCCTTCTTTCCCCGACGAAATTCTAAATGTGACTACCCAACCGTTTGATGGCCATAAGCTTCATTCTGACCACCATACAAACAAAAAATATACTCGTAACGCGTTTTGAGGGGAAAATTCTCCATAATTCCACATGTTCTTTTCTACAGAGCTAAATAAAAGCGTTGGAACTTACATTGATAACAAGTTGTTATTCTATAACACGTATTGTCCTTACCACTGGTCAGGAATAAAATAATCTGAAATTTGTGCTGACACAACAAAACATATTTCGGAACATTACGAGACTCCCAAGAAATGAACAATTTTACGCTTTATGAGTAAAGAAAAATAATTCTTACAACATTTCTGATTGTTTCTTTTAAACTCCACGGTAGGCCTATATATAGTTTACGTATTCTTGCCTAAGAGGATGTTCCCATATCTCACTGATGTCGTTTCTTTTTTCGTTGTAAGAAAGTAATTTTAGGTCCTTATCTGAAACTTTCAATTATTAGCAAATATTATTATTGCTAGATGCAGTGTAAACACTATGCATTTCCCTGATATAGTTCCACAAATCTATGCATTTTAAAATGACTCTTGCTTCAAAACGTTTTTAATAACAACGTGAAAAACAAATATTTTTAGCTTATCTGTCAGAAAAATACTTCTTCCTCCAATTCTCATGGAATTCTTTATTATTATTATTATTATTATTATTATTATTATTATTATTATTATTATTATTATCTTTTAAGTATAAATAACAAGTGTTAGAGGTAAGACTGCAATTTATGTTGTTAAAATATCAAAACATACATAGGTGCCAATGCTGATTAAAATATGTTACAAATACGGGAGAACAGTTCGGGGGAGAAGAAGATATCAGATGATAAACGACATTAAGATATAATATGGATCATATATGGAGACTAAAAAGAAGGCAGAAAGTAGGAAATATTAGAGAATACTGGATTTGCAGTGGCAGACCTGTCCTTGGGCAGAAAACTATAAATGAATTAATAGTAAAAAAAAACCCTTTTTGAGTTTTCAAGAAAATCATATTATGTAAATTTTTTAGTATTTTAGAAATGAACGACAGAGAGTAAATTTAATGGGACAGTGAAGTAGCAATAGGGAAAATAGAAGAGCATAACTTGGACACTATCAGAGATCTAATTAAAATGTCTGACCACAAGGAAGACAAAAGGGTACTTCATTAAAAAATTACTAAAAAAATATAATATCTTTACCCATAAAGATGTACCTCCCATCCTTAACCTAATGGATGAAAAACGCTTCTTTCATAACAGAAGATAGTTTTTCCTTCCGAGAAAAAAGGGGAGCTATTAAAATCATCATCTAAATCGAGCTTATAAATTGTGTTTCCTGTCGTAACTGTACCGTAATATTGGTTGTTTCTCTAATTACAACACGGCACTTATTGCGATTTACAACAATTTACTTCTGTGAGCGAGCAATTTATGCTGTAGTTTCTTCAAGATCATATACAATAAACCTATTGTCAAGTAAGATTTTCGACTTGGGATTTACTATTGAACTGACAAGCAAAAGTTCTGATGGGGGCAGATAAAAAAGTTAAATTATGTTAATAATGTCAAAAGAAGTGCTTATACAAATTTTGGCCCCTCGATCGCAATTACGATGGTCGTAAAAATATAAGTTCCCAAGGGTCCGTTAATAGAAAGAAAACACAATTTCATTGGAAAAATTAATTGAAACAGATACAGCAATTTGTTGAGCTATTTTTCAACATATTTCCCATTGGAATTGAGACATTTGTCATATCATGGGATCGACAAGAGACGCAGACGGCTGTCAAACGCTGGTTCCGATCCCAGGTGATTGACTTCTACGACACAAGGATACAAAAATTGATTCCATGGTATGATAAATGTCCCAATTCCAGTAGGGGATATATTGACAAATAGCGCAACAATTGATGTATCTATTTCAATAAATCTTACCATGCAATTGTGGGTTTTTTTTGTAAACGGCCCCAGGGAAATCACTTTCTGGACGGCCTCACAATTGTGGTCGAGTGGCCAAAATTTGTGTAAGCACTGATTTTGATATTACTAAAATAGTAAAAGAAAAAAATAACTTTTGTGCGAGATCGTGCGTATTTGCTTGCTTTCCGCACAAAACCAATACGCGGTAAGTGTGAAATACCACATTCAGTATTCCCAACGTAACACACATAACAATTTCCCTATTCTTACCGCTTAAGCGTCATATTCATTTTACTGCTTTAGGCTTTTAACATATTATTTTTAAAGACGTTCAATATAGTAATACTTATAAATTGGAAACTTACTACTGCAATCACCTAAATTGCACTGTTAATTATTATTTTTAAATATTTGCAAAAATTAAGTAAACTCTACAACATCACAAAAGTTACTGCATTTGTAATGCAAGTAACATTAAGGAAGCCGTGAAAAAATCAACAAGATTCCAGACTCATCATAGACTGGGGAAAAAAAAGACAGACGTATATCACGGCCTGCTGCAGTATAGTAAACACAGAAAACATTTTATAGGAACAATGTTGAAGATAGATATATTTTTGTTTTCCAAAGTTGCCGTCATTGAACAGAAACCAAGATGGAGATTTCATTGCAACTAATTAGAAATTCGTCTTTCAGGTACGTAATAAACGATCTTCGCACAAAATAATGTACAAAATAATGTCTGTTTTCATGTTCTCGGAAATTAAAAAAGCTCAACTACGTTTCGCTTTTTCAATCTTTTCCTCAAACATGAAAACGTCAACATACCGCTCTTGTAACGCATATTACTATTTTATCTGCCCCCCCCCCATCAGAATGTTTGCTTGTGAGCTTCTAAAAACTGACAACTCCAAATCCATATCAACGACTCAACAATCTTACGGTAAGTCTAAAAATTTGGTTTAATTTGTCACAGCAAGAACGAGATATAAAATAACGTTGGATTTATGTGTTTCTATATTAGGTATATTCAAAAGCTTTAATACTGTTATCAATTTATTAAAGTCAAATAATTCACTTAATTATTTAATGAGTTGAATATGTAGGATATCGGCCTAAATTGTGTAAAATATTTTAGCGAGTCCGCAAAGATTGAAGTACAAGCAAAAAGTATTCATCAATTCTAACAAAAGTCAAATTTCTTCAACATTTTGGTAAATAATGTTTTTGCCTCATCTAGAAGCTAATTTTTCTGCTTTTCAAAAATATATAATTTGTACCCATTATCTCAATAATTTCATAATTATTTCGGAGTTTATAATATAAGCGCACTATAATTTCTATATCTTACGCCATCTTCTGTGTCTGTTTTCTCCTATTTCACATTTTCCGACATTTGTTATCCTTTCGACGGACAAAAGAGACTTTCAATTGGGCAAAGCCTTCAGAGGTACCGAATTAAAGCCCAAACATGTGGTTATGTTGTAAATAAAATTATTAATTTCAATCAATTAAAATTATTTTTTTCCCAATAATATACAAATATAGGCTATATTTTTATCTCAAGTGCTTATATAATGTGCCATGTCTTTTATGGTTGAAGATAAATAAATAATTTTAGTTTCTAACATTCTCTCTTTTTAAAAGAGGAACAGAGGTTAAGGGTGTTCGAGAATAAAGTGCTTAAAATATTTGGGGCTAAGAGGGATGAAGCTATAGGAAAATTGAGAAAGTTAGGCCTACACTATGTAGAACTGCACGCATTGCATTCTTCACCTGACATAATTATGAATATTAAATCCAGACGTTTGAGATGGGCAGGACATGTAGCACGTATGGGAGATTTCAGAAATGCATATAGAGTGTTAGTTGGGATGCCAGAGGGAAAAAGATCTTTGGGGAGGCCGAGACGTAGATGGGAGGATAACATAAAAATGAATTTGAGGGAGGTGGGATATAATGATAGAGACTGGATTGATCTTGCTCAGGATAGGGACCGATGGCGGGCTTATGTGAGGGCGACAATGGACCTCCGGGTTACTTGAAAGCCATTTGAAAGTAAGTAAGTAAGTTGTAACATTCTTCATATGTAAGGAATCGTTTTGGCGAAAGAAGTTTTACCCTAGACAATTTCTAATGGAGTTAGGTCAGTCCAAAATGTTATTAATAAAAAAAGGAATTTTCGATTTTCAAGTTTGAATTATATAAATTGCTTAGTTTACTCCTAAGAATCATGTCACCTAAGTTTGCAGTACATTAAGGAAAAATGTGGATTTTTTATCCTAAGAATCGATGTATAATTCGAAAGTTAGGGAGGTTCTGGCTAAGGATGATGGGTAAGACAGAGCAAGTGGCAGAAGAACCCAGTAAGTTCTGTTTAGACATTCCTCATTGATGAAGAGAATTCCATTACGTTCCTTAAATCAACGCTACATACTTCGAGATTTAATTACTAGCCTCTATGAAGGACGCAAAATAAAGTAAAACACAACCAGCAGACATTGGAACCCACTATAGTCTGGGTATTCTTACTTTATACTCTAATAGTGAAATTTAATCATTTTATCCTATGACTAAACATGAAAGTGGATAATAATGATTTTTCATTTGCAATGTTGAATTTTCTTATGTCAAATTTATTTCGAACTAGCAGATTTTTTTTTCTGTCAAGTTATGTTGTTTACCTTTGAAGAAGCTGCCATGAAACCAAAGTTACAAGCAAGTGTTATTTGATATTTGAACACAATTAAAAATTAATAAGCTAATATCAATATTGATAGGAACTACATCTATACTAGTAATAAATCTGTAGCCGAAATTTTTCTGGTAATTTTCGATATTCCAAAAATAATTGGTCCTAACACATATAATTAACCACCCTGAAACCGAAAATCGCATTTTTGAAATTTTTGTTTGTATGTCTGTCTGTCTGTTACCTTTTCACGCGATAATGGCTGAACCGATTTATATGAAAGTTGGAATATAAATTAAGTTCGTTGTAACTTAGATTTTAGGCTATATGGCATTCAAAATACTTTATTTAAAAGGGGGGTTATAAGGGGACCTGAATTAAATAAATCGAAATATCTCGCTTATTATTGATTTTTGTGAAAAATGTTACATAACAAACATTTCTTTGAAATTTATTTCCGATACGTTTTATTCATTACAAAATTTTGATAGGACTGATATTTAATGAGATAAATGAGTTTTAAAATTAAAATAACGCTATCTAAGACGGTGCAATGAATTAAGAACAAATGACTTTGTCTATAAGGGGCCTTGGACAACAACAATCGAAACAGGGGCCTTGGACATCAACAATCGAAAGCTATTAAACATAGCCTACAGAGAATGTTTCTCTGTTTGTATGAAGTAATATCAGAAGCTAAATTAACCGATTTGTATAATTAATTATTATTTCACCATTGGAAAGTGTAGTTTCTCTAGATGGACATAATGCTATAATGTTATTACAGTAATGTCTGAGTGAATTGAGGACAGGTAAGACTAAAATATCTTCTTATGCACAGAAACCTTGATAGGCTATTCTGTACATTCGTTTCATGTATTTCCTAAAATAATTTTTATGTATACATTCATTTTTATCTCAGAGAATTAACTAACAACGAGAATGTATTGATTTAGTATGCAGTAATAGTACGTTAGCTTAGCAATCCATTATTTTATAATTCAAATTTTAACTATGCTCAATTGAATCGTGTTAAAATAAATAAAATATATATGCAATAATTGCAATGCAAAAAAAAAATTGGGTAATGAGGGAAGCAGATTATCTTGCGCTGTTGTAAAAGTTGTTCCCTGGATCAAACGTCCTATTTTAATTATGTAATTACTTTATATTTATTTCTAACAGGTGCAGCGGAGCGCACGGCTAGTTATTAATAAATAAACATTGCATTTTAAATAAAATTTTAGGTTAGGTTTCAAGAATCGTAAACTGTTCAGCAAAACCAATCAATTTCATGTTGTCAAACAAAACGAATTTTAATGCATGGGTCATTCAATAATAATTAGTGGCAACATTTGAATTAACAACAAAGAAATCATTTTTGAAGCAGTCACATTGTTGCAGTGCTCAGAAGTAATATCCTCCAACATGAAGAACCCGCCTCCAGACCTCAGGGAGACGAAGGATGCCATCCACAGCGTCTTGTTGTACTAATCTTCCAACAGGCTGCTCTACTGCTGTTATAATTGTCCGTCTGGTTCTAAAGCGTACTCCTCTAAATGGTAATTTCATTTTCGCGAAAAGATCAAAATCAAATGGGCTCATATATGGGGAGTATGGAGGATGCTCCAGAATTTCCCAGTTCCATCTGCGAAGTAAATTAACCACAGGGGCAGCTATGTGAGAGCGAACACCCTCATGTAGCACAACAGGATGAGAATTGAGGAGATTTGGATGTTTTCGGCGTACCGCTGGTTCTAAATGGTGTTCCAGAAAGCAACTGTACTTTACACCATTCACGCGATTTCCGATAGGAATTGAATGAGAGAAGGATTCTGTCAAAATCATAACCAATAACGGCGTTCTTCCAGCAGCGCTCTTACAGTGTTCACTTGCCTATTACGGTCTGCCAGCTCCACGTTTTTGATAAACATCTTCCCTTCCGCTGCTAAATGGTAGGATATAGTGAAGTCTCTCTACCATAAGCTTCCAGTAATGCTATATGGCACTGTAGAGCATTCTGGCCTCTTGCAATTTGAATTTTAATTAAGCATCTTTGTTCGTATTTACTAAACATTTTATAGCGCTATAGTCTAGAAATTAAACTCACTATAAATATGCTATAAATGAGGTTAATGCCTTGAAACTCACGGATAATACACATCCGATGCTCTTCTTTCTCATTGTTATCAGCTTGCATCATTTACCGCTGATAGCGCCACATACAAACATTGTTGCCACTAATTATTGAACGACACATGTATTAGATCAATCAACCAAATAATCATAAATAAGTAAATACATAAACAAATAAATAAATGGGTGGATAGAAAAATAAATGAATAAAATAATAAATCAATTAATAAATAAGCAAGTAAATAAATAAATAATGAAATAAAAGGAAACAAAATTGATAAACGTAATATATAAAAATACGTAAATAAATAATTGAGTGAGTAAGTGAAAGAATAAATAAATAAATAAATAAATAAATAAATAAATAAATAAATAAATAAGTAAATAAATAAAGTAACTAAGTAAATAATATTAATCTTTCAATACATACCGGTAGTCTTTCTGTGATTATACCTCTTTTGGTAGCATCTGGTAATAGTTGGCGACATTGCGAAGACAACCATATTACCTTCTTACGAAATAATCTTACGTACTATATTATCGGACACAATGGAAGACTCATAACTACCAGATAATCATATTTTAATGTTTCAGAAAAACCGTAAGATATCAATTCACCTACGCAGATTCTGAATGCTTTTTAAGAAAATATGACGAAGTTCACAGTGGTTGAAATATAGAACTGTCGTCTTTAGGAATGGCTGTACTCTGTAATTCACTTACGTCAAAGGATAAGGTATCGACTAACAAGAAGACGCTTCGTTCTTCTTCCGTAAGTGTACTATGTTATTTTAACCAGACGCTTCTTGAAAATTAATTTGATTTCAGGCGCTACTTCCCCTGTACCATGTTCTCATTCTACACTAGCTGTTTTTTTACTATTTCTACTCGTCTCTAAATTCTCCCTGTAGTTATATCCCTTTTTAGATACAAACTGCTTTTTTATTCCCAGGAATAGCATAAGAGATTACATTTGTATAATCAGTAGGGACCGGATTTTTATGTAATATCAAGGTGTGAAATATGTACATATTTATGTAAGAAAAATAAGCTGAATATGTACCAAAATATGTAAAATCATGGAAATATTTAATATCAATATATGACAGGTATAGCATAGGTAAGACTCTCCAGTTGTGATTTCATAGAGCACCCGACTTTTTTACCGCACACTTGACACATTACTATTTTTCCATCGGTAGGGAAAGCTTCGTCCATCGCAATTCATTATTTTATTTTTGTCATTAGAGTTGAAGATACAGGGGCCATTTTAGTTAGTTAAAAGCAGTAGATAAACTCACTTGCACTTTATATTGTAAGTACTAGAACTAGAGAACTAAGTGAAATGAATAACACAACAATACTGCAAGTACTGTTTCGCTTTACTGGAGTGGGAGAAAATAAGAGATGTGGGACATATACACTTTAGCTGCTCCCCGTAAGAAACAAAGTACCTATTAAAGTCTCAAACTATAGGCATATACAAACTGTTGTTTGGAATGTGACATTCCTATCTCATTCAGAAGGGTAGGATTATTCCAGCCGAGAACCGTACTTTCTAATTCCTCAGAAAATCCCATTTCCGTATAGGTCTACTAAATTTAAAGTAAAGAAGTCAAGCAATACCCTGAAAAGCTATTTCTTTTAATCTTTCAACATATTTCCTGTTTGTTCCTTTACTCCAGCTTCTTTTCAAAATTCGGCTACTTTATTGCGGTTCATGTCAGACTTGACACGGGTTTTCTCTGGAAGGATTAGGAAGATTCATTCATTCATTCATTCATTCATTCATTCATTCATTCATTCATTCATTCATTCATTCATTTTATTCCATAGATCTAACATGAGCAATGAAGCTTTAAAATGTAGAACAAGTCAAAATTTTACAATATTAGGCCTACATTTACAATTTTTACAAATTTTTACAATTTTACAATTTAATAATTTTCTACAAGTTTTACAATTTTGTGCAATTTTTTTTAATATTTTGGCGAGATGTAATGAGATGAGGTGAGGTCCGAGGATTCGCCAAAAGATTACCCGGCATTTGCCTTTTGGTTGGGGAAAACCTCGGAAAAACCCAACCAGCCTTTTGGTTGGGGAAAACCTCGGAAAAACCCAACCAGGTAATCAAATCAAAGGGGGGTGGGTAAGGTTGCAAATTGCATGGGAACGACTTGTTAAGACATGTGCAGAACAATTACGAGGCCTGTCTAAAAAGTATCCGACCTTTAGCCAGAAAAAATATTTCAAATACCTGACGGGGTTGGGACCCTAATCCCCTTCAAAGTAGGCCCCTTGTGCTTGCACACACTTAGCCCACCGATCCTTCCACTGCCGGAAACACCTCTGGAAGTCCTTTTTTGGAATGGTGTTCAGCTCCGTCGTCGCGTTCCGCATTACCTCTTCTCTACTCTCAAAACGGGATCCTTTCAGTAGTGTCTTCAATTTTGGAAACAACCAGAAGTCGCAAGGAGCCAGGTCTGGAGAGTAGGGAGGTTGGCGAACGGTTGTAATTCCATGTTTGGCCAAGAAAGTGTGGATCAATTGGGATGAATGTGCGGGGGCGTAGTCGTGATGCAAGTGCCAGTTGTTCGCCGTCCACATGTCTGGTCTTTAGCGCCAAACTGCATCACGGAGTCGCCGGAGAACATCGTGATAGTACTCCTTTGTCACCGTTTGTCCTTCCGGTGCGTATTCATGATGCACAATTCCACGGACATCAAAGAAAACAGTCAGCATCACTTTGATTTTGCTTTCCACCTGCCGCGCTTTCTTCGGCCTAGGAGACTCGGGATGCTTCCATTGCGACGACTGTCTTTTTGTTCCTGGGTCGTACCCGTACACCCATGACTCATCTCCAGTTATCACGGTGTTCAGAAACCCAGGATCAGTGTTGGCGGTGTCCAGAAGGTCCTGTGCAACGTCACGACGGAGGTCTTTTTGTTCCGGGGACAACAACTTGGGCACGAATTTCGCAGCCACTCGGTTCATGTTCAAATCATCACGCAAAATTGCATGTGCAGAATCTTTACTCACTCCAACCTCTTCGACAATCTCCCGCACGATCAAACAACGATCGGCCATCACCAAATTTCGCACCCTCTCAACAACAGCTGCACTCCGAGCAGTTTGAGGCCTGCCACAACGATGCTCACTCTCCGCTGATGTGCGGCCATCTTTGAATCGGTTAAACCACTCCTTAATTTGTGTTACACCCATCGCATCTTCCCCAAACACCTGCTGAATCTTACGAATTGTTTGACTTTGAGAATCACCAAGCTTTTGACAAAATTTGATGCAGTATCTTTGCTCAATTCGTTCAGTCATCTTGCGAGAAAACTAAATCCGACAAACACTTAGAACAGCACCTTACTTGGCGACCACCAGCCAGTGACTGGCACAAGCGAATGCGGTTAAAAAATTCAAGCATGCGCATTACGGTTCCTCCTTCCACCGTGCACAGTGGCGCCGCCTTAGAATCACTACTTTGCGCGGGAAAATTTAAGGTCGGATACATTTTAGACAGTATATCCCTTCTTGGGTAAGTAAAAAGGTTTTTTTTTTAAATCTGTGTATTTCAAATTGTAAACTTCCCTAGCAGATTTTTTTTTCTTTTTTAGAGAAGTAGAAATGAATAAAACTCTTAAACATGTAGATTTATGTAAAACCAAGCCACCATAAGTAATGTGGGGTAAATATGTAAAAATATGTGGTATCAAATTTTAATATATTAATGGTCATTACAAGTTTCGCAAAGATTTGTTATTTATATACGGTTAGGTTGAAAGGAATATAATATGTAATTCCCTAATAATGAGCAATAAGTATATCATAGTCTGTATCTGATAACAACTGTTCTTTACCCATTCCATATATTGAGGCAGAAAGCGTAAAACAGATGGTAACATAAATATGATCTGCAAAGGTGCAAATTCATGTATTCAATTCCATTTAAGCATCCCTAGTTATATTTATTCACAAACAGAAAACTTAATGTCGTTCGGGCATATAAACTGGGGTATTTGTATTTGTAGATTTTTACTTTCGTGGAAGGATTTGCCATGCATTATCCATTTTCACTAACACATGGTAAAATATAGGACGCTTCAAGTTAACGTCAAAATGATGTAGGCATTTTATAAAAATTTAATTCTTACATTACAGCAACAAATATCACATAAATTTTTACAGACTAAATTACAAATTTCATTTAAATTTATATGCAATCAAAAAAAAAATCTTCTAAAATATTTCATAAAATCTTCCCACTCCTTGCGTTTTTAGTCTAATCTTTGGGAGAGAGCAACAGAAGTTGAATGCGAAGAAAACCGATGCTACGGAAAGCATTCCTTATTAAATTTTTTAAGGCGTTGTCCATTTTAAACAATTCTGCGATCTATAAATTAAAAGATACTTCACGATCTTAGTAGACAGAAATTCCACCAATCTCGTTCATATCTCTAATCTTATTTAAAGTAACATAATCACTTATCACTTCCTGCTGACACAGTTTACTTTTGCTAGTTATATCGGCTACATGGTTATGTCCTATGATCTTGTTCTGGGACTTTTTAGAGATATACAGCTGTGCCATATACTTTATCTTACCAGAAAATAAGTTGAATATTCGCCAGAACTATAGCAGACAAAGTTTTCACCAGTCATAAAAGAGATCTTTCAAAGGTGATTGGTACCCACAATAAGTAACTAGAGTTAGCTTCTTTCAGTTGACAGTAACTAAAGAGTGGTGTGAAAATAACTAATTTTTCTTTTTCGTTTGATAAGATTTTCTCAGAAACTATTTACAAGTACTTAATTAAAATTTTCATACACATTGTTCATTAGTAGTTTAAAATTGGAGTTGAAAGCTCTCACGGCAATAAGTTTGTATTATTTGTTCCTAATCTGATAATTAACATAATAAAAAATATATTAATTTTAAAATTAACCCAATTTTTATTATAATAATCCGTTACAATTGTGAATAATGTAGCGTATTAATATATTTACATTAATAATCTAGAGTGGACTGATGAGACGAGTTTCTTTCACCCGTTGGGGCAACTTGAGATCAAGTTTACATCTACGTGTAGATAACCCAATTTGAACGACATATTACTTCATTACCACATATTGCAAGATAAATTAACTAGAGATGGGTAAAAAATAACACAACAGTTATTTTGGAACTGTTCCGGTCTCGGAACTGTTGCAAAAATGAACAGTAGGTCGGAACCTCCTGTTCCGAAATAACAGTGTTCCGACTCCGAGCTGCTCACTTGCCCAGCTGTTGCGGGCTCGCAGTACCGCGTTGCACAAGGTATGTTCCGACTCCGAGATAACAGTCGGAACGTCGGAGCTTGTTCCGATGAACCAACGACAGCTGCAATTACACTGTTCTCGTTGTTCTTTATGTTATACTTGGAACTTCGTTGGATGAAGTTGGTACTTGAAACTCTCACGTGGTTGGAGGGGGGCGCATGGAAATTAAAATCCTTGCGGTGGCGCGAACTTTAATATCAACATTTGTAAGACTGGCCAATCATCTGTAATGTTATAGTAAGTATTTAATAATCTGTAATATTCATTCCCGCTTTATGGTTTATTTCACCATTAGTTGACTAATTCTGTTTTATAAACATTCTACAAAGTCATAAAGTACGCATACTATTATTAATTCATTGATCAGCTGACTTTATACAAAGGTTAAAGTCGTAAATGGTAATGAGTGGTTTAGTTACAATGTCTGTATGTCGTTTGTTGAGGTTAAGTCTGACAAGCACAAGTTTTTGTGCTATCTTCTCTGTTATCAAAGAACGACAAAAATGTTGTAGCATTATTTGTTGGAAACTACCCATATAAGTACTGATTTGGAGAGCGAGGTTTAATGCGAAGTTTAAATTACACTTTGGTAAAGATGCGATTCCAACATTTTACTAACCTACTGCGGGGTTTCCAGGTTTCAGCACTGCCAATATATATCTTTTTATTTATGAAATTGTAATATATATTATTATTATTATTATTATTATTATTATTATTATTATTATTATAACTGTGCATTAAGAAAAGTAAAAATAAAAATTAATGATTTGTTTTTTTTTATTATGTAATAGAGAGAACAGAAATTACATACCATATTTTTTAAATGTTATGTTATTTTTTTAGTTGGCTACCATGTCTTTATAACTTTATGTACGAAAACAAAGTGTTGTATTCTGTCCTTGTAGTCAACAGCTGTGTAATTACTAACATTAAGCTTTTGAGTTCTGTCCGCATGCACAGCAATTTTCCAAAATCGATTCGAATGTGCATTGCAGTGCCATCTATAGATAAGAATGTGTACTAAGTCCTGCCTATGAGTGCTCCAGTGTGAGCAGCATGGTGAAGAGGGAGAGTACTGTACCGTTCGTTTGAACGACTCAACGACTCCGACTCATCACCACTGGTGACTGTTATTTCGGAACTGTTATTTGGAACATAGTATTTTTTCGGAACCGGAACAGTCGGAACTGTTCCGGGAAAAGAACAACTTTGCCCATCACTAAAATTAACACTTCATGTCATAAAACCTTTCACCTCCAATATCAAAATGCTAATTGTAATAAACAATTCGTATGAAAAAAGTTCATGAAGTTCTGGGAAATAGTCACCGTGAACATTATCTGCAAAAACACTATTCGTAAAATTGACCAAGCCACTACTAGAATGTATTCAGTAGTATGTGTAGCAGGAAATCACCTGCGGGAGATAAAGACATTCGAATTAAGAACTTGGTATGAAAGTCTACAACTCGGAAGGAAACATTTCTGGATCTCTATGTATCTGTATATTTAAGGGAAGAGGATACACAGAAAAAAATTTTTTTTTGTTTTAACACTTAGGATTTTGAAAATTTATGGGCATATATAGGTCCATCAGCAATAAAGATTCCAGTATTTGGAATTGTAAAATTTATAAAGGGCCCAATTTTGGGGGGCAATTAGTCATTAAAAACACAATTTTATATAATCGGATATAACTCTGTCACTTTTAATGCTACTGACTTAATTTTTTCACCAACATATTGGCAAGTAAATTATCTTACTCCTCAAAGAAGGAAATTTCAATATATTTTATATTAATGCTAGAATATATTTTGAAAAGAGAAGAAGACATTTTAAAAATTTATTTTTTGATACTCAATTTTTTTCTGGTGTCAAATAGTATGTACAGTAATTTGCTTCTAGAGAGAATTTTTACAATTTAATGTAGAATATGCTGTAAAAATTTGATCAAGATACTCCAAATATTTCCAGAGATATACAAGTATTATTAAGTGCTTGCGTATCAAAATCTAGTTCTGAGAAAATTGCATTTTAGATTTCCACAAAAATTTTTACCTCATGTTGGTTTAGAATGCTCCAGCTTGGTAAGTGGGACCCTCCTGCTTCTTTCTGCCTTCCTCCAGTTTCAATCTGGCTAGCTTCACAGATTTTCTATATTTCTTGTACATTTCAGACTTCTGGGAGGCACGCTGGTACTTTGTCTTGAGGTCTTGCATGTGTGATATCCTTGATGTGTGTCTACCTGGTGAAAGTCCTAATTTGGAATGAATTTTGTACTGTGTTGTGCTTCTACCTAGATTGTATTCAACTACAGCTCTTGCCACTGCAATATCTACTCTTCTCTTAGTAACAGAGGTGCTTTTGGGACATTTTCTCCATATTCTACTATGTAGAGACTCATTTGCATTTTGTGTGCGACCAGATGCACATCTTTCTAGAAGGCTGTCTGAAGCTAGCCTCTGGAATAGTGGAAGCATTTTACATACAACCCTCTCAGAGAGTGGAGTATGCAGATGTGTCATATGGGATCCAGGAGTTTCATTTTTAGCCAATGCTCTGTTATAAAAACACCATGATGTTCACCGCTAGGACATTTTGAATGCTTGGGCTGCCTGTCAGTTGAACGACAATGGTCTAAAATGGCATAAATTGCATTCTTCATACCAGGTACATTTCCAGAGTGTTGTAATATGGCATTTCTATAATATCTGGCTATCTTTTCAATTTTTTGTGCTGTGAGGTTACCATGCTTTCTGCCACCAATAATAGAACTACGTTTTTTCTCGTCAGAAACAAGATTTCTCAAAGCAGTTCCCATTCTCTTGTGAATATGATTGATGCATTCCTCTTTTACAAGATCTACATTATCACCGTATACCTTACTCTGCTGCAGGTGTGAAAATGTCTTAGCATCGCCATCGCTCAGCACTGTGGTATATCGCAGTCCATATGACTTGGATCTTTCCCACAGTATTTTTGCAGCCTCCATTTCCATTGCTGGAGATGAGCCTGTATAATTATATTCACAGTCTGGAATGTGTCTGTCATGCCAGTCCTTGAAAGCTTTCGACTTTGCACCCAATTTTTTACTATAAATGGAACATTTGTGGCAAAATTTAGACATTACTTCAAAGTCTATTACATAGCCTGTGAAGACATCGACTACACAACCAACCCCATAGTTAGAGGTGTGGCCTCTTTTTGCCATGTTCCATCATAGCTGACTGTAATGTCTAAGGTGGGATTATTTGCAATAGCTGGGTCAACTTCAAAATATGCTTCCTTCACCGATTGCCTAGTCTGACTCAGAACATTACTGACTACTTCTCTGCATACAGCTTTGATTTTAGTTATGTGCATATCAAAGGTCTTATGAGTCATAGGCTTCATGTTCATGCTTGAACAAAATAATTGTAAAGAAGCATAGCCCTGTCCCATATCATTGAATGCATTTACTATGCGTTTGTTTACATCATATCATTGTGAAGCCTCAGATTTCTTACTTGTGAAACCACATGTGATGTATCCACAAGAAGTGCAGGACAATTTCAGGTTGTGAGCAAAACCATATGAGTCACTTGCACTCATCTTCAATGTTTGAGAGTGACATGCAGTACATGCACACTTAGAAAAAAAGATCCTGAAGACAGGTTATATCAACTATAATGTTGTCAGGGGCATACACACACGGAGTAAATGGATCATCGGAAGATTCTATTGTTTGTATTCTTTTATTGTCTATTTTAGGCCTACTTACTTCTGCATTTGGTGATTTGTTTTCAGTGTCTGAAATGAGTTGAGTTGATGGTATAGATATGAAAGATTTTTTTGCTCTCATTTTTGCATATGCTCCCTCAGCCTTTGTTTTCCTTTGCTTACCCTACCCATACTAAACACTATTTTAATTTTCTAATCACACAAGTAATTATTTTCACAATATAACACGTAAAAATAACTTCTATAAAACTCACAGGTTGCACTTTGTTTACAAACGTATAACAAAACAATTGAGAGTCTACAAGTATAAAGGCCTCTACAATGTTTGAAAAGTACTATAATACAACCAGTAAACAGTTGCTGACATCTATGAACTATAACTACAACTGCTTGCAACTTGAAATTGTAAAAAAATCGGTAATTTGAAACAGCATAAGGTGAAACTCTAAAGAAAGGAGGCGTAACAACGTGAGCTTCACTTCACTACTGCGCAGACATTTAAAAATGGCGTCTTTTAAAGGGACCAAATGTAATTTAGGGCCAGAAATCATACGAACATGATAGTATATACATTAAAGATTAAATTTATGCAAAAAACCAAAATTTGATTTTTTAAGGGATTTTTTGCATTTTGTGGGTATCCTCTTCCCTTAAGAAATTTTATTTGTTTCGCACTCCTAGTAAAATAGTGTCGTAACTCGAAAATTGTGATATGTAAAGATATGCTATTTCCTAGTAAAGTAGTATTGTAATAGTACATTATGCTACGAGCCTATAATGATAGTAATTAAGAAGCGAGTATGGACGTTTATGAAACTCGCTGGCGTTCGTTTCATAATTTCCATACGAGCTTCTTAATTACCATTATAGGCGAGTTTCATACGACTTTTTATGCTCGACCATATTTCTAACTTGAAATTATTCAGATGCATACATTTTATTTCTATCTGACAAGATCGGAAGTGACTTTGTTCTAGGTCGTGAATTGTGAGATGTGCGCAGACGCGAAAGTATTGATTTTTTTCGAGGAACAATAATGTCATTGACCTTGTGTAATCCCGTTAAACTTGGTATAACCTTGATTATTGAATTCGACATTGAAAAACGAGATGACAAATTGAATATATTTGAATATTATTTACAATTAACGCTAATTATTATAGTAACAGAACATAACCTTCTGCGACAGTATTGGATTTCCAGCCTCCGTGACTTTTCGCCAATTCTCTTTCGATTGCATATCCGAGAATAATCGATACTTGCGGTTTTATAACGGTACAAAGCTGACTTGTTATTGGCTGAACACTTGTAAGCTGAGTTGTCATTGGCTGAAAACACCTGTAATTTAATGAGTAGGTGTACTTTAATGACATGCATTAAAGGACTGCTACTAGGTGTATAATTACTACATTTCGGCACGGTCGAGCATAAAAACATTTTAATAAATAGGTACCAAAACCTTTGATAATGTGCTATATTATTATTAGAATTTCATACCTTCAACTGGTAAAACGGCGTTATAAATAATTTACGAAAGTAATATAATCGATATAGGTACGATAGTATTTTACAGGAAGTCCTTAATTTTGGGACATTCTGCATAATTAAGATAGGTTAGAATGATTTTAATTCATACATTTATTTCTCGTTTTATAACCATGTATATATTTTTAAGTAACAGGAAGAAGTTTAATATGTCTAATTTTTTTACATTTCCGTCCATATGTTTGTTTTTATAATAAGAGAGCGAATTCCGTATAATTAAATTTTTTGCACGTGAAAAAAAACACAATTAACAAATATACGTAAAGACTAATTTTTTATCCTTCAGAATATTTCTGTTACGGTAACAATGGTTATTAGAGAAGAAAAATTCGCTCCTGTAATAACTATTGCTACCGTAACAGAAATATTCTGTAGGATCAAAAATTAATCTTTACTTAGATTCTTTGTGAATATGTTAGGAGAAAATCCTCAAACGATTAGGGAAAACGCGGAAATTCTACTTGAAGCAAGTAAAGAGATAGGGTTGGAAGTAAATCCCGAAAAGATTAAGTATATGATTATGTCTCGTGACCAGAATATTGTACTAAATGGAACTATAAAAGTTGGAGATTTATCCTTCGAAAAGGTGGAAAAATTCAAATATCTTGGAGCACCAGTAAGAACTATAAATGACACTCGGGAGGAAATTAAACGCAGAATAAATATGGGAAATGCCTGTTATTATTCGGTTGAGAAACTTTTGTCATCTAGTCTTCTGTCAAAAAATCAGAAAGTTAGAATTTATAAAACAGTTATATTACCGGTTGTTCTGTATGGCTGTGAAACTTGGACTCTCACTTTGAGAGAGGAACAGAGATTGAGGGTTTTTGAAAATAAGGTTCTTAGGAAAATATTTGGGGCTAAAAGGGATGAAGTTACAGGAGAATGGAGAAAGTTACATAACACAGAACTGCACGCATTGTATTCTTCACCTGACATAATTTGGAACTTTAAATCCAGACGTTTGAGATGGGCAGGGCATGTAGCACGTATGGGCGAATTCAGAAATGCATGTAGAGTGTTAGTTGGGAGGTCAGAGAGGAAAAGACCTTTGTGGAGGTCGAGACGTAGATGGGAAGATAATATTAAAATGAATTTGAGGGAGGTGGGATATGATAGGGAGTGGATTAATCTTGCTCAGGATAGGGACCAATGGCGGGCTTATGTGAGGGCGGCAATGAAACCCCTGGTTCCTTAAAAGCCAGTAAGTAAGTAAGTAAGTAAGTAAGTAGATTCTTCGTCCAACAATGCATAATACTGTAGAATCTTGGCCACCAACTCACTCAATTGAGTGCGCTCCTTGTATAATGGCAATTGGCTTAATATAATAATGTCAACGTATATGTCGAACTTGAGTCAGGCCACAAAGAGAAAAACAATAGAGAAAAGGAATTCGACCCGGTGCTGTGGATTAAACTTCGGCGTAGCTCAGTGGTTAGAGCACTTGATACGTATAACCAAGGACTCGGGTTCTATCGCCGGCACAGGAGCGAATTTTTTTCCTCTAATAACCATTCTTACAATTAACAAAGTTAAAAATTCCGAATGTAAAGTTCCAAGCGAAAAAAACGAATTTTATGCCACATAAAAAACATACATTTTCACAAAGAAAAATATGTAAATAGGCTGTCGTCACCTGAATGCAAGAACTAGGTAATTAATTTTTTCAAATTTTGAGATATTGCCTATTTACTTATTTATTGCACTAAGGAATGTATCTCGTTTTTTTTTTATCTATTTGTTACATTGGAAAATAGATGTCGCTGGTATTGTTCGATCAGTTACCTAGTTCTTGCATTATATTCTGTACAGTTTTTGCTCTGCTATGACAGAGATAACTTACTTAATTTCTTACTGGCTTTTAAGGAACCCGGAGGTTCATTGCCGCCCTCACATAAGCCCGCCATCGGTCCCTATCCTGAACAAGATTAATCCAGTCTCTACCATCATATCCCACCTCCCTCAAATCCATTTTGATAATATGTTATTTCTACGTCTCGGCCTCCCCAAAGGTCTTTTTCCCTCCGGCCTCCTAACTAACACTCTATATGCATTTCTGGAATCTCCCATACGTGCTACATGTCCTGCCCATTTCAAACGTCTGGATTTTATGTTCCTAATTATGTCAGGTGAAGTATACAATGCGTGCAGCTCTGCGTTGTGTAACTTTCTCCATTCTCCTGTAACTTCATCCCTCTTAGACCCAAATATTTTCCTAAGAGCCTTATTCTCAAATACCCTTAATAACAGAGATAACTAAAAAAGCAAATTTCGAATTACCTAGTTCTTACATTCAGGTGACGATATATTCCCTGGAAATCTATTATAAATGAATAAAATTATTCTGAATGCGAAATTTTAAGCGTAAAATCTTAAATTTATTTCACATAAAACATATCTCCGCAGAGAAATTATGTAAACACGTAATTTTCAGGAAATCTATTTTAAACACGTAAGTCTTGGAGTTTTATATTTGCATACTAGACCTGTCTTCGGAGAGTTGATTAAGCAAAAACAAAGTGCCAAAAATCAAATCGTGTTTAAGATCGTGGCTACATCAGTATGTAGATGAATTGATGGACAAATTTCAGAATGTGTTCAGGAGAAACAGTGAATATGAAAAATGTATAAACTTTCTCCAATTATTTGGTGGCTGCACTTCTTGGTGACATTCATCTATTTAAATATGCATGTCTGAGATACTCTGATTGTAGAAGAATCGTTTACACAGTGTAAGCCGTTGCTGAGAGACACTAATTCTGCAGTGCTTGAGAAAAGTGCCATAAGTCAGTTTCCACAAACATTTTTTAATTTATTGACAATTTACGGAACATCTGCTCGCTTGGGAATAGAGACATAAGTATTTCTCCCATTACAATAATTCATACAGAAGAAAATCAAATCGACATAAACCAGTGTGAAGACATTTTTTTTCCTTCTCCTGTAAAATTAACATTTTTGACTTTGTGCCACTTTTCCCGAGCACTACAGAATTAATCGGCATGAAATGGTGATGGAGAACTTGGAGACAACCTTTGTGTTCATTGCGGTTTTGATAAATAAGAAGGCTATTTTTGCTATATTAATTTTTTTTAATTATGGCATATATATATGTATATAATTTGAAATGGTAATGAAAATTACGGGGAAAACGGCTGAACGGATTTTAATGAATGACCCATCATTTTGAAGCTTGGCATCCAAGGATTTTCAGAAAAATAGTACATTTCAGTGAAGCGTTAGTTTTCCTACATAATTTTCCAATTTTCCAAAATCCATCTTCCGTCAATTTTGAGAAGTAATTGCATTTCAGAATAAAACAAAATAAACACTACAATAAACAATAGGCTATTACAAGAAGGCCATGACCTGAAGGATTGTTGACATATTTAGAGATCAAATTCAATTTAGAAAATATGCCCACAACATAATAGAATCTCAGGTTGATAAAAACGCATCTAACGCATGCTTAAATTCAATTGGTTATTAAACACTTCAAGACTTACTAAAAATAATTTACAGGTCTGATTCTGTGTGTGTAATTTTCTGAGTACAGCTGTGTATTGGATATTAAAAAGTACAAAACTTGAGATGGTTTGATAACATTATTACCATTAGAAATGAAATATTATTGTAGTTAATGCCATGATGTGACTAATTTTCATTAATTATACATATTAATGCTATATTGATTATATGAAAGTGAAACGATTTGAGGTTATATAAGTAGATGTAGAGAATATCTTAAATTAGATCTTCGTTTCTATAATTTACTGAGTGGCGGCTATGGAGGCTATATATATATACAAACTACAAAACTTGCATAAGATAATAATACTGTTTATTACAAAACAAATATTTTTATAGTTATTAATCAAGTGGTGTTAGGTCTTTTTCACATACTTAATGGCGGTGTGGTGTAGATACTTATATACGTCATTCTCTTCAGTATTGGCTCGAGAGAACGCAAAAATTACAGTTCCTTAGGAAAGACCAAAAGGTATTACTCACTGATAAAATAAGAGGCCTACAAAATTTTAGTCTCCCGATCATTTCAGCAAGATCTCTTAGCAGGATAAAATGATTTTACCCTCTACATTTAATCTGTACATGCAGCAGCTATACCAAGATGCTATGTCTATTGTTCGAAAGAATAGAAAACCTGACTTTTTTAACTTTCACCTACAATCCACAGTAACCTGTAATAGCTATTGCTTTACTCCCACATGAAGAAACCCACTGATCGTCCTGACGTTGTTACTTGCGTTTTCGCGTTGAAACTCAAAAACTGAAGGTGGACAGGTTCAAGAAAAAGTATTTTGCATAAAAAAGCATACAGAGGGAGTGTGTTTCATTATTATGGAAGCTAATAACTTTCAAAATGTCTGGTATTCTTCATTGAAAATAAATCTGAAAAATTTTTATTTGAAGGTCTAATGAACTTAGTTTGCAGCATTTGCTGCACAAGCCACTAGTATTTTTGGATGTTTAGCACATAAAAAGAAATATATTTAAATTTTTAGCACAAAAATCATCCCTGAAGAAGATGGCAGAGATAGCCTTCGAAAGCTTGGAAGCTAATCTCCAACTCACCTGGCTGAGAACCCGAGAAGAGTCATTCTTCAACATTGCTGTTTTAAAATGTTTTCTGTGTTTTCTATACTCCAGCAGGCCGTGATATACGTCTGTCTTTTTTTTCTCCCCCGTCTATGATGAGTCTGGAATCTTGTTGATATTTTCACGGCTTCCTAAATGTTACTTGCATCACGAATGCAGTAACTTTAGAGGAGTTGTACAGTTTAGTTGATTTTTGCAAATATTTAAAAACAATAATTAACAGTGCGATTTAGGTGAAATTGCAGTGGTAAGTTTCCAATTTATAATTATTACTATATTGAACGTCTCTAAAAATAATTTGTTAAAAGCCTAAAACAGTAAAATCAATATGTCACTTAGCGGTAAGAAGAGGGAAATTGTTATGTATGTTAGGTTGGGAATACTAAATGTGGAATTTTAGAATTTCCGCGGATTGGTTTTGTGCGGAAATCAAGCAAATACGCACGATCTCGCACAAAATGAGTTTACAGTAAGAAACTTAACTTTTCACACGAATTTGGTCTCTGTATAAACATCAGGGACTTTGACATTAATACGACAAAATTGAAATATCTCTTTTGAGGGGCTGTCCTTAAACTTTTGGTAGAAGCTGTATAGAAAAAATGTTGCTGCCATTATATTTACAGCTAACTAAATGTCAAGGAGTAATATAATACATAAACTTCTTTGTTAATTAGAGACAAAAGACTATCCTTGTACCTTCAGAGAATTGAAGCGCATTTCCCAGAAGTTAGTCGTATAAAATCAACGAGGGAAATACGTGGAACTCCGTAATGAGTAGCTTCCAGGACATGACAAACATTCGCTTGTATGTCTTTGCACGTGTAACACGTTTTAATTGCACAAGATTCTTTAAGCACAAAGTATTGAATTTCGTGATTCAAGGAAGAAATTTGATTATGAAAGAACAGTAATTTTATGGATGCTAGATTAAAACGGAGAAAATTAGCATCGTAAATTCCTTTGTGAGTATTCATTACGAATTTTGTGACTTCAGTAAAATTTTAATAATCATGGCAATGATCGACTTTATGAAAATATTTACTTCTATTCAAAGTACATGCGTAATTATACATCATAACATAGTCATAACACTCTTCTGAGCCCCAACACTGATGGTAACCTCCATTTGCTGCTCACAATTTGTAAGTTTAAATTCTACGTTTGCTAATACTTGACGTAACTTGTCCGCAGTAATATCAGAAATGAATTACGAGTACGTTCTTTAAGGAAACCAGGTAGTGATTAGGGGTCCAAAATCCGATTTTTTATTTTGTGTTAAAAAAGTAAAAATTTGCTCTTTAAAGCAATACAAATATTGTGCTGGTTATTTCTGCAGATACGCCCTTTAAACAGCCTCTTTAAATTTGACGGTGTATGTAATTCATACATCCTTCTTTTATTAAATGCAGTTTCCTGTAAGTTCACATTTTTCATACTTAAGTGCATTTTTCTCCGAAACTATTGAATAAATTTACATGAAATTTTACAGTGTTTTCTGCAGCCTGTGTTCTACATAGTATACCTACGGGTTTAGAAATATCGTATACATAATACGAGAAACAAAAATGCTTTGTAAGAATTGCAGAAATGTTAAACAAAGTTAAATATTTTTTTTCTGCTTCTCTAGGAGTGAAATATTTAACTAAATTTTGCTTTAGAATTTACAATATACATTATTAGATAACTTAAAAAAATACAAGTTATATGAGTGAAGATTGTAGCAAGTAATGTGCACCTGAAGAATGAGGTACACTTAGCAAAGTGGGAACACAAGTTATCAGTTAGGGCCTTTCTTTTGCACTTTGATACGAAACTAATTAGTTGTCTTTTATACCATTGAATTCAGAATGATTGATTGTATAAGTATGGAAATTTTTAATCTACTCTGAGCACTAAAAGCCTAGAAATATTGAACTAAACTTTTATACTGAAATTTTTAATCGTACAGTAATCACTACCCAATCCTTTTAAGTTCTTCGACATTCCGAGAGTGCTGATCACTGAACACCTAACTCGACTTTTCGAATACACCTAACAAGAATAAATCTCATTCTATCAGGTCCGGTGATCTTGCGGGCCATGGAATATCTCCATAACTGGAAATGCTTGACTGGATTAATTCACCGTCTAACCGTGTGACTGGTCTACATTCTATTGAAACACCTTTTCTGAATTAATTTTACATTTTCTCGCAATTTGAGGAGACAAAATTTCTTCAATAAATCGGATAGAGGGTAACAGAATTTCCATTATCTTTCTAAAAATTTAACGGAGGTTTCTTATTCAACGCACAAGGAGTTACTTCAAAATTCTGCACTCGGATTTTAATGGTATGCACTGAATTTGCCGTATTATTGATATCGTAGTGATGTCGAAACAGTCGTTTTCAAGCCGCAAAACCATTATCATTTTTGTAATGTGCCTTAACAGAAATTCATATTGTTGAGTAATACTAAGCTACATCATAACTAAATGGAATTCTGTTGGTAACGGCTGAAATACCCAAATGTGTCCTGAGAAAACGGATGTTTATAATATCCGTTTCATACAGCAAAATTTGTCTCAATAGTAAGATACTCCAGAGAAGCAACCATTTTATTACAATGGATATAATCTCTCCATTCTTGAAGAAACTAACATGCAAAATAAAATTAAAAGATACACTAGAACTACTTAAATTATTAATAGAATTATGAAGGCATCTTTTACACAGGAACACAGGTCAGCAGAGAGAAATTAATCTATTAGGATAGCATTATTATACATCTGACAAGAAAACCTGAAATATGTAGGCCTATAAATCTAGATCAAATAGTTTTATATGAAGTGTGCTAGTAACTTTGCAAAATGTAGATATCGGTAAAGCGCTTTTAAATATAAATGTAGGCCTACTTTATTGGTCATTATGGCACCAAGCAAATTTATTGAATACAATTAATTTTCTTTGACTACCCAAGTATATAAACAGTTCTGAAATTTTGCTCTTTAACATATAGGCTAAGAAAAAAACAACTTCAATTTTTTTTACCGTTTTAACCATCAACTCTGCGGATAAAGAAGATGGCCTCCAAATATGGAAGACAGCTGCGATTATATTCAATTAGCAGTCCCAGACAACCGATAAGGAGTGGTCCTCCAACTTAGGGGTTGGGCAAAGGACTAACAATCCATAACCGTAAAAAAGAGCTTGTTGCGAAACTCCTACATAAGCCTCGGATTGGGAGGGAACATAAAAATTGGAAATCTATTCTTTGAAAAGGTGGAAAAATTCAAGTACATTGGAGAAACAGTAACAAATATAAATGACACGCGAGAGGAAATTAAACGCAAGAGAATATGGGAAATGCATGTTATTATTGGGTTGAGAAGCTTTAATCATTCAGTCTGCTTTCGAAAAAGCTAAAAGTTAGAATTTTTAAAACAGTTGTATTAGCGGTTGTTCTGTTTGTTTGTCAAACTTGGACTCTCACTTTGAGAGAGAAACAGATACTAAGGGTGTTCGACAATAACGTGCTTAGGAAAAGATTTTTGGGGCTAAGAGGGATGAAGTTATTGGAGAATGGAAAAAGTTACACAACACAGAACTGCACACATTGTATTGTTTACCTAACATAATTAGGAACATTAAATCTAGACGTTTGAGATGAGCAGGGCATGTAGTACGTATGGGTGAATCCAGAAATGCATAAAGAGTGTTAGTTGGAAAACCTGAGGAGAAAAGACTTTTGGGGAGGTCGATATGTAGATGGGAGGATACTATTAAAATTGATTTGACAGAGATGGGATATGATGGTACGGACTGAATTAATCTTGTTCAGGATAGTGACCGATGGCGGGCTTATGTGAGGGCGGCAATGAACCTTCACGTCCTCCAAAAGCGATTTGTAAGTAAACAAGTTAAACATTAACTCCTCTCAATTATAAAAGCATGACGATAAAGGAGATATTATAGACCTCGGATTTTTAGGCTTGTTTAGCGTAGGCTGAAACATACTTTCTTTAATGCACCTAGTTTTAGGCAATATCATCGCTTGAGAGTTTCTCGTGTTACATAAATTTAGGTATAGGGATATCATTTTATTTTTACTAACATTTTTAATATTAACCTGGCTATACCTTTGGATTAATGGTTCATAGCCGGAAACACCGTTTGCTATCCCCTTCCACGATTGAAGTTCGATAATACTGGCGTAAAATACAAACAAATCACTTTAATAAGTATAGGATGGAAGAAAAGTAGTACATCCATTTACGTAAACTAGGAAATATCGTAATTCTGAGTTTGATAATTTTCATTAGGTCTTTGTTTAATCAAAATACAGTACAGTATTAATAATAAGTCTTTTTACTCACGAATTGAGCTATCCATTCGGACGTATTCATTATGCAGGGTATATTATACTGTCTACAGCACATTAGCTTACAATATAGAGAATGAAGTTAAATTGAAAAATAAACATAATATGGATACTTAAACACATTGTTTTTCATTTAGATACAGGCTTGAGTTCTTTTGTGCATGTTATCGCACTATAGACTATTGCATCTAATTCCAATTACCAGTTTCGTCCTTCGTAGTAGTAACTCATGTTAAAATAATTCTATACCTATTATATAAAAGAGTACCTTACGTACTGTAAATTCAATCTTCACTTTTGTTCGACCCGCACAGATCACATTACTCAAACATGCTATCTACTGTCCGTCCAAGTGGTTATGTCGCAGGGTCGTAGAAAGGGGGCAAATCACGTGACAATTAATTACTTTTATTCAAGTTATTTTAAACAGTTGCGGGTGAGGGAAATCGGGATGCGACATAGGCAAACGGACGAAAGTACCTGTGCGAAAATATGATTCAATATTGAAAACTGTTTCGTCACTGGAAAACGCGAACATATTTCTAGAACGTACTATACTCACTAACTCAATACCGTTTGTGTTTACTACGACCTTAAGGAGACTTTGACTGTATACGCTTGGTTCTGTGTGGAGAACAGTTGGAAGTTTACTAGTAGAGGGAGTTGGAGTGAAGTAGCCTACATTCAAAAACTCAGGTACAATAAAAATTGAAGTAAAAATAAAATGATTTCCCTGTAGTTTTACATACAATTTTTGCAACCTATCCTATTCGAGCCTAAATATCCGAGGCCTAATAATAACATAGCAGAATTCTCTCAGGCGCGCGAAAGATCGTGGTGCAGCATTAGAGGAAAGGACTGCAATATGTTTCCTGCAGTGGAAATAAATTTCCAACAAGGAGAAACAAATTTACAAGTTGAGCTTTGTTCGTATTGGAAAGCGAGTTAAATCCAACTATTGAAGTAGGAGATAAATGTGCCGCAATACATTTGCTGCAGTATAAATGAAGTTGCTGCTGCTGTTGCTACAGAAACTTGAACGTAATTACACAGAAAGTTATTTAATCCTACACAACAGGTGCTAGAAAAAAAGAGAACAGCGACCGCCACACGGTAGTTAGACTCTAGAAGCGATAATTAGAATGGCAACCACACTCTGCTCTACTTGGCGGCGGCGCCATGTTCTAATTATTTGAGAAGCTACAATGATAATTACAACTTAAATGTCGAATATACTCACAGTTACCGCTCCCAGAAAATATTAATCTCCTTCCCACTAAATGCTTTAATAATACAACTTTCCTACTCTAACAGTCGAGAATTAATCTATTCTTCCAGTAAATATGAGAATGTCATTATTCAAACTTGTAATAAATTGTGGCAGCAGTTTCTGACATCAATATCCCGCTTAAAATAAATGTATAAAATATTAACTCTGCTCTATTCGTGAGGTGTTAAATTAAGATATATTTTATATTCAAGAATTTGATACGGTAATTTATAAAATTCTAATAATTTAAGAATAGTGCAGAATACTTACTTACTTACTGGCCTTTAAGGAACCAGAAGGTTCATTGCCGCCCTCACATAAGCCCGCCATTGGTCCCTCTCCTGAGCAAGATTAATCCATTCTCTATCATCATATCCCACCTCCCTCAAATCCATTTTAATATTATCTTCCCATCTACGTCTCGGCCACCCTAAAGGTCTTTTCCCCTCCGGCCACCCAACTAACACTCTATATGCATTTCTGGATTCGCCCGTACGTGCTACATGCCCTGCCCATCTCAAACGTCTGGATTTTATGTTCCTAATTATGTCAGGTGAAGAATACAATGCGTGCAGTTCTGTGTTGTGTAACTTTGTACATTCTCCTGTAACTTCATTCCTCTTAGCCCCAGATATTTTCCTAAGCACCTTATTCTCAAACACCCTTAACCTATATTTCTCTCTCAAAGTGAGAGTCCAAGTTTCACAACCATGAAGAACAACCGGTAATATAACTGTTTTATAAATTCTAACTTTCAGATTTTTGGACAGCAGACTGGAAGATAAAAGCTTCTTAACCGAATAATAACAGGCATTTCCCATATTTATTCTATGTTTAATTTCCTCCCGAGTATCATTTATATTTCTTACTGCTGCTCCAAGATATTTGAACTTCTTCACCTGTTCAAAAGATAAATTTACAATTTTTATATTTCCATTTCCTACAATATTCTCGTCACGAGACATAATCATATACTTTGTATTTTCTGGATTTACTCCCAAACCTATTTCTTTACTTGCTTTCAGTAAAATTCCCGTGTTTTCCCTAATCGTTTGTGGATTTTCTCCTAACATATTCACGTCATCTGCATAGACAAGAAGCTGATGTAACCCGTTCAATTCCAAATCCTCTCTGTTATCCCGGACGTTCCTAATGGCATACTCTGGAGCAAAGTTGAAAATAAAGGTGATAGTGCATCTCCTTGCTTTAGCCCACAGTGAATTGGAAACGCATCTGACAGAAACTTACCTATACTGATTCTGCTGTACGTTTCACTGAGACACATTTTAATTAATCGAACTAGTTTCTTGGGAATACCAAATTGAATAAGAATATCATATAAAACTTCTCTCTTAACCGAGTTATATGTTTTTTTTAAATCTATGAATTACTGATGCACTGTACCCTTAAACTCCCAATTTTTCTCCATTATCTGTCGAATACAAAATAGCTGGTCCATAGTTGATGTATTACGCCTAAAACCACACTGATGATCGCCAATAATTTCATGTACGTATGGAGTTAATCTTCTCGAAAGAATATTGGACAAAATTTTGTACCACGTCAACAAAAGTGATATTCCTCGAAAGTTAATAGTGCAGAATAAATATTGAATATTATAATTTGAATAAATTGATAAATTATTTAGAAGAAGCATTTTTATTAATGAACAACATTATACTAGGTTACTATTATCAAAGGTCCCAGAAAACAATGGCCGGCCGGCCGCGCCCTGCGTGGTTTCCGACGCGCGAGTAATCGTTTCTCCCGCGCAATCGACCTCCAGTAGCCTTATGGCATTCAGTATGCTTAGAAGTCTGTAATTAAACTCTCAATTCTTCAAGTATACAAAGTTAGTTTATAACGTTCAGTAATGATTACGTATTTAGGTAATGCCTAGCAACAAATTCTCATTATGTGAACATGTACAATACGTACATGAAAATCAGCAGGTCGTGTGCGAAAATAAGACGAAAATTTCTAATAAAGTTTTCAAACAGACCTGTGCCTTCTGCCAAAACAATTAGACGACTCGCTAAAAGATTAAAAGAAACAGGCTCAGTGAAGAATCGAAAATCAAGCAGAAACGTAGTGTTCTTAAGCGGAACGTTTGTCAGTTTATTTGCAACAAGATTCCGCCACTGTTCACACAGCTGCCGTGTCAATGAGAAAATTGGGCGTATTTTCGGTACGAGACTAATCAGTAACAATTTTTGGCCTCCATGAAACCCACATATGTGACTTTTATTATTTACTAGCTGAAGGCATCCGGCGTTGTCCGGGTTGCACTTTTTTGCTTCTTTTTAAATTGAACTGGTTGTTAGACTTTTCAGAAATATCAGAAACTCAACTATAGACAATCAAAATAAATTATTTTTAATAATCTTTACGTGAATTAATGAACTTCTTAGCCAAATGCCTGAAAGGATTACCTCAATTAAAAAAAAAAACTGTAGATCAGGCAACGAAAGAAAACACTTCATCACGTACCTTACTTTCAAATAAGTGTTTTTTAATTTGTGTGTATATATATTATGTGTTTATTTATTTATTTATTTATTTATTTATTTATATGTACGTACTTATTTATTTATTATTGCGTAGTTAAGGCCTTCACGACTTCCCTTCCACATCACCAGAAATACAATGAAAATAATAAAAAAAATCAAACTATAAATAAAGTAAAACTAAACGAACATATGTATTTGTTACAGTCACAAAAACGTTAAATGAAATTAGCATTGTCTTGAAGTTAAGTAAAATAAAAACAACCCTCGGTCCCCATAGGCCCTATTAGCATTGTATCAATGTTCTACAGATCTTACATTCTATATCTGTCGATCAATGACTATTAAATTTCAAGTGGCTTATCTTAGTCATGGGAGTCAACGTATTAAAAACCACTACAGCATTTCTGTCGTCTCCTTTCCTCCCCCGCAAATGTGACGTCGTACAGAGGCAGAGATATTATGATTATAAGATTTGCACATTTATCTGAAGCTGTGCATTTCACGTAATTTCATGTTTGTGTGTTCTTTCACACAGACAGGTAACGATAAACAGGGAATTCCTTTGTTTCCAGTCTGTACCCGTTGAGGCGTCATCGAGAGTCATGATTTATCTCTCTATCGGTCGCACCAAAGAATCACTACATTATATGTTTATAATATTATATGTTAATTTATATTGGAAGATTTTTTTTATCCCTTGACAGCTATACGCCTATATTTTTCATGTGACATGTTATTTGAGAAATCAGACTATATGCTCCGCGGCCATCAAATTCAGTTCAACATGTTATAATAACGTACGCGGTCCATGTACCCAGATGATTCCATGTATCACAATGACGGAAACACGCTGCTCCGCGGCCATCGTGATCTGCACTTGCTCATCATGTTATTTAATAACGTACGCGGTGCATGTACCCGGACGATTCCATGTATCAGACTGAGGGCAACACGTTGCTCCGCGGCCATCGTGATCTGCACTTGTTCATCATGTTATTTAATAACGTACGCGGTGCATGTACCCGGACGATTCCATGTATCAGACTGAGGGCAACACGTTGCTCCGCGGCCATCGTGATCTGAACTTGTTCATTATCATGTTATTTAATAACGTACGCGGTGCATGTACCCGGACGATTCCATGTATCAGACTGAAGGCAACACGCTGCTCCGCGGCCATCGTGATCTGCACTTGTTCATCATGTTATTTAATAACGTACGCGGTGCATGTACCCGGACGATTCCATGTATCAGACTGAGGGCAACACGTTGCTCCGCGGCCATCGTGATCTGCACTTGTTCATCATGTTATTTAATAACGTACGCGGTGCATGTACCCGGACGATTCCATGTATCAGACTGAGGGCAACACGCTGCTCCGTGGCCATCGTGATCTGCACTTGTTCATCATGTACTTGTTCATTAATAACGTACGCGGTACCCGGACGATTCCATGTACCCGGACGATTCCATGTATCAGACTGAATGGGCAACACGATTTGCTCCGCGGCCATTGTGATCTGCACTTGCTCATCATATTATTTAATAAAGTACACGGTGCATGTACCCGGACGATTCCATGTATCAGACTGAAGGCAACACGCTGCTCCGCGGCCATCGTGATCTGCACTTGTTCATCATATTATTTAATAACGTACGCGGTGCATGTACCCGGACGATTCCATGTATCAGACTGAGGGCAACACGTTGCTCCGCGGCCATCGTGATCTGCACTTGTTCATCATGTTATTTAATAACGTACGCGGTGCATGTACCCGGACGATTCCATGTATCAGACTGAGGGCAACACGCTGCTCCGTGGCCATCGTGATCTGCATCTGTTCATCATATAATTTAATAACGTACGCGGTGCATGTACCCGGACGATTCCATGTATCAGACTGACGGCAACACGCTGCTCCGCGGCCATCGTGATCTGCACCTGTGCATCATATAAATTAATAATGTACGCGGTGCATGTACCCGGACGATTCCATGTATCAGACTGACGGCAACACGCTGCTCCGTGGCCATTGTGATCTGCACTTGTTCATCATGTTATTTAATAACGTACGCGGTGCATGTACCCGGACGATTCCATGTATCAGACTGAGGGCAACACGATGCTCCGCGCCATCGTGATCTGCATTGTTGCATCATATAAATTTAATAATCGTACCCGGACGATTCCATGTATCCGGACGATGATCCATGTTCATGATACCCGGACGATTCCATGTATCAGACTGAGGGCAACACGTTGCTCCGCGCCATCGTGATCTGCACTTGTTCATCATGTTATTTAATAACGTACGCGGTGCATGTACCCGGACGATTCCATGTATCAGACTGAGGGCAACACGTTGCTCCGCGGCCATCGTGATCTGCACTTGTTCATCATGTTATTTAATAACGCGGTGCATGTACGCGGTGCATGCGGCCCGGACGATTCCATGTACCCGGACGATTCAGACTGACGGATCGGCAACACGCTAACGTACGCGCGCCATCGTGATCTGCCATCGTGATCTGTTCATCATGTTATTTAATAACGTACGCGGTGCATGTACCCGGACGATTCCATGTATCAGACTGAGGGCAACACGTTGCTCCGCGGCCATCGTGATCTGCACTTGTTCATCATGTTATTTAATAACGTACGCGGTGCATGTACCCGGACGATTCCATGTATCAGACTGAGGGCAACACGCTGCTCCGCGCCATCGTGATCTGCACTTGTTCATCATGTTATTTAATAACGTACGCGGTGCATGTATGTTCCCGGACGATTCCATGTATCAGACTGAGGGCGGACGATTCCATGTACGACTGCTGCCGCGGCCATCGTGATCTGCACTTGTTCATCATGTTATTTAATAACGTACGCGGTGCATGTACCCGGACGATTCCATGTATCAGACTGAGGGCAACACGCTGCTCCGCGGCCATCGTGATCTGCATCTGTGCATCATATAAATTAATAACGTACGCGGTGCATGTACCCGGACATGAAAGTGTATCTAATAATGAAATAATAAATGTACTACCTAAATAACGTTTGAAGCACACGGTTCAGTGATATGAATCTTGTATGTGAGAATAACTACTGTCTATGCTAAGAACTCATTAATGGTATTACCGAGTTTATTCTACTTCCGGTTTAACCGGAAGTAACTCCAACTCTCTTATTTTATATGGAACACCCAATATAGTTTTTTATTTGTGAATAAAGCTCATTAGGAGGTTTTCAAAAAGTACCGACACTGATACTTCTGTACAAATACAGTGTTGCTAAATAAAAAAAAATGGAAGTGGTGCAAGATATTCCTAAAGCCTGGTTAAATCATTCCTTAAATGGTTTCCATGATCGAGTGACACATTGTAAAGCAGCTGAGGGCTACCAATTTTAACACATAATTTAAAAGGTGAGCTAGCTTTGTTTTGTTTTTGTTAAGGAAGATGTATTTTATTATTTTAATATTCGATACACTTTTCTGTTTTCTTGACTTAGCAACACTGAATTGGTACAGAAGTATCGAGTGTGGGTACTTTTTGAAAAGCTCTTAATGATCACTATTCTAAAAAATAATAAAAAAATTCGGTGTTCCGTTTAAAATAAGAGAGTTGGTTACTTCATTAAGTTAAACGGAAATAATAAATGGGGGTTTCCATGATATGAAAAAACTCTAAGGTAATACCATTATTGATTTTTTAGCATACATTAGGGTTATCATCAATAAAAAAAAATTTAAAAGTTGCAAGATATCTTACTGAACCGTACCAGTTTCATAATTTAAAAAGTTATTTTGTTTTTGTTAAGGAAGATGCATTTTATTATTTTAATATTCGATACACTATTCTGTTTCCTTGACTTAGTATCAGTGAATTTGTACAGAAGTATCAAGTGTGGGTAATTTTTGAAAAGCTCTTAATGAGTGCTATTCAAAAATAAAATAATATATTGGTTGTTCCACTTGAAATAAGAGAGTTGGAGTTACTTCCGGTGAAACCGGAAGTAGATTTGTTATGTTTTTTTTTATTTAACGACGCTCGCAACTGAAGAGGTTATATCAGCGTCGCCGGTTGTGCCGGAATTTTGTCCCGCAGGAGTTCTTTTACATGCCAGTGAATCTACTGACATGAGCCTGTCACATTTAAGCACACTTAAATGCCATCGACCTGGCCCGGGATCGAACCCGCAACCTTGGCAATAGAAGGCCAGCGCTATACCAACCAACCAGGTCGACCCGGAAGTAGAAAAAACTCGGTATTACTAGTATTGAATTCTTAGTATATGGTTATCCTCAAATATCAAGTTTCATGTTTCCTTGAAATTATTCAAATCTGCTTTACAGGGAGCTTTACCTGAAAGACCAAATTTGCATAATATATACGTCACTGTGTACGTTAACAGAAAACCACAATTCTAAGTCACACAGAGATTGTGTGCACTCGATGTGGGTCTCTGGCGTTTCGTCAGCCCACGCGAGTTGTGTGGATATAAAGGAAAGGTTGAGACGGTGTCGGGTAGAGTTCCCGGGTAGCTCAGTTGGCAGAGCGCTGGTACGTTCAACCAGAGGTCCCAGGATCGATACCCGGCCTCGGAACAATTTTTCCCTTGAAATTATTCAGACTTTTAACTAGTTACTAGGTTTTACACCAAGACATAAATGGTGTATTTCGAAACGATTTAGAAAAAAAAAAAAAAATTTAAAAAAAAAAAAAAAATGTAAAAGGTTACCTTCCACCCTGTATAACACATTACTCGGTAATAATCTCAAAGAAACACAAAGCTAAATATTTCCTTGAATATTCCACGACATATTTAGGCTATCCCTGACATCCCGTCCATTTCTTTAAGTTATAGTAGTATTATTAGTAGTTGTAGTAGTAGTAGTAGTAGTAGTACGAGCAATAGCAGTAGTATTATTAGTAGTAGTAATAGTAGTAGTAGTAGTAGTAGTAGTAGTAGTAGTAAGAGCAATAGCATTATTATTATTATTATTATTATTATTATTATTATTATTATTAATATTATTATTAGTAGTAGTAGTAAGAGCAGTAGCAGTATTATTATTATTATTATTAGTAGTAGTAGTAGTAGTAGTAGTAGTAAGAACAATAGCAGTAGTATTATTATTAGTAGTAGTAAGAGCAGTAGCAGTAGTATTATTAGTAGTAGTAATAGTAGTAGTAAGAGCAATAGCAGTATTATTATTATTATTAGTAGTAGTAGTAGTAGTAGTAAGAGCAGTGGCAGTAGTATTATTAGTAGTAGTAATAGTAGTAGTAAGAGCAATAGCAGTATTATTATTATTAGTAGTAGTAGTATTATTAGTAGTAGTAATAGTAGCAGTAGTAAGAGCAATAGCAGTATTATTATTATTATATTATTATTATTATTATTATTATTATTAATAGTAGTAGTAGTAGTAGGTAGTAGTAGCACGAGCAGTAGCAGTAGTATTATTAGTAGTAGTAATAGTAGTTGTAGTAGTAGTAGTAGTAAGACCAATAGCAGTAGTAGTATTATTATTAGTAGTAATAGTAGTAGTAGTAGTAGTAGTAGTAGTAAGAGCAGTAACAGTACTATTATTAGTAGTAGTAATAGTAGTAGTAGCAGTAATAAGAGGAGTACTTACTACTTACTTACTGGCTTTTAAGGAACCCGGAGGTACATTGCCGCCTCACATAAGCCCGCCATTGGTCCCTATCCTGAGCAAGATTAATCCACTCTCTACCATCATATCCCACCTCCATCAAATCCATTTTAATATTATCTTCCCACCTACGTCTCGGCTTCCCAAAGGTCTTTTTCCCTCCGACCTCCCAACTAACACTCTATATGTATTTCTGGATTCGCCGATACGTGCTACATGTCCTGCCCATCTCATACGTCTGGACTTTATGTTCCTAATTATGTCAGGTGAAGAATTCAATGCGTGCAGTTCTGTGTTGTGTAACTTTCTCCATTCTCCTGTAACTTCATCTCTCTTAGCCCCAAATATTTTCTTAAGCACCTTAATCTCAAACACCCGCAATCTATGTTCCTCTCTCAAAGTGAGAGTCCAAGTTTCACAACCATTCAGAACAACCGGTAATATAACTGTTTTATAAATTCTAACTTTCAGATTTTTTGACAGCAGACTGGATGATAAGAGCTTCTCAACCGAATAATAACACGCATTTCCCATATTTAATCTGCGTTTAATTTCCTCCCGAGTGTCATTTATATTTGTTACTCTTGCTCCAAGATATTTGAAGTTTTCCAACCCTTCGAAAGATAAATCTCCAACTTTTATAGTTCCATTTCGTACAATATTGTGGTCACTAGACATAATCATATACTTAGTCTTTTCGGGATTTACTTCCAACCCTATCGCTTTACTTGCTTCAACTAGAATTTCCGCGTTTTCCCTTATCGTTTGTGGATTTTCTCCTAGCTTATTCACGTCATCCGCATAGACAAGAAGCTGGTGTAACCCATTCAACTGCTAACTCTGTCTATTATCCTGAACTTTCCTAATGGCATACTCTAGAGCGATGTTAAAATGTAAAGGTGATAGTGCATCTCCCTGCTTTAGCCCGCAGTGAATTGGAAAAGCATCAGATAGAAACTGGCCTATACGGACTCTGCTATAAATTTCACTAAGACACATTTTAATTAATCGAACTAGTTTCTTGGGAATACCAAATGCAGTAAGAATATTATATAAAACTTCTCTCTTAACTGAGTCATACGCCTTTTTGAAATCTATGAATAACTGATGTACTGTACCCTTATACTCCCATTTTTTCTCCAATATCTGTCGAATACATAAAAATCTGATCAATAGTCGATCTATTACGCCTGAAACCACACTGATAATCCCCAATAATTTCATCTACATATGAAGTTAATCTTCTCAAAAGAATTTTGTACGACGTCAACAAAAGTGATATTCCTCGAAAGTTACTAGAGTTAGTCTTGTCCCCCTTCTTAAAAATAGGTACGATTATGGACTCCTTCCATTGTTCTGGTACAATTTCCTTTTCCCAAATTGCAAGTACAAGTTTATATAAATTTCGCTAGATACTGCCCTTCCACCCTCTTGTATTAATTCTGCTGGAATTTGATCAATACCTGGAGACTTGTACTTTTTCAGATTTTCTATCGCAATTTCGACTTGAGAAAGTATGGGTTCGGTACGAATGGCTCAGCAGTTTGTATTTGAATTTCGTCCTGATCATTTCTATTTGGCCTATGTATATTTAGTAGATGCCCGAAATAGTTTAATAAGAGCAGTAGTAGTATTATTGTTATTATTATTATTATTAAGAGCAGTAGCAGTAGTATTATTAGTAGGAGTAGTGGTAGTAGCAAGAGCAGTAGCAGTAGTATTATTATTAGTAGTAATAGTAATGGTAATAGTAGTAGTAGTAGTAGTAGTAGTAGTAGTAGTAATAAGAGCAGTAGCAGTAGTAGTAGTAGTAGTAGTAAGAGAAGTAGCAGTAGTATTATTAGTAGTAATAGTAGTAGTAGTAGTAGTAGTAGTAATAGCAGTAGCAGTATTATTATTAGTAGTAAGAGCAGTAGCAGTAGTAATTGTAGCGGTAGTAGCAATAGTAGTAGTACTAGTAATTGTAGCAGTAGTAGTAGTAGTATTAGTAATAGTAGTAGTAATTGTAGCAATAGTTGTAGTAGTAATAGTACTAGTAATTGTAGCAGTAGTAGTAGTAATAGTAGTAGTAGTAGTAATTGTAGCAGTAGTAGCAATAATAGTACTAGTAATTGTAGTAGTAGTAGTAGTAGTAGTAATAGTAATAGTAATTGTAGCAGTAGTAGTAATAGTACTATTAATTGTAGCAGTAGTAGTAGTAATTGTAGTAGTAGTAGTATAGTATAGTAGTTGTAATAGTAGTAGTAGCAGTAGTAGTAGTAATTGTAGTAGTAGTATTAGTAGTAGTAGTATTAGTAGTAGTAGTAGTGTCGAAGTAATGTTATCGTAAAGTAGCGCCCGTGCATCTCTAGTTATTATTCAAATATGCCCGAGTACAAACGAATGTTGGTCAGGCCTGTTTACGATGTATTAGATAAACCAAATTTTTCTTTGGAGGTGAAGCATGAACTGTCACATAGCAACATTAAAAAAAATTGAAGCTGGAGAAATTATCTTCAAGAGGAGAACTGCAGGATATAGTTTATACGACAGAAGATAAAATGTAGAGACAATAAACAATTTAAAGTTAATAATATGTTAAAAAAAAACTTCAAAATTACAGAACAAAATGCATTGAATATATTAATAATATTGAAAGTACAACATTAAATAAAGGAATTCTAAGTTACCATGCTCATGCAGAAACAAGATTGGAAAGACCTAAAAAAACGTACCTTGAGAGATGAAGAGGTAACTTGGCGTAACTTCCCTGACAGGAAGACGACGAATATAAAAAGTGTTATAAATTATTGCAAAATTTCGTTCAACTCTCACGGTCTTAACAGGTATCATAATAGGTTCCCTGTAAAATTCCTCAATATATCGGTTTTCTTAGATCAATATCTGTAATAAGAAGAAGGCGTATCACAGTGTCAAAAACTTTATGAAAAGTTTTGTAATTAATCTTACACAGTATTTTGGTTATTACGGAAAATTAGTTTCCCAACTTTCAAGAGCGATTTGCATTCTATAGCCGTTATATGGAGTACACACTTCTGTTCACCTTTAAGAATATTTCCCCTTTCCCATAGAATATCGAACATGAGTGATCAATATCCATTACTGCTTTAAATGGAAAAAAAAAAAAAAGTTTGAGGAACGTAGCAGTTTTTCAGAAATAACAACTGAAAGTTAACGTCAATTTTAAATAGTAGTGATCTAAAACTTACATACTCTGCGTGTGTCCAAATGTAATTTCCATCACTTTGAATACAGCAGAGTTTAACCTACTGTAAGGGGCGGGATTTTCATGTTACGCCAGTTCGAAATAACATTAATTTCTTAGAACTGATAGAGTGTGAAAAAGTCAAAGAAATTACAGAAAATAATAATACACTTCTACAGACACGAAGTACCTGCAACATAAACGTACAGAGAACATAATTGTGGACTGGACAAGGAAAACAGTGTATGTGCCAAAATGACAATTTGTGGGAAAACACAAAAAAAACTGTATTGAATTGAATTGAATTGAAGGAGGAGAAATTTAAAAGGTGCGCAAAACGCGTCCTTGCAAGGGTTTCGGGGCTGTAAGAAACTAAATATGTGAGCTCCAAGCCTTTGGCCACTTGTCTCACTCCGGATTAAATTGCTCCACTGAAGGAGCTCTAGAAAATTTTGAAGGGGAAAGTCGAAAATGGACGTAATCTCTTAGGTACCACATATGCGAGGGGACGGAAATGTGATCAAAGTGATCACAGGACAGGACGAGGAAGAGATGGCTGTTGTAAATCTGCACATTGAAATGGACTTTGTCATATCGCAGTCCAGGAAGAGCCGAGAAGGCTCGTTAGGATGGCAGGTGTTGTCTTGCACATTGAAAGGGGCTTTTGCCATTTCGCAGTGCAAATGGAGTCAAGAAGACTCTGTCATCTGTTGTTCGATGACAAGGCAGGTGAAGGCCGTCAGAAGAAACGCCGTGAATTTTGAATCTGCAAATTGAAAGGTTCCCTGTCATTTCGCATTGCGACTGAATGAGTGGCATCGTATATTTAATAGGCAATTTATAGGTTCTGAACTAGGGCATTACGTCGTTTATTAGAAAAGGGGGAATATATGGGGAAGGGCATATAGGTCCGTGGCCCTAAAAGAATTTAGGGCTCATCCCGACATGACTTACGCCTTAGAAAAACACACAGAATACCTTAGGCAGGATGAGTTGTCTCATATAAGAGATTAGCCAATTTGGCTATTAGGTAGGAGGTGATTGATTATGTCTTGAGCCTTGTTGAATCGTCTCAAAGTAGAGACCAGCCATTTGGCTTTATGTTGACTCAATTACGAAGAGAGTATAGGCAGGGATAGATGTAAACATTAATTAAATTTAGAATAATTACCGGGGTCATGAGGATATGAGTGCAGGTCCGTGGCCCATTTCTTTTAGGGCTCATCCCGACATTTGTCTTAGCGCCTAGGAAAACCACGGAAAAGCCTTAGGCAGGATGAGTTGTCTCAATTTCAGAGACTAGCCAGTTGGCTCTTAGGTAGAATGATTCTATGAATCGATGGGTATACTAGCCAATTGGCTCTATGATAGTTCCATACTTGCAATTACTATTTAATTTGTTCAACATAAAGTGTCTCAACATCCAATTAAGTTCCCTGCAAACATATTGAGCTGTGAAACAACCCATTACTGACAATAATATGTAGTGTAACGTGCTCCCACATTATCAGAATCTGACAACGATATAAGTGACATGTATAATTTCCTTGAAAACGGTACAAACAGTCGAGTGATCATCTTGAGAAGTTTGCTATGCTAAGAACTCTTTAAAGGCAGTGAAGAAGAAAGACCTTCTGGCAATGCTAGATTTCATGGATACTAAGTACCAATGGTTTTTATAAAGACTGTGCCAGTAAGAAAAACAAACTGTTTCTCATGCTTACAAATCAAATTGTTAGTGTTCTACCTTTTAATATTCACAACAAGCTAGAATAGGAATTTCCATCTTCAACCAATGCAACGAAGCTAATGAGAGCACTCGGGAAGTTCCGCTAGCGCATGTGCCATGCCAGGACATTACTCTATTGCGTACACGCAGTCGCTTCGCGCAACATATGGTTTGCTAGCTGTGGGACGAGTGGGAAAGGTACTTTATGGACGCGCCTCGTAGTTTTTCCTTCTTAATCCTCATACCCAAAAGAGTGTGGATATATTTATATATGTTTTGTTTGTTTATTTTATTTAACATTAAATTTATTTTGTTGGGGTGAACTTGAACATGTAACGTCGGGTGAAACACGCCCCCTTGTTTGGATGCAAACAACTGAACAACTATACAACTATGGCATTCACCACGACGAATTAGACTGCGTGCTCTCCCACCAACAGCATTTGCATCACAGCTTCTCCATCTCTTTTAAATTTATACATTACATTTAACACTTTAACATAGTTAATATCAAACTGTACAAATTTAATTTTAATGATACGATCTAATGAGAATACTAAGCTTTTAATTGTATAAGGTTAATATCATGCTATGCCTTCTCCTTATCTTATATACACACGAGAATCTAGCATCAGTGTTCAGCTTTACAATGTACAGTTTACCTCAAGAGGCACGAAATTTATATAATTGTAAATGCCAGTACGTGCATTACTTACCATGTTATTAATTGCTAGATCAACTTATCACCTATTTATTAAATATTGTTTGCATCTCATGCACCTAAAGATGACGTTTTAAAGTCGAAAATATTAGTGACTTCGTACTAAATATTGTGAGGTAACAGATTATCTGACCTCACAAATTGAAATGTGTATTTGACTGAAAATTTATTATATATAATTATTAATTGAACTTTCTATGTTTATACATATCTACAAAATATTTTATTACGTTGATTCAAAATGCTGATCTTTTATTTTATTCTTTCTATTATATTTTATTACATTTTTTATTCAGAATATTCTGTTTTTCAAAATTCGGATCTTGAGTTCCTACTAAAATTGTTGGTCTGATGTTTTCAATGAAAGTCAACTTAACTCTATTTTATTTAAGGATTTCTACGTGAAACGTCGATCCATTCTTGTTGATTATAAGAGTTAATTAACTTTAATTTACTTTATTTACAACCCATGTATTGAGTCATGCGCATTCGCAAACGATACGAGACAACTGGTGATCGTAGTTGAAGATTTGTCGATGTATTATTGAATGATAAAACTGATTGCTATGACAACAGATGTTTCTATTTGTGTGGTTAAATGTAGAGTACTATTTTAACAGCTCTATTAGCATGTTTATTAAACTTGAGCAGCGAACGTGGATAAAAATGGAGGTAGCCTGTGGTAGAAATGCGCGCCAATGTCATCAAGGGTTACTTGAAGCTTGTGGCAATAATGCACAACTGTATCGGATCATATATGCATTTAGTACGGGTCGAAATGGTATGGCACATGTGGCTCGCACAGGTCGCCTGTCCATTTGTGACGAACAAGTGGAGTTAGTGGTAGATCTCCTTGCTCTTGATAATCGTTGGACTGTACGAGAATTATCGATCGAGGTTGGACTCAGTCATCAAACTGTGTGGTATTGTCGTACCATCGGATCTATGCCCCTTCAGCGCTGTCGTCGTTCTTGGAAAAGTTAACGCCTCTACTCACCCCATTCCATCCGTTTCTCTCTCACTACGTCAAACAGCAGGCCACGAACCTTGCCGAATAGGGATTTATTATTTATTTATTTTATTTAAATTCAAATATACAGAATAAAGAAATATAATTACAAAACAAACAAAGAGAAATACAAATAAAATAATACAAGCAATATAAAAAGAAGATACAGTAGTATTAACAAAATTTGAGACCGAATGAGCAGCTATCCTGCTCGGTCGCAGTTCAGATATAATATGAAAATAAAAAATAATAATATTAATAAATAAGTAAAATAAAATAGGAAGTATAATATAATTACAGCGACAATGGAATTATATAATATAATATTAACATTAGAGAAGAATAATATCGCACGTGAAAAGTAGTACTAATATATATTTCAAAATTATAGAATACAAATATAATATAGGTTGATGAATTCATACACATAGGCTATAAATTTATTTAATCAAATTGAAGATATTAACACGTTTCTAATTTTCTTGTTATATGTTAGTGGGTTACATGTTAGAAGTTCTGGGTGTAATTTAGTTAAAGCATTGTACAACCGAGGGCCAAAATTTATGCTATGCTTTAGACCAGCAGATGTGAGACATTTAGGTTCTACTAATGTTGAATTAATATTTCGTCTTGTGTCATAATTGTGTGTCTGTAATACAAACTTATTACGATTTTTATGATAAAATTTTAACAGCGTATACTTATAAATTTGTTCAATATTAAATACATTAAATTCAGAATAAATTAATTTAGTTGGATAATCGAAACGTTTCTTCAAACATATTTTAATTATTCGTTTTTGTAGTAAATTTAACGGACTAAGATTAATTTTTGTACTTCCACCCAAACAATTATACCATATTGAATGATAGACTGGATAATGGCCAAATAAACATTTCGTAGAACTCTAATAGGTAAGTAGCATCGAAGATTAACGAATTTATAAATTGTTTTACGAAGCCTCTTACAAAGATAAGTAATGTGATGAGGCCATTTTAAATTCTGATCAATAATGATACCCAGATATTTGACATACGTGGCTTCTTTCAAAGGTGGACATTTACAACTTTTGGGATCTAAACAATTTTCACTGTGTATTATTAGTCTATATTTATCGCTAAATTTTAAATTTTGAACACTGGCAGCTGTTAACGAAAAAGGAACCAAAGTTGATTTAGATATATTTAAAGAAAGGAAGTTGGAATTAAGCCATTTTTTAACAATGTTAGCACCTATATTAGCATTTCTATTGCCAAACTTCCGTCAAACAGTGTCATGTCTCTTGAATATTGCTTATAATACTGTAAGGTTAATTATTACTTATTCATAATTTAATTTAAGTATGTCTAATGACGCTGATTGACTTATACAAAATGCCATTACTTGCGTAATGATATTTCTTTCACCACTCCGTGCTACAGTATTCATGTTGAGTTGACAACACTGGACTGCAAGTACAAATAAACTGTCCCGCAAGAAGGCTCAAAACTGTGAATAGTGGGAGAGAGAAAAAGAGAGGGATAGAAAAGAGAGAAATAGGAATACAGGGAGAGAAATGAATTGCCGAGGCTGAAAAGGAATTAAGGTTCAGTTCGCATATCTCACGGGGGCACAGAACCGATGGTCGGACTATACATCCTCAAGAAAAACCTCCACATGAGAAGAACTGCAGCACGCTGATTTCCTCATAACCTGACAGAAGCAAAGAAGTGGCATCGATATGCCATAGCTCAATTTCACCTTCAGCATAGTGCACTCTCGGCCTAGCGTCTCTTACCCGCGGATAAGACATTGCACTAGCGTGCTTCCGTGGCTGCTGGAGGGTATACTTTCTGCGTCTCTCTTCTGCACGACGGTGCATATTACTATGCACTCCTTAGTCTTTACCTATTTCAGCGAGTTCGGACGAACACTGGCTTCCATCAGTGCTTCATGCAGTAGTCCACATTCGTGGAGTAACGGTCAGCGCGTCTGGCCGCGAAACCAGGTGGCCCGGGTTCGAATCCCGGTCGGGGCAAGTTACCTGGTTGAGGTTTTTTCCGGGGTTTTCCCTCAACGAGCAAATGCTGGGTGACTTTCGGTGTTGGACCCCGGACTCATTTCACTGGCATTATCAGCTTCATATCATTCAGACGCTATATAACCTCAGATGTTGATACAGCATCGTAAAATAACCCAATAATAATAATTCATGCAGTAGGGCAGTCCATCAGAGAGATCAACAGAATAAACTCGATGAAATACATTAAAAGTGACATCTTACAGTTGTATAAACACTTAAGGCCCATTCACAATGAAAATTAAACATAAACATAACGTAAGCATAAAACCTTGTGTCCATGTTATTTAATGAAAGCATTCACAATGAATTACATAAGCATAAACTTAATCTTAATCATAAGACGTTAACATGAAAGTTTGCAAACTCCAAACTTTCATGCTTATGTTTATGCGATTTGGAAACAGTACACAAAAAGCGTGTTTTCACTTTTTGTTTAACATCTCATGGGCTTTGCCTACAGGCAATATTTTGATCTATTGGCCGTGATGATAGCTAGGCGCGCAACATGGAATCATATGACGAAAAGTTGATTATTTTATACCAAGAAAACCCTTGTCTATACGACAAGACACATAAAACATACAAAGATATTACATTGAAACAGAATGTAAGGAAAAAAAATAGCACCGAAAATGAATTCTGAAGGTAGGTATTAGTTAAATCATTTTATAGCTAACATTATTTTATAGTTCAAAGTATTGGTGTTTCAAAATATATTTTGAATGTGGTTATATAAAAGTCCCCTGTTGTATTCTTTCTCTAATTCAATGGATGAAACCATCGTTTTTTACATCGTTTCTTTGATTTTACCGCCATATACAACCATTGTAGTTATTAGAAACATAAATTGAATAGCTACATCGTCAGTCATTTGCAATTCTCCATTTTTATGAATAGATTCTGTAGTTTTGTTGATTCGGTATGTTTGTTGAACACGTGTTATGTTTACGTTATGAAAATTTTAAAATGGGCCTTGGCTACTTAAGTTTGTGGCATATGTTTATGTGCTTATGTTAAGTTTACGTTATGTTTAATTTCCATTACCAATGGGCCTTAAAGGCCCATTCACAATGAAAAATTAAACATAATGATTCATATACCGTAACTGACATAAACATTACCGTAAGACGTTAACATCAAAAGTTTGCAAACTCCAAACTTTCATGCTTATGCTTACTTGATTTTCAAACAGAACACAATCGTGGAGCGCTAATTATACGACAGAATATGAAGAAATGGCGTCGTTGTTATGTTTCCATGGTTACCAAGTATGTTTGCGGTTATGTTTATGTTCCCGTCGTGAATGATCTTGATTTTACCGTAACGTTTATATTCTTAAGTTAACGCTTACGTTATGTTTAATTTTCATTGTGAATGAGCCTTTAATGTATTTCATCGAATCAATGAACACTGTATTATCGACCCAAACACGTGAGTTTTATCATCTATACTAATAATAAATCGTAGACAAAATTTTTCGAGTAATTTTCGATTTTACAAAAATAATTGGTATTAACATATATAATTAACCATCCTGAAACCGAAAATCGCTTTGTTGAAATTTTTGTTTGTATGTCTGTCTGTCTGTCTGTCTGGATGTTTGTTACCTTTTGACGCGATAATGGCTGAACCGATTTACATGAAAATTGGTATATAAATTAAGTTCGTTGTAACGTAGATTTTAGGCTATATGGCATTCAAAATACTTTATTTAAAAGGGGGATTATAAGGGGGCCTGGATTAAATAAATCGAAATATCTCGCTTATTATTGATTATCATGAAAAATATTACATAACAAAAGTTTCTTTAAACATAATTTCCGATAAGTTTTACTCTATACAAAAGTTTCATAGGATTGATATTTAATGAGATAATGAGTTTTAAAATTACAATAACAACGCCATCTAAGGCGCTGTACTGAAATAAAAACAAATGACTTCGTCTATAAGGGTCCTTGGACAACACCAATCGAAAGCTATTAATATAGCCTAAGAGAATGTTTCTGTGTTTGTATGAAGTAATATCGGAAGCTAATTAATTGTTTAATTATTATTTCACCATTGGAAAGAGTAGTTTCTCTAGATCAGTTTCCGTCCGCGGCAGTTATGAAGATGACAAAAATTACTGCTTCCATCTAGTCTCTAGCGAGAAAAACGCAAACTAGGCCTACTTCCATAAAGCGAAAATACTTTTTCAGATAGTAGTTTGCGTTTTCTTGCTAGATGAAGCACCAATAATAGATCTAAGCCTACTCGTCACTGGAACTATCTCGATCGTTCTTGCTTGTCAGGTACTCGATGATTGTCGAAATTTATTTTATGTTTTATATATCAGGCAAGCAGCGTTTGTTAATCGTGATAAGTGGAATCTACAATCTATTGACTGTTATGTTGACTCAAAAAAAAAATATATACCTGCATGTTAATTTGATTGCAGAAGTGTTAACTGAACTTTCGTTGAAATGGAACTGTGGCTTAAGACGAGCTCCGTAATACCTGAGAGTCATCAGCTATCACCCAGTGCTCAGTCAAAGGGGGATAATAACAGCTGTAACCTTACTGTCAAAGAAGATAATGCGAATCCCTTGAGACTGAGTTCGGAATATGCTGAACATGTTCCTACTTCAGAGTCTACGATGCTTAGTGTAGCGGTACTGAAAGGAATTAAAAAACTAAAATATAGTGATTCAGATTTGGACATGGGATTCACTGAGTTTGCTGATGGACGTCCACAGTGTGAGATATGTAACAAAGTTCTGCCCAACAGTTCTATGTTCCCTGTCAAGCTTAGAGACGGCATTTCATAACTCATCCTGACTTTGCAAATGAAACTGCACACTAGGTACTTTAAAAGAGAAACTGACGAACTCCATGCAGTTCAGACAATATTTTTATCTCATGCAAAAGACAAATAACGAGAAAGCACTGGAAACATCGTATTTGATTAGTCATGACCTGCTCTTGCTGGTAAACCTCACTCTTGCTGAAACTCTTATGAAACCACTATTAATGATGGTAGTGAAGTAGTGGACGAAAAAAAACTGCAAAATCTCCAGTGTGCCCTCATCAAATAACACTGTGCGTAATCGAATACAGAATCTAGCAAACGATGTTAAAAATATCATAATTTCCCGTATCAGCCAAATGAAATTTTCGCTACAACTTGACGAATCCACGAACATTGTCGGATTAGATGTGTTAATGATCTTTGTGTGATACGAATTTTCAGGTCCTTTCATGAAGCTATTTTGTTCTGCAAGCCATTGTCATTGACGTGTGCATAGATGGCGCAAAGGCCATGGTAGGTCCTGTTGCTGGCACTGTTACAAGGATGAAGAAAGTTTAAAAAAACTGCACAAGTAATCATTGTGTACTATACCCACACGCTCTCATAAAAAGAAAAAAATGCCAGCATTATTAAAGCAGGTACTACACAACACCATCAAAATTATCAACTTTGTTAAGGCACGACCTTTGGAGTGTAGGCTACTCAATATCCCGTGCGAAGATATGGAAAGTATAGGCCTACACAAGTCTTCGTTGTTACACATAGGAGTGCGATGGTAGTCGCATGATAAAGCGTTTTCCCGATTACTTGAACTTCAAACGGAAGTTTCTTCACTTTTGAATGACCAGAACAGTTTGCTAGCAGATTATTTGAATTATCAGGAATGGTTGTGCAAATTATGTTACTTGGCAGACATTTTTTCAAAATTAACTAATTCAGTACATCCATACAAGGTAAATGGAACACTATATTCAATGCTAATATGTTGATACAGCGTCGTAAAATAACCCAATAAAATAAATTAAAAATCGATGCTAATGACAAAATTGCCGCGCTGAAGAAAAAGATAGCGTTCGACATAATAATAATAATAATAATAATAATAATAATAATAATAATAATAATAATAATAATAATAATAATAATAATAATAATAATAATAATAATAATGTTTTATTTTCGCTGGCAGAGTTAAGGCCATAAGGCCTTCTCTTCCACTCATCCAGCCTTAATCAATACAATACATAAATTTAAATTACAAATATTTTGACTACACTTAAAAAGGTTCTCCAGCAATAATCTTCACTACACATTTATTTAAATTTAGATAAATCTATAAGGTAAAGTAGTAACTTAATTTATGAGCTAATTTAATTCAATGAATTATAATTACTTTAATATTTGAGATAGCTAGTAAAATGATGAAAATTAATTTAATATATTTCACTAGGACTATGTTACAGGAGAATATATATATTTCTATTTCTATAATGACAATATTAATGTAATTGCCATTAGAGGTTTTGTAAATCTATTTAGAAAAATTAATGATAATAATAATAAGAATGGACAGATGTTAGTTTCATTATAAGTAACAAATATTAATCAGCAATTCAAAGTAAGAATTTATGTAATTTTGACCTAAATGAAGCTATTGTCCAACAACCCCTCATATCACTCGGAAGCGAGTTCCAATTTCTAACTGAAACTGTATAGGATGAAGAATATAAAGATGTCTTGTGGTAGGGTATAATGAGTAAATTGTTATAATGAGATCTTGTACTTAGCTGATGATATGCGGATAAATTTTGAAAACGAGAAGCCAAATATATTGGGGTAGCGGTGCGCAGAATTTGAAATAAGAGAACAAGAGAATGCAGGGGCTCGTCGATCGCTTAGCCTTAGCCAAGACAGAGTTTGGAAAGACGGGGAAACATGATCATACTTACGAATATTACAAATATAACGGACGCACGCAACACGTTGTAGCCTGTTGCTCAAATTTGCATTTAGGTTACTTAATATAATATCGCAGTAGTCA